>CP126894.1:126487500-126867500 GCA_030440675.1 Furcifer pardalis
ACCAATCTTATGTCAGTCTTATTCATTACTATTTTTTAAGGTTCATTTTAAAGTGTTAATCATCTAACATAGGACTAAGACGGTAGAAATGTCTATTGAGAAGTAGTTGAAAATCTATTAAATAAATAAATGTATTCTCAAATCTTAATGTTTAATTCTACATTCTATATAGTACTCAAATTGGAAGTACACTAGTACCCCGAATAATGATGAGACTTGGTTCCACAAGTCTCATCGTTATCCGGTTTTTAACGTTGTGTGATACATTGATCACACAACGTTAAAAAAAGCCCTGTTTCCCTGGAGGCTGCAGCAAGCCAGAACGTCGGGATTTGAATCCTGATGTTTTGGCTTCCTGCCCTTGCTGAGGACGTCGGGGAAGCCCAGAAACAGCTTGGATCAGGTCTTCCTACCTCCCTGGACCCGACAAGGGGGTCAGGGACCCCAAAATTGGTAAAAGAATGTCTGTTTTTTTTACCAATTTTGGGGTCCCTGACCCCCCTGCTGGGTCCAGGGAGGTAGGAAGACCCGATCTAAGCTGTTTCTGGGCTTCCCCGACGTCCTCAGCAAGTGCAGCAAGCCAAAACGTCAGGGTTCGAACTCTGATGTTTTGGCTTGCTCCACTGGCTGGGGACGTCGGGGAAGCCCAGTAACAGCTGTAGATCGGGTCCCCTGCCTGCTCCAGAGAGATCAGAGGACCCAATCTACAGCTGCAGGGTGGCTGGGGAAGCAGACAGGGACTCCCTGTCGGCTTCCCTAGCCACCCGCCCTTGCCTGCAGCTGTGGGGTGGCTGGGGAAGCCGATGGGGGAGCTCCCCCTCAGCTTTCCAGCCACCCCACCCCTGCCTCCATAGCTGAGAACCCCGTTCAGCTTTCCAGCCACCCTGCTGCTAAGAACGACTGTATCGGATAACGCTAAAAAGAACGTTATCCGGTGCAAATCTTCCCCCCAAATTTGTCATCGTTACGCGGTTTTAGCGTTATCCGATGCAATCGTTATCCGGGGTATTACTGTACTGATTATGATAGCCATCTTTATATACTTGAGGGGCAGTCGCATAGAAAATGGAGCAAGCTTTTCTGTGATTCCAGAGAACTGGACCTGAAACAGTACATCCAGATTACAGCAGTTGAAATTTATTTGCATATAACATGCAGAATGTGGGTCCTGCATAGAGAACCACTGACATATACAGTTGTACCACGCTTAAAGAGCATAATGCATTCCATAGGATTGCTCTTTAAGCGAGTTTGCTCTTTAAGCGAAACACCATTGAAAGTGACCAATTTGGGGGGGGGGGGATTGCGAACCCTGATTTCTTTGTTAAGCGAGTTTTTGGTTAGTTTTATTTGTTAAGCGAAGCAAATATTCAGAGAAAATTCTGCTCTTTAAGCGAGTTACTCTTTAAACGAGACGCTCTTTATGTGGGGTTTGACTGTACTGTATATACTTGAATATAAGTTGGGTGTTTTAGCCCCCGCAAATGAAGTCCAAAAATGGGACTCGGCTTATACTCGGGTCAATAAAAACACTCAAAAACATACCCATACAAATGTCTAAATTAATTAATTTTACCGTATTTTCATGTATTTTAAGTATTGAAACTCACTAGCAGCAGCTGCATTTTCCACCCCCAACTTATACTCAGGTCAATCTATTTTCCTAGTTTTAGAGGTCCAAATTAGGTACCTCAGCTTATATTTGGGACAACTTATAGTCAAGTATATACGTTACACAAAATATTCAGCATATTTCAATAATTGAACCAAATTTGCACTGTGGCTAACAAAATAATAGCAACTTGGCTACTAAAGCCATTGCTCTACTCTAATAGATAGGACATTTATTAGGACTACCCCAACATTTGTGCAAAAGAACAATTTATATGGTCTTTCAAGTTTGTATAAAAGTTGTAGTATAAAATAACTTGGGGAGAAGATTCAGAAGCCCATGCCACATACAAGCAGTAGTTTTGTTGAGAAGGAATGCTGAAGAACCCACACTGGCTTCTACAGTCTTGAGCCAGCCGTTGTGTGATCTGTGATACTGGCGTGGTATGAAATGGAATACAGTTGTACCTCACTTAAAGAGCATAATGTGTTCCATGGGATTGCTCTTTCAGCAAGTTTGCTCTTTAAGCAAAACACCATTGTAAGTGACCAATTGTGACTTCTGGTGGGGGTGTGTGTGAACCCCAATTTATTTGTTAAGTGAGTTTTTGGTTGGTTTTATTTGTTAAGCAAAGTCAACTTTCAGAGAAAATTCTGCTCTTTAAGCAAGTTACTCTTTAAGCAAGGGGCTCTTTATGAGAGGTTTGACTGTGCTGAACTCAGTGCTTTCAAGTTGGTTTATGATGGGTTCCCAAACTTCGGGGTGCGAGCCAGATCTGGCCCATGGCACCAGTTAATCTGGCATGCACCGCTCACAGAAGCAAAATGTGCCCATGCATGCACATTTTACTTCCACTTCCCGGTGGGAGGAACCATGTGACTGGCATGCTCAACTACGTGATCAGCCCGCGGACTGAAAAGTTTGAGCACCTCCTGGTTTATGACAATGGTGGTTTACAAGACAGTTATTCAACAAGATTATAAAACAAGACTAAAATAAGAATATTAAAGTTTCCGAATGGTAAAACTTGTTGAGACAAAGCAAACCCATAAAAAGTTTGTGGATGAAGTCATAAGACAAATTACTACGTTGAGGAATCTTCCAATTTTCAACTAGAGATTGAGATCCTTACCTTTAAAAATACGCTGTCCTGAGTGATTGCCAGTTTGCTGTCCCTGTGGTGGGCCAAGGAGCTATGCATCTGTAGTTGACCCTAAAGTTCAGGCAGTACTTCAGTGCAGGTTGTTGTAAGCTACATCAGGCTTTAAAGGTTAGTAGCAGTGATTCAAATTGAGCCTGGAAACAAATGACTAAATTGGTGTAATACAAAATAAGTCAGAGGAGTTTGGCCATTAAATGTTTAAACAAATCTCTTCTTATTTGGGGTATGAATGTTCATTTCAAAATATTATTTTGTGCTTCTTATTTGAAAATGCTAATAAAAATAAATTATTGTTGAATAGTCTGTGTGCATTAGGAGTTTATGGCTGTGCCTAGTTTATGGGCTCTCCCTCCTGCTACTTGCACGTTCTTTCAGAACCTAGCATAACAAATTGTGTTCCATTGGCTGTAAGCCAAGCTGACTCTTTCCAATACCTGCAAATTACTCCATCAAAGCTTCTGTAGACACAGGAAACAAGAAGATTAATCATCAGACTAATTAAATTAATGCCTTGCATCAGGATCTAAATGCATTCAAATGCACCTTCAGTCAGGCTGCAAAAGTAGATTATAATTCTCAATATGTTTTAACTGATAGTTTTTTGTGACCTCAGAAGGCTTCAGTGACATAATTCATGGTCTTAGAGACATATCTAAGATCCACACGATGTCTCTACACTATGAGCATGTATCTTGTGTGTTTGATATAAGCTCTTGTAGAGGAGTTGTTCGCAGTTTGAGCTCCTCAGATGTTGTTGGATCATAGCTCCAGAATCCTGTATTATTTACCATGTTGGCTTTTGGAAGATGAAGCCTGTATCTTTCTGCCAAATCTGCTTGGTTTGTGCTCCGCAGTTGATTAAAATGCTCTTGAATTTCCAATACTCAGACATTGCTTGAAAGTTTATTTTAATTCTTTGACCAAAATTTGTGTCAGGTTTGTCTGCCATGATAAATATGATGCTACGGTCTTATGAGCATGATTATTAACCAGAAGAGAGGTAGACAGAGGATCTTGAATATGGTTGCCTGAAAGCACTTGGAGTGCTTTCAGATAGAAGCCTTCAAATAGCCACTCTCTTGATGGCCTTTGCTGGTATTGAAAGTGGGTGTGCTGGTAACAAAGGAAGCACTTGTACCAGCATTGTGCAACCTGGCATGTTTCCTTGCCACCACCAGCTTTTCTGTTGAAAATATCTGGTGGCAAGGAGCTTGTGGAGGGATTGTAAGGCATGAGGTGACTTCAGTTTTCACCTTGCATAAATAATATATGCAGTATATTTTTCTTTATAAATATGGGAGAGAATATGCATTGCATAGTTTGATACCTTGCACACCAAAAAACTCCTATCCTTATCTGGTCTATAGGTTCAGACTAATTCAGTGTTCATCTCCAAATGCTGGAGAACAGTCAGTGGAAATCTTCAAGGTGGTATTATTCTTTAAAACCTCCCACATCAGGGTTTCTCAACCTTGAGCCCCCAGATGTTCTTGGACTTCAATACTCAGAAGCCCTGATCACCAGGTGTACAGACTTGAACTACTGGTAACTGAAGTCCAAGAAAGCCTGGGGGCCCAAGGTTGATAAACTCTGTCCCTACACCATATTTGTTGAGAATCCACTGTATTTTGTTGCAGGGTTCTAAGAGTCATGCGTGCAAGGGTCATGTCTCAAGATCTGTTCTTTGGAGTGGTGTATTCTGCAGTTCAATGGGTCTCGGCAGATCTATAGTACCTCTAGAACTGTGTTTCCCAGCCTTTGGTTTTTGAACTTCAATTCCCAGAAGCCTAAGTCAATTCCCCAAAGCATTGATCAGCCAATGAAGTCACTCAGGCTTCTGGGAATTTAAGACCCCCTGTGGGGCATGGGAACCACTGATCTAGAACCTTATTTACTTTTGTAGGAAGTCTTTATGAATCTTTATACCCTACATAGTCAGAATAATTTAATAATAATAATAATTGCTTAAAATTCATGTGATCTGAAACTGGTGGTGGTCTCTCGAATTCTCACCTAAACCAAAATGGTCTAGCAAACTATTAGTGGGCTTCCACTTATTGTGGCAATACTGTATAGAAATTGCACAAATAAATAAATAATAAAGTTTGAGAGGCACTAATTATAGATAACATCTCATTACCATATACCTGGATGCCAACACACTGTCTGTAGGTACTTATTGTTGATGCAGTGGGCACAAAGCTGGGCGGGCTTAGGAGGATGGTGGATGATAGGGGTGCCTGGCGTATGGTGGTCCATGGGGTCGCAAAGGGTCGGAATCGGCTGAACAACTGAACAACAAGAACAAGCTTCCATTTAAATTTCATTAAAGCTAGAAAGAAAGCATAAGGCAGGTGAGAAATGTCCAAATCAAATGATTTTATAGAAATTAAATAAAATTAGCATATCACATCTACTGACATACTTGAACTTTTTCCGATTACTTCTTGTTAAGTGGTCATGCATTCTCAGCCTCCAATGTGTGTCACACATTTCAGAACTTTAAGATGAAACAATAGGTAAAGATCCTCAGGTGGAGATACTGTAGTATTAAACCTCGGGTTGCAGTTCAGATCTCTGCGCCAGTCAATACGAATCCTCTTATTATTTGTTACTGTTTGTAGTGGACTTCATGAGTAAAGGGCAAAGCTAAACTTAAGAATTAGGAGCAGCATCCACATCTGATAAATCTAGTGTAACTTGGCTAACCATAAAGGGTAGGTTGAAGATAACGATGCTCCTGCACAAGCACTGCTGTATTAAAAGAAAGAAAACAAATTAAGCACTTGGCAGTTGTGACATTTAGGATGCTTTACTACAGATAGGGATGTAAATCTTTGTCATGTTCCTATAGTGAGGACATGAAATCACAAAAAACTCTCCTTGTCTGTAAGAGGCAGAGACCCCCCACCATCTCATAGTAGTTTTCATAGTAGAAGAGCAATTTCTGTGCATATTGCATTGATAAGCTGTAGTAGCGGCTGTTTTGTCAAATTGACTTTTAAAAATTAGAAGATGGGAAAGGTTGCTTAAATCTCTTGTGCTTGCTTGTTCTCTGTTTTCTCTCTCTGTATATGTGAGTGTGTCTGTACACTTTCCTTTATAAGTGAAAATAGCAGTAGATTTGTGTGGATACATATTTGATTACTCACATGTGCTTGAGCCACGCTATTGACAGTTGGCTCTCAGGCAGGTCTGGGTTTTTACTTCTTTATTAATCTGAATTCTTACCTTTTTAAAATTTGTTTTTCCTTAAGGTAAATACTTTCCCCCTGCATTTAGTGCATTGTGCAGCTCTGATAAATATAATACAGGATACTGAAAATAAAATACATTCATGGCAAGTTTCACTGAAGCTATTAGCTAATTACTTAGGCTAGCTGCTTCATCTTAAGAAAGATCATGGCATTCTTCCAGGTTTGGCTTTCATGAAAATGTCATTGCATTGATGGCATGCCACAAAGATTGCAGGGTTTCTTGTTTTGGTTTAATATGATTCTTAAGCTTTACTCTTAGTCTTCAAGGTTAAGAAATGGAAAATCATGTCCTATGCTGCAGGGGAGCGAGGTAGGAAGGGGAGAGAAGATGATTGAACAATATTGGATATTTACACACATATCCTTTCTGCTGGCCGGTACTTAAAAGCTTATATCTTGGTGCCGTTATCTGTTTTAAGGGGTGGGGGGAGAAGCAGCCACTCCAGCAATAACATTCTTAGTGTATGATTCTTTTGGTGAATAAAATAATTTTTTAACGAGGCACTGTTTTCTTTCAGAGCTAAATCTATGAATAGCATAAATGCTGTACATTTCTACTAGAGCTCTGAGAAACAAGGAGAAATTAATTAGAGGAACATTATTTTCAGCTGTTAAAGAGTTTACATTTCTATAGTAGTTTCAGATATTTTGGATTTATTCGCTAATGAATAATGAATGCTGTAGTTTTGCTAAACTGGGTGTGTCTTGTGCCGAATCTGAAGGAGAGAGTCACTTTTAAAAAATCCCCACAGCCATTTCTTAGTATGCTCACAGTATCAGAGGACATTTGCCTTACTTGCTAATAAAGAGCTGCATATAGTGTCTGATGCATTTTAGTTATTCTCTGTCGAGACTGGCTAGGGGATTGCTGGCATCTCAGCATACATCTGTTGATGTTATGTTACGGCTGAAGCCTCAGCAAGTGCCTTAACCAACTACCTGCTATATGTCTGAATAATTAACGGTACATTTTTAAAGGACTGGGCATTTCTTTAGAGGAGTCCTTCAGAACCTTAGCAAATGAATATTATAGAAAATATGCCTGCAGAAACTTTATACTGTGGCGCTATATGTCAGCATAATGAAGGTATGTTAATTATTATTATTTTTGTACAATTTGGAGAAAACTGATGCCTATTTAGAGTACTCTTGGTGTCTGAGCTAATTTCTTCATAGAATGGGAAACACAAGCCTTCCTAACGATTACATTTATAGGTGTGTGATCTTTTTTCCCCGTTCATGCACATTGTGTTAAGGTTTGAGGATATAGTAATGGGTTATTTTAAATACTTTATTCTTGAATACAGTCAGAAGTCGGTATTTTCTGTCAATGTCATTTTCCTGAACACATATATAGTATGTAAATGGGAAAAAGCTGTTCAGCTTACTTATTAAAGTCTGAAAGGAGTCAAGTTAATTAGGTGGTTCACATATTGTTTAAAATATTTTCTCTCTCTTGCACAAGTGGGTCCTATTTAGTTCAATGGTACTTTGACTAAAATGTTTGTACAAATAAAAGTGCAATGCCTTTGATCTTGGTATTAATATTGTTTTTACCCACTGGAGAGAGAAAAAAATATAATTCTCTATTTTTCTACTATGTGTTGGCAGAATTTTCTTGGTGGCATAGCATTCACCTATCACATGGTCGAACACCTTTCTGATTCTAAGATATTTACAGCATAAATACAGCATAAGGTTGTAATGCCAGATTAAATGGAAAAGTTTTTATAATCAAAAACATGTATTGCTATGAATCACCACCAGGATCAAAGGTGGTGGCAGTTCTGGATCTGTACACCTCTATGCTAACAGTTGGGAAATAAAATATAGTGAAATTGCAATGGAAATATTTAGAATGCAATTAAATTTCTCATGTTCAGAATAATTTATTTTGGTTTTTTTCCTGCTGTATTGTTAAGCAGATGGCCTGGTTAAAGATATCAAGTATAGCCGTTTGTTTTGTTAAAAGCAGTTTTGCATAAGTAAATGTCAACTGGTATGCTAACCTCTTTATTGTCATTTTGAGTGGCCTTCAGCTAACCATTTTCAAAACTGTTCCCAAATTTAAAAGTTTAGACAATTCTTGATCTGGCTTTATTTCTTTGGATTGCTTTAAAAAAATATTTTGCCTTGAAAAATAAGAGCAACAAATATCCTGCAATAGAATATTGCATGTTTTCTCAGCCCCTCCTAGGAGGTTAAGCATTCTGCCACAAGAGCTTTGTAATACCTTGTAGCCCTAGAGGTTACACCTTTCCCTCTCCCTCATCTACCGTTAGCTGAAAGGATTGTATAGAATAGATGATGAAGGAAAAGTTTTCTCCTGAGACCTTGGAAACTCACTGCCAGCTGGGGCAAATGGAAAAATCTTCCTATCTGATAGAAGGTAGCTTCCAGAGTACAGTAGATGTCTGCCTCTTTCCATCCTTTCTCCCAAGAACAGATACCAATGTTCTTGTACATCCCAGAAGTTTAAAAGTCCTTCTAAAGGAGCTACTTAAAAGCCCTTTTATTTTTCTCTCAATGTACAGATCTAAAGTATTTTGCATCTGCATATATTTCCTATACGTGTGGCTAGGATTAGCATGTAAGATGAATAGTCAACTAACCTGTCTTCATGTGACCCTATTGTATTTCCAGACTTAGAAAACTCATGTTAGAGCAAAGGGCTATGTAAAAAGAGCTAAGTATATTAAAGTATGAATACTCTTATTTATTTTTTCTAGAAAATTAAATTACTTACAGTGCAGTGAATAATTAGGGATTTTTAAAAGCATTTTCATGTTCCTGTTTCCATGGCTACTGCTTTGAACTATGGTAAGACATTTGGGAGAGGAGCAGATAATTTTACCTAAGCTTTGTGACTAATTAGGGAATAGCTTGGTAGGTCTTAAAGTACTATTAAAACCAGTAAAAGTGTAAGCAACCTTTCTACTTTCTCTAAGTGCTTTCCTAGTAAAAGAGAGGGCTGGTTTTATAGACTTTTCCTAGTAAATCTGCATTCACAAGTGCAGGATTCACTTCATTAGATATGTTAATTTTGCTTTCTGTTGACATGCCAACAGAATTTTAGCAGCTGCATTTTTCTGTTAAAAGATGCATTAAAATCAGTTTGGGTTGCCCTTCACTTAGGACCTGGTGTAAGAAGAGCAAGAGTTCATAGTGTATTCTGAAGGCTGTATATGCTGTTCATAGTGTTTTTCAAAATCATGTATACAGGAGAGTACAGAGCAGATGGAAACCCATTAATTACAATTTTTTAACTTCTTGTTCTAATTGTTGTAGAATATAATGGCTTTGCAAACTGGCAAGCTATCACAAGTTACTTGTCCTAAAAGCAGCCTTGACAGATTTTGTTGCTTTTTATTCATCATACTGTATTTAGGGTGTGAAATGTTGCTTCTGTGGTACATTTTGCTGAGCCATCTTTCCAGAGCTGAAGGAGAAAAGAATAAAACATTTAAAAATGTGGATTGATTAAATCAAAGATAGAGATCTCCAGGCCTTTAAAATTGCAATTTGTTCTGCTCATGCACAAAATAGTAATGCTTTTAAATAAACAAATGTTCAGCAAATACCCATTAATACTTTATTGTTCTAGTATGAGAGAGAAAGATGACAATGTTGACATCCAAAAAGAAAGAAGAGATCTTTAATATCTTCTAGGACTCCATGTACCTGTACAATAGTTTTTGTTCCTTTTTTTAAGTATAGGGAACGCACTGGATTTGAAGCTACTATGCAGTTCTGTCTAATGTGTCTAGACAGTTTAATGTTCCACATGTAACATATTCTCTTTCTGATGCATTTTAGAACAGGGATAACAATAGTGCAGTAATTTTCTTGGCTTTATGACTCAGATGCTTGTGCAACCTTGAAAGACAATTTCTTAAATGCTGTGCTAAACTACAATTATCAAATTGGGAATGGTTTGGCACTCAAGGCTGTAGATAGTGATTCAGCCACTTCTGGTTTGTGTGGGATTCATTTGGAGGGGGGGGGTTAGAATCCTATGCACACAGAATGTTCTGTAGGCATTGAGAGCAATGTCAATCATTGTTTTAAAACAGGATTGCACAGCCATTTGACGAGAGTATATTTTAAGAAGATCCTAGCTTGATCCTTTGCAGCTGCTAAGGAAATTCTAATTTGGCATTGTGTTTCACCCCAGCCTAACATAGGTACCTTGATGTGTTTTGTTGCCCTCCTTCATTAATAAACATTTTGCAATGCTGCATCTAAAGTCTGAAAGAAGGATGTTAGTTTGTCCAGGTCTTTCAATCCTTTAAACTTTGTAAGGCTATAAATAATGGTGAGATTGTCAAATCAATTCCAAACTGGCCCTTTTGGGGGTATCTAGGTAGAGAATACATAGGGGTGGGTTGACTATTCTTTTCTTCTGGTGACACCCTGGCATTCTGTAGTTCTTCCATTGCTACACAGGATAGATTGGTGGTTCCCAATGTGGGGCCCACACCCCTCAAGGGGATTTCAATCTAAGTCAGTAGATTGGCTGATCAGTGCTTTGGGGAATTAGCTTAGGCTTCTGGGAATTGGAAGTAAAAGAAACCCTAAGGTTGGGAAACACTGTGGTAGATCATTTCCTAGGAAGCACAGTGTGGAATAAAACTCCCAAGTCCTGGCTTCACAATCAAGTACAGTCAAACCTCGCATAAAGAGCACCTCGCTTAAAGAGTAACTTGCTTAAAGAGCAGAATTTTCTCTGAATGTTCGCTTCGCTTAACAAATAAAGCCAACCAAAAACTCGCTTAACAAATAAATCAGGGTTCGCAATTTACAATGGTGTTTTGCTTAAAAAGCAAACTCGCTTAAAGAGCAATCCTGTGGAACGCATTATGCTCTTTAAGTGAGGTACCACTGTATTTAAACCACTGAGTTGTCCAGCCAGCCATATAAATATACTAGTACCTTGGATAACGCTAAGACTTGGTTCTACAAGTCTCATCGTTATCCGGTTTTTAATGTTGTGCAATGCATATATTGCATAACGTTTTAAAAAAAAAACCAGTTCCCTTTCTAAAGAGGAAAGGGAGCAGGGGGTCGAGCCGCCTGCCTCTTTGGAAAGAGCAGTGGGGATTCCATACGTGCACGTCTACCCAACCCAACCAGAGATCTCTGGTTGGGGAGAAACTGCACAGGCACATGGATTGCTCCCCAAACACCCTGGCAGTCCCATCGTGCGCTTGCTGGGGCTGCCAGGGTGTGTGGGGAGAAACCGCGCAGGCACGCGGATCGTTCCCTAAACACCCCAGCAGTCCCAGCATGCTATCACTTGGGCTGCTGAGGTGTGTGGGGAGAAACTGCACCTGCATGGATTGCTCACCACATACCCCGGCAGTCCTAGCGATCGCACGCTGGGGCTGCCGAGGTGTGTGGGGAATGATCTGCATGCCGATGTGGTTTCTACCCACACACCCTGGCAGCCCCAGCGATCACACACTGGGACTGCTGGGGTGTTTGGGGAGCGATTGGTGCACACGAGCGGTCTGCCCAAACAAACCAGCAGTCCCAGCGTGTGAACGGATTGCCAGTTTGGTTTGGGGGAGAACGGACATGCGCACCCTCACCCCAACCAAATTGCCAATCTGAGCGGAGATCTCTTCCCCAAAGCCCGCAAGGCTGGTCTCCAGCCTCGCGGGCTTTGGGGCAGAGATCAACGTTGGGGAATTTGAGGCAAACATTTGCATCCCATAATGTTATCTTAACGTTGTGTGATGCAAATGTTTGCCTCAAATTCCCCAATGTTATCCGATCTAGCGTTATCTGAGGCAATAGTTATCCGAGGTACCACTGTATATACTGTAAGGATTCTGAATCCGTGAACTGTGGGATCTGATGGTGTCAGTCTCTGTATCTGAGGTTTTGAAGAGTTTGACTGCCCTCTGTTGGGCGTCACAATTCTCATTGCGTGCTTTTGCTTGAGCAGCAGCTGCAGTTGTTTACTCCTTGTTATGCCAGTCCATTATATTTTAATATAGTACCGCAACTCGTAATTGATCTATGGAACTAGAAATCTATTATAGTACTGTACTTGAAATGTACTATAGTACTATATATAAAGTGTTTTGTCTCTCAATTGCATTCATGTTCCGAGAAGGCACAATAATTTTTGCTGCTAAACATGTTCTATTTCTCAGCTATAGTAGAGTAGTGTAAAGACATCAGAATCCCCAGTGGCCTGGATATAGATTTCTTCTGTGTGTCACTGTGATATAGAAAATCCATACAAGGCACAAAGAGGCACCACATTATAGCACCAGATAAAATTACTTGCTTGTGTTCACTGCTTTAGACTGAATCTACATAGGGATATGAATAAAATAAGGGAATAGAAAATGCCTTCTCATCGAAACATGGAATCGTCCTTTCCTACTTTTGGGAACACAAAATTAGGTAAAAATTTCTAGTCCTGTTCTTTCCCTGCAGAATTAGTTTTTTACTGACACAATCAAAAATGTGTTCTCATGAGGCTTTCTGAAGTGTGTTCAGTATTCTATGCCAGGTAAAAATGCTGTAGGGTTGTTGTCCCCTCCCCTCCCCGAAGACTGAAGATGTGGATTTTTTGGAAAATAAGATACAGAGTTAGAGTTCTTGTCATATATTTTGGATATATGACATAGATACAGACAATTTAAGCCTCATGAATTGAAACATTTCAACTGTTGTTTACCTAATAGAGTCTTTGTCATTGCCTTCTTTCCACACATTAAGTGATACAACTTCATAGAAGGTGTATGCCTCCTTGAATCTGGGTAAGAAGGTAGGAAGGAACAAAGGTAGATGGATGGATGGTCTCTTGTATTTTAAACCTATGGTAAGATTAATGAATCCAATGGACCACTTTACTCTCAAGCAGTTATGGGATTCAGCAGGTTTGTCACAGTTCACCAGAACTGGTAGCAGAAATTCTGGCTGGCCCTGCCCATGAAAGTTATGAAATAAAGTAATCCTAATTCGGGTGCAACACAGGGCTTTTCCCTGGCCATGCCCACCATACCACTCCCACAGAGTAGGTAGTAAAAAATTTTTGAATCCCAGCACTCCTCTCAAGTATTAAAAAACAATTTAAAACCACTTAACCAAATGTGATTTAATAAATATGTTTGGCAGCTCTTGTGCATTATAAAATAAGTTGTACTTGATCAATTTGAAATCTCAGTTCCAGTGGCTAGTTTTGGTGTGTCCAGGATCAACTATGACTTTTTGGGAAATGTTGTGAGTTGCATGTCCATCATAAGTAAATTGTTTCACTCTCAAAACAAAAGTGACCAGATGTTGGGAAGATTGGATGGAAAAAGTGAAGTTCTGTTAAAGCAAGGCATTACACCTTATTTTAAAAGAGGATTGCTGCCTTAGGAGCCCTTTCTTTGTTTCTAAGGATGACAACAAAAAGGGAGAGAGACGCAATTTTATCTAAAGAAAATTAGTACACATCTTAAGTCTTTATTCATTCATTCATTCATTTATTTATTTTGCATGAGAGACTATATAGCAGTATTTTGTATGGTACGTTTAAATGCTGGAGATCAGGTTTTGAAGCAGCTGTTAAATTCATTCTGTTGCCTCAAGTAAATCATATTTTCTAATTTTAATCTAATTTACACAGCTGTTGGATGGTTATTGAAAGAAGGAAAGTTACTAATAAATTCTGAGCTTATTGGAAGAGGGCAAGTTCTTAATATAACAAAGGAAGATTAGAATAATATCTGTAAGATTTTGATGTGAGCCACTTAGAGCAAATTCAGATTTATCTTGCTCTAGGCAAGTTCATTTATACTTGCTAGTGATATTAGAGAGTAAACAACACAAAAAGGCACCCTAAATACTGTCTGCTGTATTTTAATGTTAGCGTTCATAGATCAAGTCCAATCTGTAGGGAATGCTTAATGTTCCTATATTCCTGTTGTTGTTGTTTTCTCCTCCATGTTGAAGTCTGTTCAAAATTACTTCCCTCCTTTGTGTCCTCTTGGACTACAAACTAGGATGCTACTTTCAGATTTGTAGTCTTTGTGCTCTCAAGCACTAAGATTTCATTTTGGTTATTAGTGTTTGTAAATAACACACACATTGGCCAGAATAGAGTGGTGGTCGCGTAAGATTTCATTCTCTTGCCATGGTTAATAACAGCTAATAGATTAATGTTGGGCACATCTTATTTTTAACGTTGGGCACATGATCAGGCATGTATCCAAAACATACTCTGGTACCTCAGTTAGTCTCAGCAAGTTGCATGGTCATTTTGAAGTGGTAGACGTGCTAGTCTGTGCAAGCATATCTGAGACTAACCAAAACAGAACAGTAAAAAAGACAAAAAAAATGTTATGGCGCCTTAAAGACTAACTCCTGTATTTAAATGTGAGCTTTTGTGGACCAAGTATACTTCATCAGTCATTATTTAAACACCAGTAAGGTCCTAGCCATTCTCCAATAATCTATCCGGCTGCTGCAAATACTAGACTTCATTCTCTATCTGTGGCACAATAATTCATTTTAATAACTGACCTTGTACTGATTTGCTTCTTAAAAATGAAAATCTAAGTGAATTTCTCCAATAAATGTAGCATCGTACTCAAAATTCTTTATCTTCCCTCTAACCCAAGTGTCACCCCTTTCTTATTTTTAATACTATATTGCTAATTTTTGGTTCCAATCCCAAAAAAGGGTAATGCCAAAGAATGTTCAAATTATCAAACAATTATGCTCATCCCACATGCTAGCAAGGTTATGCTCAAGATAATACAGGATAGACTGCAGCAGCACGTGGAGAAAGAATTACCAGAAATGCAGGATGGGTTCAGAAGCGGCAGGGGAACTAGAGACCACATTACCAACATATGTTGGATCATGGAGAAAATAAAGGAATGTCAGAAACAAGTCTACTTCTGTTTCATTGACTACACCAAGGCCTTTGACTGTGTGGACCACAACAAAATGTGGCAAGTAATTAAAGATACTGTATGGGAATACCAGAACACCTTAAATGCCTCGTGAGAAATCTGTACATGAGTCAAGAAGTAATAGCTAGGACAGAATACGGAATGACAGAGTGGTTTGGAATAGGAGAAGGAGTAAGATAAGGCTACATTTTGTCACCCTGCTTATTCAACTTATACACAGAGCACATAATGTGCAATGCAGGGTTGGACAAATCACAAGTTGGGATCAAAATTGCTGGGAGAAACATCAACAACTTGAGATACACAGTTGATACTACCCTAATGGCAGAAAGTGAGGAAGACCTAAAGAAGCTTTGGCTTAAGTTGAAAGAAGAGAGTGCAAAAGCTGGCTTGAGACTCAGTATCAAGAAAACCAAGATACTGTAATGGCAACAGGCCCTATTAGTCCCTGGAAAATAGATTGGGAAGAAGTAGAAGCAGTCACAGATTTTACTTTCCTAGGATCAAAGATCACCTCAGATGGTGATTGCAGCCATGAAATAAAAAGGCGACTGATTCTTGCGAGACAAGCTATGAAAAACCTAGGAAACATAGTTAAAAGTAGAGATATCACCTTGCAAACAAAAATTCGTATAGTCAAAGCAGTGGTATTCCCGGTGGTAATGTAGGTTGTGAGAGCTGGACCATTAAGGAAAGCTGAGCACAGAAGAATAGATGCCTTTGAAATGTGGTGTTGGAGGAGAGTTTTGAGAGTACCCTGGACAGCGAGGAGAACAGATAGGTTGATCCTAGGAGAAATCAACCCTGACTGTTCCTTAGAAGGTCAAATAGTAAGGATGAAGCTAAAGTATTTTGGACATCAAATGAGAAGAGAGGATTCACTTGAGAAAGCCCTGATGCTGGGAAAGTTGGAGGACAAAAGAAGAAGGGGGCGGCCAAAAATGAGATGGCTAGATGGTACTGTATTGTAGATGCAATGGGCACAAAGCTGGGCAGGGTGAGGAGGATGGTGGAAGACAGAGGTGCCTAGCAGGCAATGGTCCATATGGTCACAAAGGGTTGGAATCGACTGTGCGACTGAACAACAATGATTTTTTTGGTACTGCTCTGCTATCAGAGTACAGTACTATTCTGAATGGTACAAACCCACCCCCAAGGAAGTGAAAAGATCATGTACCAAATTTAGTTAGCTTGTTTTTGACAACCTAGACCCGTGATGCGTACGCAGTAAACACATGAATGTGTTTTCACAGGGACTTGGGCTTCTGGGAATTGAAGTCCAAGAACAGCTGGAGTGCCAAGGTTTGCCATCACAGATCTAGATCTTCTGTGGGAGAATTTATCAAGTCTTCTCCCCTTAAAGCACATATTACCTCCTTTAATATGCTACTTCTGAATTCAGGGAAACAAATTTTTACTTCAGGTTAAAAATGCTGTAACATCTCCAAATCAGAAAGCCACAACTTAATTGTGAGGGCAGTTATAATTTAACATTTCTTTGCCAGTGCCTGAATGTTCACACAGTGTAATGTAGTTATCACTGGTGCTGCTAATTTAGCAGACATGATGTGTTTAGTCTGTTGTGGCATTCTGAAATGCAGCTGTGCTTTGTCTGGAAAATGGCTCTTTTGCTCTGCCCCTTCCTCTGCTATCTATTGTACCAACTGTAGAACTGAGACATTCTCATTGCTTCATGACATTGGCTTCAATTCATAAACCTAACTACTGGTCATGGATATGGCAAGTGTAATGACGTACTGTTTCTGTCTCCAGATATAAGAAAATTAAATGCATCACACTGGCTGAGACCAAACTATCTAATCCAGAAGTTCAGTTTATACCAGGGTGCCCAAACTTTTCAGGCCATGGGCCAGTCACATGGTTCAGGGGGTTTAGTCACTATGGCCCATGGGCCAGATCCACCCCCTAATGCCAATTCACCCAGCCTGTGATGTCCTCATTGCTACTGGAAATGGAAGTAAAATGCTTCACGGGTCAGATGACTTGTCATTGGGGGCTGGATCCAGTACCCCAGTTTATACAGTGGCCACTGCTGCCTATGGGAGAACCACACGAATCAAGGCAGGCCATGATTGCGTTCTCTTGCTCTTCTTCTCCAGCAGAAACGGATACAAGAAAATGTGATTTTGGAGGGGATGTGTTATAACTACACAATATACCTCCTACCTTCTATCTGAAAATAAGAATGTAAGTGTCTTCTAAAGGGAATTAGAGCTATCCTTGTCCAATCTGCCAAACGCTTAAATATTTAAGTTTGAGAAACCCAAAAATTGAAGACATTTATTGTTTTGAGAGATGATCCAATCCATTTTCCTTTTATGCTGTGCTATTGTGATGCCTTTCCTTTTTCAGACATGACATATACCAGATGTGGAGATCCAGCACATAGTTAAAGTAAACTGTTACCAGTAGCTAACAGAACCAGAGAAATATAATGAGGACAGGGATATCAGTGGCTACAAGTTATGACACATCTCCTCCAAAATCGCATCTCCTTGTATCCATTTAAGTTAACTCTGATATCCGGTGTGTATACTAAACCTGTCTTGGTTATTAGTGTAACATGTCCTGTGCAAATTCATATTGCTCTCGGATACGGGTGCAAGGGCAGAACAAATGTAGAAAAGGAAAGGCTGGAGGATATTCTCTATGTAATTTTTTTCTTATAGCACATTCAGTGCAAATTAATTCTGTGCAGGCTGTCAAGCTGTCTTTAGGTTCTAGTTTTGGTGAATCAGTAGAAAGTGTGGTCTTGTACTAATGTTTTAAACAGTAGCCACTCCACTAACATGAAGGCCATGAAGATAGCTCCATAGTTTGCACAGAAGGAACTGCCAGAGTTTTGCCCTTGCCTGTCACTCTTGGGAGCTGCTCACAAACCATAAGATTGAGTCTGATGTCTGGGAGAGGAAAGTCTAATTATTTAAAGTGCACTGTAAAGGTAAAAGTAAAGGTTTCCCTTGCTCGAAAGCCAGTTGTATCCGACTCTAGGGGTCAGTGATCATCTCTGTTTCAAAGCCAAAGAGCCAGCGGTGTCTGCTTCTGCAGACATTTCTGTGGTCATGTGGCAGACATGACTAGACACTGGAGCGCACCCCTGTCCTAGGTTATATGCACTGTGTGGACTAGAAAGATGATGTTTATTTGTATTCAGTAAATTTTGAAGGTGAAACAGAGACATGAAAAAGAGACAGTTATAAATTGTTTTAGAAAGTAATTTATTTGCATTACAATGAGATGCACAAAGCCTTGTAAAAAATAAAGTTTTCAGGAATGCTGCATTATTAAATTTGCATTCTGAATCTAAAGGGAAACCATTGTATAGGAATGTAGAAGGAAGAATGTAATACTGCAATTTTTAAAAATCCAAAATATCGACTTCTGAACATTTTTAGGTGTCTAAAAGGGATGATATTGCTGAGGCAAGACAGTATAGTACAGTCCAGCAGTCTCCAATGGTGATAAGGACATGGGACACCTTCCAGATTCCAGATGGTTCATTGCAGCTGACATCTTGGTTGACGACTGTGGAAAAGATCCTTGGATTATTTTATTTTATTTTCGTGGGAAACCACAGTCACAGACCTACAGGATACATCAGGCAAGTAATTCTGATAATTTATTGTATCTATGATCCTTCATAAAGAAGGGTTTTTTTAAATGGATTAAATTTTCTAATTAGGCTGTGGTCTTCTTTCTCTTTGTGTGCCCAATGTATTTAGAATTAGGCTTACTTCCTTGAAATATGCCAGAGTAAAATTTTAGTCATACATTAACACAAAATTTAAAAAGATTTTTTTAAAAAACCCAAATAGTGCTCCCCGCTACCATGACCAATAGAGATACAGTAATACCTCGGATAACGTTTACCTCAGATAACGCTAAAATCACATAACGTTAAGTAATCTGGGGTGGAGAATTGGATTGAATAACGTTAAGGTCCTGTGGGATGGATCAGATAACAACCGCTAAAGCCTGTGTGGCTACAATGTATCTCTATGGAGCTTTAACGTTATCCGATCCATCCCATAGGTTTTTAACATGCATTGGATAACACTAAAAATCGGATAACACCCAAGACTTGTGGAACCAAGTCTTAGCGTTATCCGAGGAATTACTGTAGTATCTTCAATTTTTCTCTTATTATGGGGCATCATATTCCTTCCAAAATTGCAATGTTTGATGTGAAAGTGAATGATGTTTCCATTTTATTAATTCAAATTCTATGAAATATCCTCAAATGTCATTTAAAATGTCTTAACACCCTCTTTTTATTTTAGTATTGTATGTCAAATTATTGTTAATAACTCTATCCTAAACTTCAGCATAAGATTCAGATAGTTGAAAAACATTCTTAATTTTTATTTTTTAGCCATCAATAGTCTCATTGCTGTTAGTCAAATGGAAATTATTATTTTTTACCATCCTCATTTATCATTATCAAAAATAAATAGAAGTGCCATTTTAGGACAGGCTTCCAACTTTATCATTGATATTATCTTATCTCATATTATGTTATCTTATCTTATATTATATTGTATTATATTATATTATATTATATTATATTATATTATATTATATTATATTATATTATATTATATTATATTATATTATATTATATTAAACCAGCTCCTAGAATTTCCAAGTTGTTTCATTTTTCCACCACATATGAAAATAAATAGCTATAATATGGGTCACATCTTTACATAATATAGAATATTTACTATTTCATCATCTCCAAATTAGTTTATAACAATTTTCCTTTATTCTGTGCTGACCCCCCCCCCCCAGTGGGCACAGTCGCCACACAGCGGCACTACACAGAAGGTCTATTCAAGGAGAGTCCAAATAGCAAAGTCCAAAGAGCAAGCCAAGGTCTGGTTACCGGTAGTTCAAGAGAGCATCTAGTCCAGAGAATTTCTGGGGGGGTGGGGGTGTCAGAGTTGGCAGAAAAGTCAGAATCATGGCAGGTAGGTCAGGATTTAGGCAGGAAATCTCAAGAGGTATCCAAAGTCAAGCAGGATGTTTGTCTTTGCACAGAAGAATTGTACTGATGCTTGAATGCTGGACCAAGCTTGCATAAGAGCCTCCCAGCTAATGGGTTTCAACTGGGAGCCTTCTCTGGTAATGAGTTCTAGCTTGCTTGCATCTCAGCTGCAGCTCCTTTATGCACCTTTCCCTGGCTAAGGGCTGTTCACTGTCAGAGTCAGACTTCTGGTCTGATAGGTCATCTGGCTGCCAGAAGCAGGCTGCGATTCCTGGTTCAGGACATTTTCTGGTGCAGGTGCAGGCAGAAATGGGCTGGGCATACGAAATGACTCCTGACCCAGGTCATTTTCAGAGTCTGACAAGGACTGGATCACAACATATTCTTACAGACATACTCTTCAAAATTGTTTTATTTCCAAATCCTTTCAAATGTACTTTAAGCCAATTCATAATTGTATGTAGGTCTTCTACAGTTAATAATATGTCATCAACAAATAAACTAATCTTAATTTATTCTTTATTACCTTTACACTGTTAATTTATCTTCTCTGAAGACTTTTTCCAACAGTACTATTACTGAAGTAAATAATATAGGAGAAAGTGGACATATCTGTCAAGTGTCCTAGCCTAGGGAAATGTATTCTGTTATTCCATAATTCACTAACACAGTTATTAAATTTTCTGAATATAATGGATGTATCACAAATTCTCCAAATCCTAACCTTTCTATCAACATGTTTAATGTTAGCCATTCCATGCAATCAAATGCTTAAAAATTATCTAAAGCAAATACTGCTGTTTTCCACTTATATTTGGTTTTGCAATTCTATTACAATCATTAGTTATTATTTATTTATTCAAAATTATTCAAATTTCTATTCCACCCTACTTGCACAGGCAATTCAGGGCAGATTACTACATGCAGGTAGCCCCAACTTATTTTAGGGCTGTTGTTTTTTAGACCATCAATTCTCCTGAAAAAGATTTTTTTAAAAAAAACAAAATTGATTGCAAAGTCCTAAATGTCCTTCTGATCTCGGTAAGGCTTATGCCAAGCCTTTCTTATCCCTCTAATTCAGGGGTGCCCAAACTCTGGCCCGCGGGTCTAATTGGTCCCCTGCATATAATTAATGCGGCCCATGGTGAGCACCAGGGCTTCCCCATGGACCGCTCCACCACCCACCCCATCACCTGACGTCAGCAGTGGTGGCAACAGAGGTAGCGACAGCGCTTCTTCCAGGCTGCTCCGAGCAGCCTCTCACTTGATCCTTGATCCTCAGCAGCCTCGGGGGAATTTTCAGAGCCTCCTGCAAGTCAAAATTTGTGGTGCTAAGAGAGTCCCCTGGCGCATTCAGGATGACATCAAAACTGTCAGCAATGGGGGCAGCCCACCTCCGCCCCCTGCAGCTGTGTGTCGGGGGAGGGACTGGCCTGTAGGAAAAAAAGTTTGGGCACCACTGCTCTAATTTAAGGAGGAAATGTTTAATAATCCTTTCCCCCACCATTTTTCTTCCTTCACTTACTATTGTTATTTTAGAGAATTAAGTCTTTTGTTATTAAGAGGAATGTATTTTGATAGTTATGTGAAAAGTCTTGATTGTTTATTTACAGAAGAAACCTTTCAGATTTCAAGACAATTTTGTAGTTGTTGTTTATAAGGCAGAAAAGAAAGTTACAGTGTATGGTTTAAAATCACATGGAAAGTTGAATTAATGTAGATACACAGATTTCATTAAATAATAAAACTCATTATACAATATTTCAGTCTTCAACTAATTTTCAATCTTAGTTTAGATTATTGTAAGATTTTGAAATTTGTTCATCCACAATAAATATGGGCAAGAAAGTGAATTTCATGAAGAAAATCTTTTGTTATAATATTTTAGAATTGTTTTTAATAGGAATAAAATGAAAATTTTAATGCCTTATTTTTCTTTCTTTCTCTTCTTCCAAAGGCTCCATATTTCCTTTAGATTTTTCAAATAACCCTTTCTAATGAGATGACTGATACTGTTACTGTAAAGGAGGAAAATAATACTATGAAAGGTTCAGAAGCAGATGTAAAAGACAATACCACAGTGGAACATTTCATAAAATCAGAAAGCCATGAGCAAATTCAAGTGGAAAAAGATGAAAGGTGTACTGATAGTAAAAATGATGTGCAGGTAAGATATAATTCTGCCACCTTATGTTTTCACTAGGATATATTGAATACAGATTTCCTTAGTGTTATTGTATGTTCTAAAAATCTCTTTCCTTCACCTTCTTGTTGCATATTTCCTTGGTTTCATTTACGAATCAGTTTCAGAAGGGTTTTTTTAATTACAAAATTCCATGTGTACTTTCTCCTTTCCTCTACATTTTCCTTACATTCTTTCCAATAATGCTGTGCCTTCAGTTTCTGAATAGATCTAAAAATAGGTTTTCCAGTTTTCTTACAGGGCAAAAATTAGCATTGTGGTAGAAATAGATGTTTTCGCTGTACTACAGTTTGATTGGTGTGTTATCAGGTGATCATAGCTTAGATGTTCAGTTGTTCTTTCTCTAAATCAGGGATTCTCAACCTACTGCTCACAGCACTAAATCATCCAGCTGATGCTCTTGCTCCAACTGCCACTTCTGCCACCGCCACCTCAATCCTTGTTTCCTTTGCTTGGCTTGATGTGTTCCTAACGGCGCTCCGTAGCAGGGCAGATATTTTAAGGCCCCACCCCCTGTGACATATAATTCTTATTATTAAAAAAATGGACTCCTATTCATTTGGAGGAAACCTAAAAGGCTATTCGCTGTTAATAGCTCATTCTGAAATTGCCCACCTTAAAAATCAAATTGGCCCCCTGTGGGCGTGTGCCCCATAGTTGAGAACCACGGCTCTAAATGGTGACTTGAGATTTTCCGAATACTCGATTTTTGTTTACCTTTACTTTAAATAAGCTTGAATTTCACTCGCTTGTACTTGTGTTCTAAAAGTGGAATTGAGGTGACAATTTTAGGTTAGTAATAAGGTATACTGTTGTATGTCTTATCTTCAAAGGCATTTATATCTTTATCTGAATGGTAACATTGGTTGCAGATTTGCCAGCTCAAGCCAGATTCTTTCCTGGCCATTTCAATTCCTTTGCTTTCCCCCACAACAGTTTTCTCATCTCCACAGGCATCCACAAATACTGCTTTGCAGTCTGGCCATGCCTCTGTCCCCCCACCCTCTCCCAATTTGATTATGTCTGCCAGCATGTACAAAATATGTGGAAGTGCAGACAGGAATTTCTCTCATTTGTGGTAGAGCATAGGAACATAAAGAAAACAGAAGAAATCTTGTTGTAGTTTACTTTATCTAAACTGCTGCAGGGCAAAGAGAAAAATCCACTTCTTGTTTTGCCTTTCCTGGAATGCCAAGTTTTGTCTGTGCATGGAGATTTAGATAATAAACTACAGAAATTAGGGACCTCTGGACAAACAATATCTCTCAACTTTTACCTTGTTCCTCTTCACTTGCTTTGCAGGTTTTGTTTGTTTGAAATATTTATTTAATGAGCCTTCATCAGAAAGATTCTAAGATGGCATGCACTCTTTTGTCCCCCCCCCCCCCCCATTTCCCAAGTGTCTGCACAAAAGGAGGCTTTTGGTGGCTTTTTAGAATTCTCCTTGTCAAAGAGTCAGGAGTGGCTGCCTCTAGAAAGCCTAAGCACCGATTCCTTATTTACAGCCAATTTGCTTCCTGACATTCATGTTTCATAGCAGTTTTGTTGTCATCAAGTAGACACATCTTACATTTAAAAAAGTAGTTGATTGGACCCAATGATTTCAAATCTGGATTCATCACTTTATAATACCCTTTTCATTCCAGTGTTTGTGAGCTTTAGCATGTGCTAGCCTTTTCATCCTGTTCTCCTTCCACAACAGTGGTTTCTTGGATGCTACTTTTCCACAAAGACCATTCCTTATCAAGCATCTTTGGACTGTAGAAGGCTCAACTTGCATCTCAATGAAGCTTCCAGATGCTGAGGCATATCCTTGCTGGACTTCCTCTGGTCTCTCAAATTTTGAGGAACTTCTTATCAGAGTTTGAAAGTTTTCTTGGCCTTCCAGACTTTTTTCTCCTTGGCCTCTCCTGGGTCTTCATATTTCTTTATAACAGTGTGAATACCACATCTTGAATATCCAGTTTGTTTGTTGATTTCCCTTTGAGAGTGGATTTGCTGATGCAAAAGTAAGATTTTATGATCCTTGGCATTTTGACTGGAATGATGTGATTGAAAGTTGTTCTTACAATGTATTACGCTGATACAACATTTACCCTATATACGCGGATATAAATCGACCTGACTATAAGCTGAGGTACCTAATTTTGACCTTGAAACCCAGGAAAATAGATTGACCCGAGTATAAGCCAAGAGTGGGAAATGCAGCAGCTGCTCGTGAGTTTCAGTAATTAAAAGACATTAAAAGACATTAATATTAATTATTTTAGTGATTTTTAAAAACTGTACTTGCACCACCCACCAGTGGTGGTGCTGCAGGTAAAGTGGGTGGGCAGATTAATTGCACTGAGGCAGGAAGAGTTGCTCTAGCCTAGCCTCTTGCTCCCCCTGCAAGGAAGGAGAATGGCTTCCTCCCGCTATCTTGGACACATGGAGCAGGGACAAATGCACAAATGTAAAATCCTTTCTTTTTTCACACCAGTTTGGAAGGGGGACACAATTGCATTGTAGAGCTTCTTTCTTCATTTGTGGTTTTCCATAGGAATTAATTGAAAATAAACCAGAATAGGATAACTGGATTTTCAATGTATTCTAATGGAAAATCGCAATTTGCGCCCTGTTGTGGCCAGTTGTGTAATTGTGCCTCTGAGTCTTTTGCTGTGGAAGTCCCAAAATTTACTTTTAAAGTGCTGAATAACTTTTTTTAAAACCATATTTTTAGACCTTGTGGTTGTTGACCAGTGTATAGACCGGGTCCCCTTTTTGGACCTCATTTTTGGGTTTAAAAAACTTGGTTTATATTTGAGTGTATATGGTATGTAGTATATGAAATGTTCAAGCATAAACTTACCAACAGGAATCATTTTGCTATTCAGTAGTAGGATGTATACAGGTGTTAGCAATGACGGTAATTAGGGTTCCTTTCCATTTAGGTTTAGGGGAGTCAGGTGCCTGCTGTTACTCAAGTATAAGTGGAGGTCACACTAAATACATGTCACTTTAGCCTATCAAAACTTTTTTCTTATTATTTTCTGTTTTTGAATCCTGCATACAAATTTCCTGAATTTTCTGGTTGTATTCTAAAGAAGAGACTGATAAATAATTATTTATGGTCATTATACCATTAAAACAACAAATCTTTTCACAGTACTGTAAATTTGGCTATTTTCTTGCATGACCATGATTATGCCATCTGACATGTGGTTATAGGAAGTCTTTTAGTCGTCATTGTAATGTATCTAAGGTACAAGGTATAGACAGAAGAAAAATTAGCTTTCTCTTAACCTGTTTCAAGAGAGATGTGTGTACTAAGAAGGAAAGATGTGTAGACTAGAATCAGTAATAAAAAGAATAGTTTTAGCATAATACAGCATGTTTCTGCTCAGAATAAGACTCTCTTTGCTGGATAGAGTTTACTCCAAAGGACAGTGCACAATTACAGCTAAAATATGCCTCTGCAAAGTGTTTGCCCAAGCATGTCCTGAAGCTCTTGCCTTTGACTAGATATCATCCCTAAGCAATAAAAGCATAAGTAGACCGAATGTGCAAAAACAAAATCACACAAAATGCTTCCTTGGTGATTTGTTAAACATTAACACTAATCAAGGAAAGAGTTTCACATCAAAACATTTTGAAGCTGAGTACATGGTAAGACAGGTTTCCTTTTCGTTGTCTATCATCTACGTTTCACCCCTTCTGTTCTTAACCGCCTTCCATAAATTATTGTTGTATTCTTACTTTAATTCATATTATGTCAATAATTTGACCACACACAATTTTTGACACTTCAGGTGTTTGTTGTCTTAATATTTAATTACACGGCCCCAAATTGGCAAGCTTTTAAAATTTACATTTAATTATGTTTGGTTTTGAGATTATAAATGTTAAGTTCTAGATTAATTTAAGTTACTTGATATCTTAATTTATTGAGATCCCTTGTCTTTCCTAAGGATAGGAGTTTTTGCCTTCTCTGGCTTCTGGGTCATGAGACAGCTAAATCTTAGCACCTCCTCCATCAGTAACCTTGTTGAACCTCATTTTGGCAGTCTCCAAATCCTGCATTTCCATGTTTAGTATTTGTCATTGGTCTCTATACTGTGATAAATGTGTTTGTATTACAGATGTGTGTTGAATCATAGTATTTTATGACCCTTGCATATGGGAATAATACACCATCACCATTTACAGTGTTAGGTGCCAGACATTTCTGAAACCTTTGGTAAACTGGTAGAACTTACTATGGTTCTTTCATCTGAAAGTTGGTCAGTGTGGCCAGAAGTCATTCATATGTTTTTAAAGCTGGACCCAGTGGCAAAATGAGCAGAGGAGGAACTCTGATTCCCAATGGTCATGGAGGCGGAAGAGGCCATGTCCGATGGACTGGCTATGAAGGCACACCTTGTCAATATCCTTAAGGCTGCGGCAGTCCATTGCAGTCCCGGTGTTAAATCCTGCATGTCTCATTTCATTTGTGCCACAGAAGATGGATCCGAGATCATAGTGTGTGGGTCACTTCATGGCAAGCTGGGATCAACTGTAAACAAATTCATGCCAATGGCATCTTTCCTGCTTCGGGGTGTGTGTGTGCATTCTCAGATACGAGTTGCAGCCGATGAAAATAAAGATTTACAAACTCTTAATGTAATTGCTATATGGATCAAGAGAATATCATCTGATATTAATAGTATGCAAGAAATTCCAGTTTCTATATATGGTCATTTTCTTCTCTCAAAATGTGTTCCTAGTATAGCTCTTATTGAACACTGGACAGGTCCCTTAGGAGCAAGAGCGTCATTGGCAACCTTAAAGTTTAAGCTTAAGATTTAAATATTTTATGTTATCACGTCTGCCTGATCAGCTATGGAAACTTCAGGGGAAAATATAAGTCTGCAAGTGCTTATTCCATTGGTCTGTCTCCTGCCTACCTTTTTACATGAAGCTTTACCTATGCAGTCACCTCAATAAAAGAGAAGTGTTGGGATTCTTCATTTCAAAACCTTTTGCTTTTGTAAATGTGTCCTACTTCCCACATTTTCTGGGACTATTTTGTGAAATCCCTAAATACTGCTTTGCCCTGTTTGGATGTTTTACCTTCACAACTGTTAGGTGGCCAATCTTGTATTGTTTCTTTATGTGCAAGGATTGATAGAGATAAAAAACAGAAAGTGAATTTGGTGAAGTATTTTCTTCTCTTTTGCATTCCTCTGACCTTACTCCTATTCCAGATTTATCATGTCAGACCAAAATGGAGCATATTCAGAGAGTAATTTGATACTGTTAGAAGGATTCCACAGTGGATTTTAGTTTTACACTACAGTTCTTGTTAATATGTATTGTTCATTTTGTTTGATCTGAATTTGGTCATAATAAATGATATTTTGTATGTATGTTGGATGTTAGATACAGAATGTTGACTTATGTGAAGTTTTACAGGCGTCAAAATACTCTAACATGGTTTTAGAGAAAGTGTTATTTGCTGGGGTTTTTTTTTTTTTGCACACTGCTAACTAATTATAGTTATGAGGGACTGTTTTTAAAGTAAAGCTTTTTAAAGTGGCCAGCTTCTTTGCATAATGGAAGGTTCTGGCAAAATGTTACTTTAGGATTTGGATGTTGGAGCTTTTGAACAGTTGTTTCATGTTGAGTCCCTGTGTTCAAAAAGTGCTGGCAGCACTGAATAGGAAAGGACAAAACTTCCACAACACTATTTGTTAGCATATAAAACCATAATTATCTGAAGAAAGTTCATATGTTGTATACATAAAAGCGTGTACTATTGTATGTTTTTGGGCTCACCATTGATGAAATATGATCCTGTCATAAGAATCCAGAACACATATTCCAGGAAATAAATATGAAAGAAAGCATGTAGCCTTTTCTCCTCCAAAAATAACTCACATTTTGTAGTTTGTTTGTTTGTGGGGTTTTGTTTTTGGTCAGAATTGTGTCCTAGTGAGAGAACCTTTTTAATCTGAACTGCCACATTAGGCTTTGTATACTGGTAGAAAAGAGACTGCTCAGAGTTTTAATTCACTGCTTTGTAAAGGATGGTGTCCTACTATAATAATAATAATAATAATTTTGTGTCAGAAATTATTCTGGGTTGAAAGGATTTTTCCTTGAGAAATTCTGCTCAGGAGACACCCAGATGAGCTCCTTTCATGTACCCGAGATCTTTTCCCACCAAAGTTGTCCCTATTTATCTACTTGTAATTTCTTGCTTTCAAACTGCTAAGTTGGCAGGAGCTGGGTCAAAGACAGGCACTCAAACCGCCATGCAGTACCTGAGTCTCGAACTGCCAACTTGACAGCCTTCCAGCTAACAAGGCGAGCTTATTAACCACTGAGCCACTGCAGGGTAGACATGACTGGTGCATCCATTTGCCAGTTTTCTGCTTCTAGGAGTTTCTGGAGTATAAAGATACTATTTTTTTTTAAAAAAAAAAGACATGGCAGAGAGACCATGTAGTATTCTTGTAGCATGTGTTTCAGTCTTATAGCTGTGCTGACCTTTGGCTTATACAGCTGCCTTACATTTGGAGGAAAAGATGAAGGGAAGCTTTAAACTCCATGTGAGGTTGCAATATATCTTGTCCATCACTAGAATCCACCCTCAGATGTTCATTCTGTCTCCTTTGGTGAAAAGAAGATATATTATCCCATGTTCTATAAAATAATCTACCAAAGACTTTTATAGCTAAGAGCAAGGATCAGTACTAGGACAGATCTCCTTACTTTTACTCAATACATATAGCTATCAATCACTGTGCTCTCATGCACATAAAGATCTTTCAGCCTTCAGTGAAGAAGCTCTTTATCTCTGGTTTTCATCAGTGGTCTGTTTCAAAGGAATCTTTCTATTGTGTGGTCCAGAATGACTTTTTGGGCAATAGTGACTTGGAATCTTCTTTCTGAAGAAAAGCAGCTTATTATTTGATTCACTAGGCTACTGAACCTTTGGTTTATCTCAGAACTAACAAGGAGTAATTGATGCAGATAACTCTGCTCACTCACATTTTATACCACTTTGGCCTTGGACCAGCTGTTCTCTAATCTGAATTAGAGAATTGTCAAATAATGGCTCTATTTAGGGGCACAGTGTTTTTTGCTTAATTTTTGTGAAACATTTTTAGGAGAAATTTGTTTGCCATAATCCTTCCTAAGTGAATTCCTCACCTCTGCCCAATGATTCTTAGTGTTGCAAAAATAATTGGTCAGTTCAGTACTGTGACACCATTAAATTTCTCTGAGTTTTGGCAGTATGAACCCAACTGTAGTCAAAGGATGCCATAGTCCAGTTCATAGCAGCAACCTGATCACTTAAATTGATCTTGCTTCGCAAACAGTTTTAATGTTAATCCCAGATGCTTTACTGGGATTAACAGTTTTCCAAAATATGCCTCTGTAACTAAAGCATTAGTGACAAAGAACAACTTTAACAACCTGTAGTATATACAATCCTTTTACTTAACCCATAACAACTCTGTAGTATTTTAATTTTAATTTCATTACATTCTTTTAGTCTATTGTTTGTTAGAAACAACATCTCAACATTATTGCTTGTTATGTGGTATTTATTATATATAGATAAGTTGTTATCTAATAGCAATTAGATATAATACAGTATTGTTATAATTTTAAATTTTACATATGTAATCATGCAAGTTGTGATTGTATTGACAGCCAGCAAAAATTGCTCTGCTTTTGTATGCTGCCAATATGTGCATGCTATAAGAAAGTGATGCATATGTCATAGTTGAGCAAGGATTTGAATATGATTGCAAGCATTCATTGTGAATAAACATTCCCTTACTATATGATAAATGTATAAAGATAAGTGAAGCAGTGATAATTTCAGAAGTACTAGCACATATCAGTATCCTACTGCAAAGAGGCAGATGTATTCTGAATTGTAAGCCACTCCTGTAGTTGGAATGTATACATTTGCCATAGTATACATGAGTTGCATACATACTGTTAGCACTTGGAGATGTTGCTGAAAGGCATTGTCTTGTTGATAAATGCATGGTTGGACTGTAAAGCTACTTGTCAGTATTTACTGTGGGGCAGTTCTCCATCACAGTTACTAGCAGTTGGTGATATCATTATTGCCTTATATTGTTGGTAACCTTATTCAATTCATAGCAATGCAGATGGAGTTTACTGACTTTGGTAGGAGCAGATATTTATAAATGATGTGCGCTTTGCTGAAATCTGTTGTCATTGAGAAAAAGTGACAATGGCCCAGGCAGACACACTACGTTGAAGGTGTGTGTCAATGACTCTCTTATTATTTCCATAATGTGCAAAGTGCTAGCTTTGAGGAGTAGTTTCCAGATATTTTTGCTTTATGGCCAGGCAGTCCTAAATCTCGTTCTTGGCTGTGTCTAGCAGTTGATCATATGCTCTTTGTTATCAAGGTTGATGGTTATAAACAAGTTGTTCTTAATTAAATATAACAACTTGTCAGGTATTTCTGAAAATGAATCTTGCTGATTATTACTATAGTGAAAGGCCATCTGAATAGCAGGTACTTCACAAAACATGATTTTAGAAAGTGCTGGCTAGGTGGTATCATCTCCTTTTAGAGATGAAACTTGATATGTCATATTGGCACTATCCAGGTTCGAGGAAATATTCAAAAAATAATCTTAATTTTTAGAAATTGCAAAATCCCATTGTCAGTTTTAACAGTGCAGAGAGGAGCGGGAGCTTTCTTTCAATTTTCCTTGAGCTATTGCCTCTCCTATACTAATAGAAATTACTACAGTTGGGTGACTTCCTCAAGAACAAGCAGGATCAGTATTTGGAAAAATTAGATTTTAGGTCAGAGTTCCCAGAATTTCTATGCTAGTTGAGAGATACTTGCATCCATAAAGTGACTTTTCCTAGCTCTTTACAAAATAGTTGAGGCGAGGAAACTTGAAATTTCTTCAACCAAAAAAGTGTAAACCATTTCTTTTGCATTTGTTCATGAGATAGATCATCCTGTAACTAATGATCACCACGCCACTGCTTTCTCTGCTGTACACACTGGTCAATTAACGAATGTCTGATAAAGTCCATACATAAAGTTTAATACAAACTCTCTTTTGTTATGCTCACCATTCAGCGGCCAGCGCAGTCTTTTGGACAGACAGGAAAAAGGTCAAAGGTACAGTAGACTTGTGTGCCGGCATGCTAAGGAAGTCTTCATGCTTGACGAAGCCTTGTTATTTTGTGAAAATATGTATCGGCTTCAGTTTTATTCTTTATTTCTTTGGTGATAGAGTGCTTTTGTTTTGTTATGGACTTTTAATTTGCCTAATTGTTTGCTTTTGCTTTACCATAAAATTTTGGTGGCTTCTTGTTGCTAGACAGAGGAAATAGTGCTGCTCATTGCTTCAACTTTTTCTTTTCTTTTTATTAACTGAAGTTGCTTTTTGCTGATACCATGATAGCTTCAGAGCTTTAACTGCTTGTCCTTTTGCCCTCAAATAAGGAATGACTGTTTGCTGAAAATAGTCAGCATTCAAATGTGAGCAGTTTTGTTATGTGCTTGACAGCAAAATTGAGGATAAAACATCAGTGAACTGAAGGTTTTTAATTATAAATACTTTTCTTTAGTCGAGTACAAAGTTAAAGCTAGTTCGGAGCCTGGCTGTGTGTGAAGAATCTCCTCCACCTCCCACAGCTGAAATTTCACAGGACATCCAGGTAATAATAAAATTGAGTATGAGACATCCCATCTGGTTGTTTTTAAGAATGTTTGAAATATTGGGGGAACAGGAGTGCTGTTAGCTTGTTTTTGAGGGATATATTAGAACCTTTGACCGCAAAACTCTTTCCTTGAACAGTAAGATCAACCTACTTGACCTGGATGTGTTCCGTTTGCATCCATGTTCTGCAACTCATGTGTTTATGGGGATGAGTGTAACCATTTTTCCTGTACAGTGTCACTTTGTTAAAAGTCTCATACTGTACTTTGAAATATTTAAATGTGTGATTCATGACAAAAGTATGGTACCATAGCCAAGAAAATTACGTGAACTGTTTACATTTCAGAATTTAGCAATGTAAACGTGTGACACTGAAACAATGGTATTTGCGGGTCTGACTTTCAACTATGCCTTTCAACTATGCCTATAGAAGAGCTTCTCTTGATGCCAGAGTAGCCTTATTAGTCCATCTTCTCATGTTACCTGCGTTCTCCTCGCATGTCTCTTTGAGATTGTGGCTGTCTGAGGACACTGGGGAAAATATAGTTGTGTCCCTGTTTCACTGAGAGATATTGTAGTGTGTGCAGGACTGGTTTATTCAGCTAACTAGTACTAATTATAGACTATGCATTGATTCCTTCAGTTACTACAAGCTTCCAGAAAACCAGTAGTGCGTGTTTTATGAACCCATTTCCCCTCTGATAATTTTCATGTGAATAACAATGCATTTGGTTGATTATATCCTGCTTTTTCTGAAACAAAGTACAGTAGAATGGTTCTGTTGATTGATGTTGAAGCTATATTGGACTATCTGTTGAAGAAAATTAGATGGCTGAGCACTATGGAGGGCAATTAGATCTCCTGTACCCTTTAGGATCTGGTTTAATGGATTGTAACTCTTTGAGTGCCAACAATGTTTGTAGTTGTGTTCTAAATGTCATGTCAAATAAGAATATCAGTTTTCACAAACAATTTACTACTGTCTAGATGAGTTGTAATGTAAAACAGGAAATCACCGAATTCTGATATTAAAACTTGTCAGGGAAGATAAGGTCCATGATGACAGTTCACAAAAAGTTAATTGCGTCTGTTTGACACATTTTAAGGAAGCTTCAGATGATTAGTTTGCTTATTTAAATTCCCTGGGTTGTTGTTGTTTTTGCATTGTAGTAATTTTAGACCAAGTTATTTAATTTTCTGATGTGCGTACATACAATTTAGGATTTTTTATTTAACAGTATATATTGTAACTACAGCCCATTGCCACACAGTGTGTTAAAGGATTAACACAAGCATGGCTAGCAAAATGGCTGTGTTGGTTCGTTACTTCATCAGAACGTTGCACAGTTTAAAATTATGGACATACAATATATGAAATATAGGTAAATTCTAAACAAATTAATATGTTAAAATAGTTATACTCTTTTTTTGTCCAGAAGTGAACTATTTCAGTGACGTAATTATGTCAGTTTACTAGATCTTCTTTAGTGCACATGTTAGGGCATAAATTAGGTAAAGGTCACCTTTGTTTGAAAGTTAGTCGTATCTGACTCTAGGGTTTAGTGCTCATCTCCATTTATAGCTAAAGAGCCAGCTGTCTGTGTCTGCAGACATTTCCATGGTCATGTGGAAGGCATGACTAGACACCAGAGTGCACTGAACACTGTTTACCTTCCCACCGAAGTGGTTCCTATTTATCCACTTGCAATTTCTTGCTTTCAAACTGCTAGGTTGGCAGGAGCTGGGACAGACAACAGGAGCTCACTCTGTCATGCAGCACTCATGTCTCCAACAGCTGACCTGCCAACCTTCCAATCATCAAGTTCAATATTAATCACTAAGCCACCACAGTCCTAGGGCATAAATTACATGCATGTAAATGTTGCATTGATTGAATGTCTCTATAATGGGTGTGCTGGCATGCAACTATGTTGCTACTTCTTTTCGCAAACCAGTAAACCTAATGGAACTGTACAGATCTCTGCAGAGTGGTTGAATGTTACTTGGTGAAATCAATAATAATGCAGATTTTTTTTCATTGTGAAATAACTATATTTTAAAATCTGTAGCTGTCCTTATGGTAAAGTGCCTTGAAGGTTTTTTCTTAAATCAAATCTAAGGTACTCTCATGTGTTGATATGCTGCTGGTACTTGCACTGTAAGAGTAAATGCTTTGTGCAAGCAAAAGATAAACGATTGACTAAAGTGGAAATATGATCCAGTTCTAGATCCCTTTACTCCTGGCTGTTCACTATGAACAATGATGCAGATAAGAAGATATGTGTACAGATGCATGCATATGTTCATTTGTCATTTTGAAAATCATAAACTGTTAACGTCATTCAGATCTATGCTTCAGTTTGGGGATGGGGATTTCTATAGTATAGAAATAGCTGAACAGCTTTGAAACCAAGAAATCAATAGTGAAATTTTATTAAAGAGATTTTATTGAAAACAAACCAGCAAGGTGACTGTAACTTCTCCTAGGTTATTTACATTTTAAAATTATAAGATGTTATTTCTTTCTTACTTTTTCCCCTTTATACAAGTGCATTCATACAAAGATTTTATCCTATCTTATTTTTATGGTAGAGGCATTCCTTTCTGGATACAAGGTCTAAAGCAGTGGTTCCCAATCCCTTTTTGGCCATGTCCCTCCTATGCCTCTCTAAAATCCTGAACCTCCTCCCCGTAACATATAATTCTTATTATTTAGAAAGTGAACTATTCATGTGGAGGAAGCCTAAAACACCATCCACTGTTGACAACTCATTCTCGAATTTCCCCCATTAAAAATCATATTGCCCCCTTGTGGGGTATGTGCCCCAAATTGGGAACCACAGATTTAGAAGAAGATTCCTAGGCTTTTAACAGTTGGAGATTTTTGGTGAAGAGATGGACAGAGAAGAAATAGTTTTTCATATGAAAAGTTAGAGCTGGTTTTATGGTTTGGAGAGGGGCAAAAGACCTGAAAGGTGTGTCTTTGTAACTGTAAGAAGGTATGATGAGGTCAGGATTTTTATCAATTTAGTGAAGTATATTTTTTGATATCTGTCTTCACGTTCTTGTGAATCAATTTTTTTGAGATTTTTTAACGAGAAGGTCTGTAGTCAATCATGCTGCTCTTTCCTTATTCATTAAATTCAGATTCTCTTTAGGAAAGGCAGGTAATTTCTGGAGAAGCCTAAACCTATGCCCATTACATTATAGCATGAGGACTTTGAAGGTTCAGATAAAAACAAGCTTTCTGTTATGTACATGTAGGAGTGATGTATTATAATACAAATTGCTTATCTCTTATTTATAGCTAAATTGTAGAATTCAGGCAGAAGGTTGAAGAGATAACTAGATGTCTACACCCACATTATGTGTATGTGTGGGGGGGCTTGGTTTATAGAGGAAACTATAACAATGCCTGTTAATCAGGAGCAAAACCATAATATAGTGTCAAATGATCAAATAAAATGAGTGGAAAAACAGCAGAAGTTTGTGGCAGCTTGAAGACTAACAAGATAACAATGTAAGAAGTTGTTGCAGCTGAATAAGTAGGCCAAAGTCTATGAAGGCATATGCCAAATAAAATTTGTTAGTCTTTAGGATGCCACAAAACTCTTTGTTGTTTTTTGATGTCACAACATAACACAACTGCCCCTTGGAGATTTCTTAAATGTGTTTATTATCCTGTGCTTTTCTTGAGGAAGGTACCACCTATGAAGAAAAGTTATCAAAGCTGAAGTTTTTGCTGGCCTTTCTCTAAAAGTCTTTCATAACGTTGTTTTGCAGTATAGAGATGTGGCTATATCTTGGGAAGAAACAGAGGGAAAGTCATATAAATCTTTGTTGAATCCTGGCCAAGTATTGTTTTGATGGATTTAAAATAATAAAAAAGCTATGAAGTGAAATGCCTAATCGGAAAAGAAAGCCATTCCCCACCATAGTATTTCCTTCAATTAGTTATGCCATCAAACTGTTCGTGGCTATAGTCTTTAAGATGCTAAATAGTGTGTTCAAGATATATTAGTTTCTAGCTTCAGTTACCTTTTCTCAGTTTGATGACCCTGTACCCTCTCACAAAGTTATAAATTTGAATTCCTTGCCAATTGTCAAGGGATAACACTGAATGCTAAAAAGAGAAGCAATAGAAAAATTGGGCAAATACTCTTATTATTCTCCTTCTTTAGCAGTGTAATTCAAGACTGTTCTGCTACAATGAGGTATTATAACTCACTTTTCTTGAGTTGAGTCCTGAGGAAGGCAATGTGCGACTGTTCACAGGGGTTTATTTTATTTATTTATTTATTTATTTATTCGTATTTCTTCACCGAAGTGACTCAGGGCGGTTGGATCATATTTCCCATCCACATTAGCCAATGTTTCTAACAATGAAGGATTCTGGGAAATTCAGCAATATTTTAAGAGTTTCCCCATCTCTGATCTGTGAAGTTAATCTAATGTGGCCAAAGCAGCCCTGGAAAAGTTTTTTAAAAAAATAAATGAAAGCAACAAAAAATGCTGAAATACTGTATCTGAGGAATATGGCAAGTTTTTAGGATAAAATATATTTCCAGATGTAAATAGTTTCAGTAACTGTTGTTCCGAAGGGAGGGGGGAGTACCATGTAAGTTTTGAACAGGATATAAACTGCATGTTCTGTGTTCATTTTTTAATCCGTGAGGATAGTTGAAAATGGTTACATCAAAATAAAAACAGGTTTTATAGAATGCACCTTATGAATTTTCTCCTAAATAATTTCTAGATGTAAATTTGTACAATCAGCTGACCTCTTTCACATAGATCTTAAGTGAAAAGATGTTGACCCTGGTCAGTTTTCAGTAAGACTTCTCACTAGTCTCAGATGATTAAAACACATTGTTAGAGAATACTAGGCATCAAAGTATTCTTTTTTAATAAGTAGGAATGATCTCCATGGTTTTGGGAACCTAGATTGCATTATTTTTTTCCCTTTTAAAATTTTGAAATTGTGCACAATTGTATATATGTTTACTCAGAAGTAAAATGATTTTTCATTTCATGGCACCCACTTATCAGTAAATATAAATAGAGCACAGTTTGTGCTGGAGGAGAGTAGGAAAATAAACCACCCAAATACAGTACTTTGTTCAGGCTCATCTGCCTAGCCCTAAACCATAGCTTATTGTTATATTCAAACTGGCCCTTCTGCATCAATGTGGTTTCAGAGTAGTTTTCTAGGAAATAAAATAATATTTCATAGCATTTCCTTTATGTCCTTTGAAGGCATTTATTTATATTACTGTATTCTTCTGTTCTCTTGAGAGCCTGGGTACTTACATTTGAAGAGCCTCAAAGAGAGTTCTGTCTGATTATTTCCCACTTTGCCTCAAGCATATTATATTATGGTACAGATGTATGTTGTTGATTTTAACAAAAGTTTTTGTTGTGGGGCTTCTTTTTTGAGGGGAAAATTGATGGTTTTCATTTTTAACAGGAGAAAATTCAAATCCAGCTAACACAGTCTTTTGAAAAGGAAGAGAAGCCTTTGAAAGATGAAATTGAAAAGGAAAAGCCCACTGATAAATTACCTAGGAAAATGTTATCGAGAGGTTTGCCTTTATCATTTTTTTTTAAAACAACAACAACAGTTTTTCTGTTTTGATCTACTGCTGTTAATAATATTTTAATGTTTCTTTTTCTAACAGTCACAGCTACATTCTTTGAAAAGATTTGGAATGCTGTCTAGATATCCAGTTTATTTGAGTTTCATGCCTTCTTACCTCTTTGTTTGGTCCCATTGACAAAATGTATGTCCCTGGGACTACATATCATGGTGCAAATACAGTAGGATATTTCACTCATGGGGGAAATATAGAATGTAATAGAGTAGGGTTAGTTGAATATTTAGGCTGCCGTTGGCCTAAAACTGCTATTCAGCTTTTAGAAAGGTTGCAGATCAGGATGTGTAGAAAGAATAGCATATCAGAGAACAAACAAAACAAAAATGTTGTAGTACCTTGAAGACTAACTGTTGAATTTTAATGTGAGCTTTCATGGATCAGGTCCACTTCATCAGACTTGATCCACGAAAGCTCACATTAAAATTCAGCAGTTAGTCTTCAAGGTGCTACAGCATGTTTTGTTTATTCTCTGATATGCTTGAAACACAGGCTAATACAGCTACCTGCTGTAGAATGACAGTTGAGTGTTTCCCCCCCAAAATGGTAACCATGTTAGTCCGTGCAAGCATATCAGACAGGAGAGAAAACAAAACAATGTAAAAAATAAAGACAAAAGCATTCTGACAACTTAAATACTAATTGCTATACAGTATTTTAATGTTAGCTTTCATGGATCAAATCCACTTCTTCAGATGTAAGAGTGAGACTTCATGGAAATAATTTATATGTGGCCCAAAATGGGTGGAGGTGGGAGTACAGAAGAATGCAATGGTTGGATAGTATACTAGATGCAAATACAAATTTGTGTAGCTTTTTACGCTTGGTAATGACCAAGGATTCCTGATTGCTCCTTGGGCCATTCTCCCATTGAAAAGTGTTCATAGGGTTGGATTCCAGTTCCTGTAGCATGGGAGCAATATCTGAACTTTGTTCCTTTGTCCCAACTGTCTCTGTGCACACCAGCTAGAAATATAGTGCAGTGTTTGATGTGTCTTGAAAAGGTAACTTAGTTTTTAATGGGGATGGTGTCTTGAAAAATATATAAATCATGTAGGTTAACAAGTCTAATGTGGCTGAAGATAAGAAACTCTGAAATTTTATATTAAAATCTAAATTATGGGTTCTAAAAACTAATCATTTTAAAGTTCTTGGAAAAAATCATTGATATATTCAAAAATCCAGTTTCCCAGAAATGTTCAGGACATGAAGTAAACAGTCACTAGAGGATAGTAAAGTGAGGAGTAGGTAGTTTCAGCTCTTAAGGGAATAATATGATAACAAGTATGCTGACTGATTTATTGTTATCAATTTATGTTTCACTTCTCCCTTTTGTATTTTCTCAAATAGGCATCTTTAGATTGGCCCAAGAGCACTTTAAAATAGCTAATTTAAACTTGTGGCCTGCAAATTCTCAGGACACTAATGCTCGTGCATACCTGAAAATTAGATTTTCACCTTCCTTTCCAAAAATACTGAGGTGCCTCTAGAATTACAGTGAATCAAGGATCTTAGCTACATATATTTGTTAGGTTTGTAGTAATAACACATATATAGTTTCTAAAAGTTCTTATAATTCATGTATTTATTTTATTTATATGCCACTCATCTGGTAAAAAGAATTCACTCTGCTATTTATATAATGTTACTAGTCGTTATATATAGGCACAGTGGCTAGAAACATTAATTCCATAAATATAAATAAATTATATTTATGAATATAAATATGTTCATGGAATAGGATTTTCATATTTCCTTCTGCAGCTCCCTGAAAATCTGCTCTGACTTAGCAGGATCTTGAGGTACACTGTAGAAAATTGGGAGGGATGGGTGGAAATTATTCTGTACTTTTTAATCTGTCTTCAGAACCAAGTTACTGTGCAGTCCAGTGTGTACAACTAAATTTCTAAACATAGCAATTTCCATTACCAATAAGCAAAATGAACAACTCTTAAAATGTTGTTTCATTGAAACAATTGATGTATTTTCTTCTATCTTGGATTTAAATATTTATTTGTTGTTTTTTTAATAGATTCTAGCCAAGAATATACAGATTCAACTGGCATAGATCTACATGAATTTTTAGTGAATACATTGAAAAACAATCCCAGGTAAAAAAAAAAGTATTTTCAGAAGATTTTTACTTTTAGATCTTCTCGTCTATTATAATTTGCCATACAGTAATATCTCGGATAACGTTTACCTCGGATAACGCTAAAATCGCATAACGTTAAGTAATCTGGGGAGGAGAATTGGATCGAATAACGTTAAGGTCCTATGGGATGGATCAGATAACAACCGCTAAAGCCTGTGCGGTTACAATGTATCTCTATGGAGCTTTAACGTTATCCGATCCATCCCATAGGATTTTAACATGGATCGGATAACACTAAAAATCAGATAACACCAAGACTTGTGGAACCAAGTCTTAGCGTTATCCGAGGTATTACTGTACTTGTAATTGGAAAAAATGTTCTGGCATAGCCTGTATAAAGCCTTTACAGATGTGTACTTCTGTACACTCCTGCTTTAACAAAGACTCAATTTTTATAAGCTTATTTTCATTGATCATTTTCACATGTTTACACAGGCAGGAAAAGGAGACTCTGCTAATTGAAGCATTTCTGGTCATATAAAATATGGATTACTGTGATTTCTGACCATAATGCTTGTATTTCTCTTAGAATATGTCCCTTTAAGCAGACATTCTGCACCCAATTGCTCAGTCCAGTTCTCCAGAAAACTTCTGGTCTATGAATGTGGGATATTGTTCTTCTGCATCCACAATTCAAAACATCAAGAAACGGTCCAATTTTGCCACACAATGCCATGTCCACGTTGGCAGCAGGAAAAAGGATACTAAGTTTTACATAACAAAGGCCAGCCAGAATGTTTATATAACGAGTGACAGCCAGCAGTCAAGATGGTCTGCAGGATTCCCTCTTGTGCTTACAAACATTCACAAAGAGATGTTAAGTAAAGAAAAATCCCAGAAGCTGCTCTCATTTTGAAATCGAAATGCTGTCAGTTTTTCAGACACAAGGAAATGATTAATAAATGCTGGTATTAAGGAAGAGCTTAGAAAAGAGTTGACATTATTTGCTGCTCTGTTCATCCTGACATATAGCAGCAAATCTGCAAATAGTAAAAGGTCAGGGTGATGAATTCAATCCAAATGACACAGCCAAGTAGATTCCCTAATTCAAGCCATTTCCCTTCCCTTCCAAAGGTTCATGTAAATCCCCAGTAAACATCACTTTGGAAATAAAGATTTGTACTACACGCACCTGAGAGTGATTTAAAACCAAGTTTCGCAACACGTTTATAGACCACTGGCCAGCCAGTGTTTCTCCTCTGTCCTATAGTGCATTGTTCAAGCTACAGATCACCCTCAAGTCTTCACCCTAGGCACCCTTCTGTCCCTCCAAACCATCCCATGATGGCAGATAAATTTGTTCAAGAGACTTCTAGACATCACCAGCACATATGATGGCCTACCTGTCACCCCTTTGTTCTATTGTCTGCCACTCCAATGACCAGATACATATGGTGCCTATTCTGAGAGGGAACTTGGGAGCTCATTGGTGAATTTAGTAGGGGGTTGGACTCAGTGGCCTCATACCCCTTCCAACTCAATTATTCTATGATTCTATCAGTCTATAAAACTCTTGGTTCATTCCTTCCCTCAATAAGTTGACATCGATCTGGCCTCAAAATTTTAAATTTTGCCAGTTTGATTTAATTCACTCCTTGCAAAAGAGAAGAGGCTAGCATAATCATTTTAGAAACAATAATATGCTTCTTTAACAGTGCTATTATTGTTGTAATTACAAATGTTTCCTATACGACAGCTTTCTTTGCTTCTTTCCATATTTTTTTGTTTCCAGGGACAGAATGATGCTGCTGAAGCTAGAACAGGAAATCTTAGATTTCATTGGTAATAACGAGTAAGTGCTGTTGGTTTTGACAAAAATATTGACATGCTTCGGTAGTCGCATTTCCATAAACTGAACCTCGCCACTTCTTTTCAGAATTCCACGAAAGAAATTCCCCCCCATGACCTCTTACCATAGAATGTTGTTGCACAGAGTGGCTGCTTATTTTGGACTGGAGCACAACGTAGACCAGAGTGGGAAGGCTGTAATAGTAAATAAAACCAGCAACACAAGAATGTGAGTTGGTTCGGTTTATAAAATTATCAATTTATCAAGCAGTCCAATTGTCTGGAGGATAAGAAAATTTAGCCTGCTGATCAAGGTAGAACTTGAAATATTGTGTTTTTTAAAAATTTCCTTTCATTCGTTAGAGATAATGTTTAAAATATGATTTCCCCCCCCTTTCTTCACCATGTTGGAAGATGCAAAATTTATAATCAGCAAAGTACTCTTTCGGAGAAAAGTGAACTCACACCATTAAAAATTTCTTAGTGTTCTTCACTTTGATGGAGGATGGGGTGAAATTATTTCTGAACCATAGTAACTTAAGAAATAGAACACAGTTTTTATCTGCATTAAGTGCCAATGGACATGTAGCAAACCAGATAATTAAAATCAGTTTTTTGAGTTCGAACTAATATTTTTGTGAAAAAAAATTCTATGTGTGTGTGGGGGTATCCTTATAATTTTTTAAAAGCGTTGTAAGTATTGGGGAATGAATACAGCAGACAAACTGAAAAGAATCATTGTGCAACATTTTTATAAGATCAGATTGATTTGACATGGAGCATTATACAAACTACTTGGAAAATACATCCTTTCTTTCCTTCTGCCTGAAGCACTTTCTCAAAACATTGTGTTGCTTCTTTTCCCATGTCTAGGACAGACGTGAAACTGCCAAAATGAAGCCACCTTTTGACGAGTTCCTTCTGCAGTTCTTTTTGCCTGAACTAGAAAGATTAGCTGACACAAGATGGCTGGTGCCTGGGGTGCGCATGATTGTGGTTCCAAAAATACCATAATCTCCAAGGAGGCTCTTTCTGTGCACCCCAACATTGTGCTCAAAGACTGTTGGTTCATACAAGAGACTTGCCTAGGGGCATTTCTGGCATGTGGGTCTTTCCGGGGGGGGGGGGATGAGGAACAGTAAATAAATAAACAAAACCTTACCTTCCATGTAGATTAGTCATTCAAAGAGTGACATCATAAGCCCCACGAAGTGCATTTGTGTATAAGTGAGAAAAGTGCACAGAATCTTCTTTACATCATCTCCAACACAAGAAGTTATAAACATGTGTTTGTATTTTCAAGTATATTTTGAATCTTTAGTCAGGGATTGAAAGTTCTAATTAAAAACAATTTGATCAGTCAATCACAGATTATTAATTTACAATATAGTAAAACTACAAATGTTTGGCTGTGATAATATGTTCAGCTTGTATCTTCAGTTTATTAACTATATTTATTCAGGAATGTGGTCTAGCAGAAAAGCAGGGCCAGGTAGTAAATAAGAGGTGAGGAGTTTCCTTTAAATTCTGCCTCTGTTTTTTAAAATTCTTTAAAATACCTAATTGCTTATTCTATAATTACGTAATTCTATAAAATGGAATAGGAGCCCAAGAAAACCTGTTGGAAAGATGAGGTATATGTAAAGTTGACACATTTATAAAATCTGTTAACTGAAGTAAAATGCTATATTTAAAAGTAAAGGTAAAGGTCACCCTTGCTCAAAAGCCAGTTGTATCTGACTCTAGGGTTCAGTGCTCATCTCTGCTTATAGCCAAAGAGCCAGTGCTATCTGCATTTTGCAAACATTTCAATGGACATGTGGCAGGCATGCCTAGACACTGGAGTGCACAGAACACTGTTTACCTTCCCACCGATGTGGATCCTAATTATCTACTTGCAATTTCTTGCTTTTGAACTGCTAAGTGGCAGGAGCTGGGACAAAGGCAAAAACTCACTCCGTTGTGCAATACTCCTTCCAGTCTTCAAGTTCATTATTTTAACCATTTGAGCCACTGCAGTCCCACAAAATGCTAAATTTACTTACTTGCTCAACTTTTGCATGAGGTTCTCTATCTCTTGCTTAAATAAATAACTTCTACATGTGAGTGATGAAAATGGTGTGTGTGTGTGTGTGTGTGTGTGTGTGTGTGTGTGTGTGTGTGTGTGTGTGTGTGTGTGTGTGTGTGTGTGTGTGTGTGTGTGTGTGTGTGTGTTTTGGAAGACAAGCTCAGTTGCAGTTTAGTGTGAAAATAATAATTGATATATACTCATTCTTTAAAAATCAAGATTGGAAGCTGGAAGCACCACTAACAATTAGCAGGCATTTCATATAACCAATAGACTATGTAAATTATTTTTTTAAAAGGTTTTCAGTGTTCTTATTTTATATCTCAAGTGATTTAAAATAAGAATTTAGAAGGAAAACCTTGGAGATCTGCTCCATATTGAATAAAACCCAACTTACCTTTTCCTCATAGGCAGATTCCCCGCTCCAGTGCCGATCAGTGCTGTTAATGACATCATCAACCCAGTGCACTCTGGGGCCGACTCAGTGGAGTGGTGATTGCAGGGCAGTAAATTCAGGGACCTTTAAAAGAAAAGAGGTAAGACAGTCTATAAAGGTTCTCTGAAGTGCCTGCTAATTACCATTTGGGCATCCAGTAACTTTTAGGTAGGATTGGGAAGATCTTTTTCTTTGGTTATAATGCAGTTCAGGAATTTAAAAAAGTAATAACCTGACCCTGCTTTTTATGCAGATCTCTTGAATAAAAAGTGAGGGAAGATGAGCATATAACAAAAAAAAATCCATACACCACAAGGAGTAATTGTCTTTCAACTTAAAAGTTAGTTTTGTAAGAGCTAGTTGGTGCTGTGTAACATAAACATCTGAAAGTTCATGGAGAAGGGACCCATGATTTCATTTAAATAGTGAAGAATTACAGTTCCACCCCCATGAAATGCAGGCACTTGTACTCTTTTTGGTTCTTCAGTTATGCACTCAGATGATATTCTGTTTCTTTGCCTTTTAATACTGATTTCCGGTTAAGTACGGTAGTTTTTTTTCTGTTAGCCAAGGATTCCATCTTTTCCCAAACTATATTCTGCGAAAAACATGGACTTGAATTTCCAGAAGCCTAAGACAGTACATTGGCTGATCAGTGCATTGGGGAATTGACTTAGGCTTCTGGAAATTGAAGTCTAAAAACAAAAGATTGGGAAACACTGGATTAAACAAATGTACAAGTCAGTAATGGACTTTTCAATGAGATGTCACAGAGTTCCGGCTGTGTTACTACATCCACAAGTGAGGCAAGTGGAAGGAACTAGAATTATGGATTTGTATTTGTGATGGACTCTGTTTTCATCTTATTCTCAAAATTAGTGGTTTTACTGCTATTAACATTTGTGCAACATCTGGGAATTCCAAGGAAACTTATCTAAACGATATATAATGAATGGCCTCTGCAGTCCTCAAAGACTATCTTGATTCTCTTGAGAATTACATAGTATGGATCATGGGAAGTTCTACAACGGGTTCTGATGCTGCTTATATGGCAGGAGCAATGGTCTGAACAAGTGGTGCCCAAACTATGGCCCAGGGGCCAGATGCGGCCCCCGATGCCAATTCATCTGACCCACGCCACCCTTGTCACTCCCATAAGCCAGGACGGGCACATTTTACTTCTGCTTCTAGGAGCGACGAGGGTGGCGTGGGCCAGATGAATTGGCATCAGGGCCGCATCTCGCCCCCGGGTCGTAGTTTGGGCACCCTTGAACCATGTGACTAGCCCATGGCCTGAAAAGTTTGGGCACCCCTGGTCTGAACATATGAACATAAACTTAGATTTTTGGGAGAAATGTTTCTTGTTACACATGGGAAGTTTATTGCTCAGATTTTAAGCAACTTTGTTTCATATTTACCAAAGTTTAATTTATCTTAATCTTCTTTTAAGACCTGACCAGAAGTTTAATGATCATATAAAAGATGAAAAAAGTGAAGATTTTCAAAAGCGGTACATCCTTAAAAGGGAGAACTCTAGTCTAGACAAAGATGACAACCAGGTAAATGCTGTACTTATACAGTTGTCTTGACTACACACTTATATGGTGCAGTGGAAATTGGCAATTAACAACTTATTTAATTTAGATGCGAATACGATTAAAAGATGACAGAAGAAGCAAATCTATAGAAGAACGAGAAGAAGAATACCTGAGAGCTAGAGAACGAATATTTGCACAAGATGTAGGTATATAATTAAAAGGAATGTTCATAGCATCTTTGACTATGTGACAGTGCTGGAACTAGAACATATACTTAAAAGGGGGGGTTCTGCCATTCATTTCATATTATATACAATAAAAATTGTTGTAATATGACATTCAGTAGGTACATTCAATTACGATACTATAAAAATATTTTTATTTCTTCATATCAGACTGTTGCACAATTTAAATTTATGGCCATATATGAAGTATAGTACAGGTAAATTCAAACCAAAATATTAAAAAAAGAAAGATTCTTAATATCAAAACTGTATTAATTTTTTGCCATGGTACCCTTGACTCATACTTCCTTGAAATGCTGATAGATTTAATCCATGTCTTTGAAGAAAATATGTTTGTTAATGTTATTTCCCCTCTTACTTGTCAAAGTCCATTCAGGACCTAATTATTAAGCAAAATAAGGATGGGATGTACTTATTTGTGCCCCATTCCTGATTTTGGGAGTTCTGTCTCACATGCATCTCACATTTACCTGACTCACCTGGCAAAAAAAAAAAAGGCCTCAACATGAGAGCTTTTTAGATCTAGCTCAATCCAAGCTTCCTGTTCCCAACCCAATGTTAGCTGAGAACTTTCTTTTGTGAACCAGGATTTCAGTGGAGCTGGCTAGTTAACCCCGAAAGCCTTCTAGTTATGGCCTTTTCTCCCAGTTGAGCCACCTTTAGGTTCAGTAAAGTGTGTTTAGAACTGGTAGAAGTACCAGAATTGGAAATAAGTCATCCAGGTAATCCAAAAATCCTATCCCTATTGTTCATATCCTAGTCATATATTTGAGTCTTCCTTAGTTTGGTAACTGCAGCCCTAATCAAGCATTATCAACTTTTTTACAATTATCATGAATAGAGGGAAACTCTGTAACCTCAACTCCTTGTGTTTCTGGTGTTGCTCTTCTCTTACATGTGGAAAGTAATCAGCCTGAAGAGAGTCTCCATTATTTGGGGGGGAGGGGGGGGATGTCTTTCCATGTGAGTTGGGATCCTGAAAAATCAAGAGTCCTGCTTCACATGGACAATGGAGATTCATAACTCTTGGCTTGTCACTCTTCATGTCTCGGAGAGCAGTGGCACAGGAAACTGAAGAGGCAGATGGGATCATTTGGAAAGATAATGGCAGAACAAAGTGTAAACGTCCTAAAAATGTTATCTTCTCCAAGTGTTAAGACATTTATACCCTCATGAATATTGGGTTAACTGTTATTTGAATTCATTCATTGTCAATCTAGAATGAATAGTAATACAGATGTCTTAGTACAACCAGTGATTTGCTTGGGCCCAGTAGCACTTCTAGATTTGAGAGCAACTGGGAAGTGGGGACTTGGTGACAACTGCTTCTTCCCCCCAGATTACATTCTAGGAAGTTCCCCGCAAAGGAGAGATTGTACAGTGTGCAGGCCATTATAAATAAGAGATTATTTATTTATTTATTTATTTATTGCATTTGCTACCCCGCCCCAATCGGGTGAACCCGACTCTGAGCGGCTTACATCAAGGTTAAAACATAGGATAATCTATATTAATGCTATTTATAATTAAAACTTAATATTTAACTCTAAAAATCATAAAAAGTTAAAACAGTGTACAAGCTGCACACAAATTATATAAAATTCAGACCCAAAAGGGTGGCAGTCCATTAAATAAGCCACCTAGCATGAGAGCCCACATTCCTGGGTCCCCATACTTGTCCTGCCAGCCAGGTTTTTAAGCCCTTCCGGAAGGGCAGGAGCTCTGTCTGAAGGCGCAGCTCAGTGGGCAGGAGGTTCCAAAGGGATGGGGCGGACACGGAGAAGGCTCTCCTCCTAGTGCAGGCGAGGTGCGCCTCTCTTACCGATGGAATAACAAGGGAGCCTCTCCGATTCGCCCTGGTGGGACGGACAGATGTTCTTAGGGTGACGCAGTCTTTTAGGTATCCTGGCCCACTACCATGTAGGGCTTTAAAGGTAAAAACCAGCACCTTGAATTGCACCCGGAGACATACTGGCAACCAGTGCAGCTCCCGGAGCAGCGGTGAGGCACGAGCATAACGCCCACACCCCACCACTACCCGGGCCGCCGCATATAAAGATAAGCTTTATTTCCCTTACTATTTTCAAGAATAGTAAAATCCATATTGTAAAATCCATAGAATATTCACAAAGCATCTTGTATGAGAGTTGCTGTAATTTTTCTATTTAAAGTTTAAGGGTCACATCTTTTTATCAGAGTTGCCAGGTTGAGGGGAAGGCCTAGAATAGAAGAGCAGTAATATTAAATTTCACAGAAAAAAGTCGAAAAACTTTTTCCCCTATAGAGGGGTCATTTGTTTTTAGCTTTTTGTATGGGAGCGTTTTCCCCACTTGTGTGCTTTTTTAAAAACCCTTGTTCTGTTATGATTTAGCAAAATAAAAATGATTTTTTTTAAAAAAAAATCAGCAGATATTTCCAGATATATGTATATTTGTATTTTTTTCTTAGCTTCTAACACATTTGGATCCATAGTACAAATAGTTAACAATGATGATTTTTATTCTACACTATTTCCCCCCAGTCGCTGTGTTCCCAAGAGAATTACATTATTGACAAAAGGTAGGAGAAATCAATATTTAAACAAGTTCTTACTTGCTCTTTCTAATTAAATACTAAACTGTTATTTCATTGGGCATATCTACAGAATCCAAGAAGAAGATGGCAGCAGTACCCAGCAAAGGCGGCAGATATTTAGGTATTGAATTTATTCATTTTTTTATTTAGTCCCGAAGCATTCTATATATTTCAATCTTTTCTTTCCCTTAATTTTTAGATAGCTCCTGTGTTTTAAAAGTGAACTTTTGACTTGCAGGGTTAATAAGGATGCTTCAGGAAGATCAACCAACAGTCTTCAGAGCAGTACGGACAATGAGCTAAAGTATTCTGAACCCCGACCATGGAGCAGTACAGATTCTGACAGCTCCCTGCGAAACCTGAAGCCAGCTGTGACCAAAGCTAGCAGCTTCAGTGGGATCTCTGTACTGACGAGAGGTGATAGCACTGGAAGCAGCAAAAGCACTGGCAGGCTGTCTAAGACAGGTATGACAGGGCAGTGGGGAGCTAGTACGCATCTGTTTAAGTATGCAGGCAGAAAATGTAGCATATCTTGCAAAATATAATCCCAGTGTTTTTGTTTTGCTTTGCTTTGTTTTACTTCGATATAAGCCTTTTTTGTTCATTTATAATTTAAGGAAAGTGTTTAGTAGATAGATATGATTAATACAGAATAACAAGCAAAGCCCTCTGTTAGTACAGCTGGGATAATGGGCAGTGGTTACCCCTGTTTCGCACTTACTAGTATTTGAGTCTGTGGCAAACAATATAAATTACCGGCTTAAAGCAGATGGATTTTTTTAAAATTTTAATTTAATTTAATTTAATTTTCACACTTGTATGCCTTTTGGACTGGGGCTGAAGCTCCTAAATTGAGAGAAAAACTGTCTTGAGGGTCAAAGATTCCCTAACCTCTGCATTAGAACATGAGTCAGAGGCTAATGATCTTGTACAATGAATGAATGTTCTACCATATTACTTACAACAAATCTCTACTTGGATTTAGACTGGAAAGTTTTATTAACCCAAATTTTATTTGAACTAATCCTGTCCAAAGTGGGAGAATATTCCAGATGGGCGGGGGATGCTTCAGGGAAGTCAACCAACCTTTGGACAGGTTGGTAATTTCTTGGTTTACAGACAAATACAAATGGCTTTCAGTTAATAGCTGGATTCTTTGTTTAAGAAACTGGCATTTGTGTTAGATTGGATGTATACACAGGGCTTCATAACTCTTATCATTTCAATCCAAAACACTTCAGTGATCCAGGTTAGATTGAAACAGTTTAGTTACAACTAATGTGTTTTAAGATTCATCAAAGTGTGAGATTGTAGCTCATCAGGGCTAAATGTCTAGGTTCCTCATCCAGTCTGTGACACCTCTGTTAAAAGTCTGGAGGTCTGGGCAAGCCTATGGAAACTTGCTGCTAGATAGGAGTGGCCTAAATGGATCCATGGACTGACTCAGTAAAAGCAGCTCTTTAGTGCCTCTTTCTAAAACTAAGGTTTTGTAGCACACATAATTTTTAAGTGTTAATTTTACAGTACTTGATGAAACTTCCATATGAGAAACATGCTGATGTGAACGGATATCTAAATAAAGCTATTTATGGGTACTTAGGACAGTACCCTGACTGAGAGCTGAAAATGGTGCTCTTCATGGTTTGAGAAGGCGATATTCTATAGTAGCTAGAGGGCTGGTCAGTTCCCCCCTTTTTAAGGAAAGCTTATGATCTTCACTTAGGGTTTTCTCAGAACAAAAAAGTATCAATTTTTAAGGTCAGTTACCTTACCACTGACTAAAGGCTCACAGTTTTTACAAAAGCTCTTGGATCCTGTGACCTCTAGCATTCCTAAACTCTTGGATTTTGTAACACATGGAAGACAAGAACGTGGTGACAACATTTGGTCAAGTGTGGCTTCACTTGACAGTGATGGAATTCTGCCAAAGGAGAACTCTTAACTTGTTTGTGATGTTGAGGGAGGGGAATGGCTTTGGATATTTATGAGACTGTGTTCAATATATCTGTTTGATCATTCATTTATCCCCTTTGTGGAGCCTTTCCTTCAGCATTTCACAGAGTTCCACCTTCTCTGTGCTCTACATTTCAGGTGGGTAAAAGCACAGCTTGCTTTTTTTTACACCTAGCTTTTGCAGTCTTAATCATTGGCCAGAGCCTAGATATGAATAAACCAGCTGACACTGAATCTCAGCATAGTCCATTTGGGTTGTGGTAGGAATACAATATTTGTTATGGATGTTCAGTCTGCTTTGGTAGCTTGTGGTTTTTGAAGCGTCACATGATTTGGACCTATTTCTTTACTTATAAATTTAATGTTACAGGTTCAGCAATATACCTCAAGTTTTTCCCATCTCTTCTAACACCAAAAAGACCTCGGTTGTTTTTATGTTCAGTTTTGACAACAGTCACTGCTGGTCTTAGTAGTCCTTTAGCCAATTATAGGATTTAGAACAGGGGTTCTCAACCTATGAACCGGCCCTGGCCCATGGCACCTTTTCATTGACGAACGTCGACCACTGGAAGCAGACATGTTTCCAGCAGCCACAGATGCGTTTTACGGCATTTACGGCAGGGGGAACCAACTGTCCAGCCTGCTCAGCTGTCTGTGGGGGTGTGGTCTGGCCCACGGCTTTAAAAGGTTGAGAACCCTGATTTAGAATTAACGCTCAGAAAGTCATTTTAGTGCATCATTGCTTCAAGAATACCCCAGTTTGTAAGGCCAGCTGCCATATTTGAGCATTGTTAGAAAAATACTTTTCCCAAACTTTAATTAGAATATAAACATTTACTTCTGAATATCCTAGTGAGTATTCATGAGTATAAATTAAAAACAACAACCTGCTGTGTAAAAATAATTTCATATTGTGAGGAAAGAATGTAGGTAATGGGGGGGAAATTCTAGCTTATCCTGTTTTAGATGAGAAAATTATGTTGCCTTACACATTGGAGAGCACTTCACCGTGTGTGTGTGTGTGTGTGTGTGTGTGTGTGTGTGTGTGTGTGTGTGTGTGTGTGTGTGTGTGTGTGTGTGTGTGTGTGTGTGTGTGTGTGTGTGTGTGTGTGTGTGTGTGTGTGTGTGTGTGTGTGTGTGTTTTTAAAATAAAAGAGAGAGATTGATCTGTTTACAAAGCTAGAGTCCATAGATTCAGGATCTTTTCATGTTTAAGGCTCAAGTAATCTCAGTTACGTATTTCTAGAGATAAAAACATAGGCACTAGCAATTCTTCCTTGTCTAGACCAGGTGTGAAACTGCCAAAATGAAACCTTTTTGGTGGGTTCATTCTGCAGTTCCCTTCGCATTGCCTAATGAAAGATTCACCAGCAACACCAGGTGGCTGTTACCAGGTTACGCCAAATTGTGCTTCAAAAATAATACAGTCTTCGAGGAGGCTTTTTCTATGTACCCCATTAACACATTAACATTAATTTTGTGTAAAAATCAATGTACCATATTTGCTGGCATATAAGACCCCCTTCCCCCCCCTTAAAATACACAAGAAAAATGGAGTGTGTCTTTTACTGTATATAGTCACCTATAGTGGGTTATTTTTGTAATGAAGGGGTGCGTCTTTTACTCCAATGCATCTTATGCACCAGCAAATACGGTAATTACTGTTAAAGAATTTTGATGAAATCAGTCTGTTATGTAGATTGCTAATAATTCTGATAATTGTTTAGTTATTAAATAAAAGTTATATGCAGTGTCTAAAAGTGGGCCAAATGATCAAAATACAGTACCGTAAAATTACTCTTAAAAGTAACAAATTAAAATAATCAACTTTATGATTAGTGAACATTTTACAAATTAGAGGAACAAATTAATTTTTAACAGATGATTTCTAAGTTCCAAATGCTCCTTAGTTTTATGTTCTTGTTTAAAACTCTTGTGAAAGCTTTGCAGACTTTGGTTATTGGACTTCAATTCCTAGAAGCCTAAGTCAGTTCCCCAAAACACTGATCAGCCAGTTAAGATAATGTGCAATGCAAATGTTTGCCTCAAATTCCGCAACATTGTTCTCTGCCCCAAAGCCTACAGGGCTGGACCCTGTGGGCTTGGGTGGGGGGGAAGAATGGGCTCCAGTTCAGCCTCCAACTCAAAAGCAAAGACGAGAAAGAAAGATACACCCTGCCTCCCATGCTGAAACAACAGGGGGGAGGATGAATCCCTCACTGTTAGATTTGTCTTTGGCCAGAGAAAGGTTTGCAAACCTGACAGCGAGGGATTCATTCGCCCTGCCCACCCTGTTGTTTCAGGCAAACCTAACAGCGCTCGCTGGTTCAATCCCCAACGATCACAGTGTGGATGCACCCATTCTCTCCCCAACCCAGCCAGGCTTGACTGGAATCCCCGGTGCCTTTTCCAAAGGGTCAGGTGGATCGCCTCCCTGTTCCCTTTCCTCAGGGAAAGGCTTTTTTTAAACATTGTGTGATCAATGCATCGCACGACGTTAAAAACCGGATAACGTTAAGACTTGTGGAATCAAGTCTTAATGTTATCTGAGGTACTAGTGTACTATGTAATTAGCCTTTGTTCACCTGCTTCGAGAACAATTCTGAGAATGAATTGGCCATGTTCCATGCACATAATTCTGCTTAACAGGATTAGATTTTTTCTGACTGTATTATTGTGTGATGATTTGGAAGAGGAATTCCTCATTGGCTGTGCATTTCACGGTCTTGGGGATTATTTGTGTGTGTGTACGTGTATGGATGTGAAAGGTCTTCTTTGAAGTCTGTTTTTTCATGCTTTGGTTGCTTCAACCTGTTTTGTTGTTGTTGTTGTTTTGGTCTAAATATTTTTGTGATTTATGTCAATGCTGTTCTGTTGCCTTTCTGCTTCATTGTCCTCTCTGCATAATATGGTGGTAAATATCTAGGCAAACCTGACAGTAGTTGAAGAGGGGCCATTATTCCTATAGCACTTGTAGAGGACACAACTCTTGAAATGGGGTTGGGGGCAGGGAGCTGTTGTAGTCCAGGCTGTGCATGGATAAAAGCCTTTTAGCCACAATTTGCATATTTAAATGTGCATGATATTATTCTGTCTCTAGGTAAAATCCGTTTCTCGTTACTCCTTTCCTAGGTTCAGACTCTTCTAGTAGTGTAGGGTCTTCCACGGGGTCTCTTTCTCACACCCAGCAGCCTCTTCCAGTCTCAGCTCTCAGCCAGCCTTCTCATGGCACATCTGCTGTCTATCCAACTATCAGCACTAGTAGTTCTCTTTCCTTTGACGGTGGCCTAAGTGGGCAAGTGGCGTCTTCTAGCAGTAGCTTCTTTTTGCTTCCCTTGGAAGCGGCAGGCATACCACCTGGAAGTATTCTGATCAACCCTCAAACAGGTTGGTATCCAGTTGTGGATGGTCCCTCTGTGTTTGATCAAGTTGCCATGATGTGTTTGAATATGTTTTGACACTACAAACAAGCTTTTGCCTTTCTCTCTTCCCTCCCTGATACTTCGTCTCTTCATTTTCAAGCAATGTGTATATTAATGCCTCAAAGAATTGTATAAATTATGCTGCTATATGGTTATGAAAATGATGTGGAGTAATGAAGATGCATACTAAATGATGTTTCTCTGCTTTATGGAGGATTCTTGTTCGCCCTGAGCAGAATCCTCTTGGCTAGTTATTCCAAGATAGCCTAATTGCTGCTTTTAACCTTTTGTTGCACACCTGTTCGTTCAACAGCCAGGCGACATGGGTTATCATCAGTAGCTTGTTAACCAGTAACAGTTCACCATTGCAACTTATATTGTAGCACTTAATGGCATCTTAACTAACCAATGAGATTCTGGCCACTGTGTTTTAAAATAGGACATTATTATAATTGACAAGCAACTTCTAAACTGTTTTTTTTTTTACCATTGTTGTGAAACTGATTTGCTTGAGATGTCATATATAATATAATACAGTTGTGCCTCGCTTAAAGAGCATAATGCGTTCCACAGGATTGCTCTAATTTATTTGTTAAGCGAGTTTTTGGTTGGTTTTATTTGTTAAGCGAAATGAACATTCAGAGAAAATTCTGCTCTTTAAGCGAGTTACTCTTTAAGCGAGGCACTCTTTATGCAAGGTTTGACTGTATAATGTTTTGTTGCCGTTTGCTAGTAAGTTGCATTTTTACAGTAGGGTTTGTAACCTCTCGCCCTCCAGGTCAGCCATTCATTAATCCAGATGGCACTCCAGTTGTGTATAATCCTCCTATGCCTCAGCAACCTGTTAGAAACCAAGTGCCTGGACCTTCTCAGCCCCCGCCACCGTCCATGCCACCTCAACCACAGCCAGCAACCAATCACATCCTGTCACAGGTGTGCATGTCAATTGTACCATGCTTGATTGAATGCTCTTTGCCATCTGGTGAGAAGGAAGTGGTAGAACTGTTGTGAAAATATTTGTGGAATAGTTGTTGCCCTTTTCCTTTTTAACTGGGGAGATACATTTTGGTCAAGAAGACTGTTTTCCAAAAGCTATTTACAGTTACATATGCATGTGTTCAGGTTTTTTTAATGCTAAGGATATTATAAGTTTGTCATTTGCAACATCATTTAAAAATTGGACATAATTGGATTCTTTGTTAGGTGTGCATTAGTTATTGTTAGATTTTAACCTCCATGTTTTCTAGGTAATCTGAATCTTGTATTAATCTTATTTGCAGTTAAACAATTAATATGGAGGATGCTGATGTCTCTCTTTAGTCAATTATTTTTTAACCAAAAAGAAATCTTCCCACTTCCATTTCTTCTTGCTTGGTTGTTGTTAACTTGTCTGTGTTCAACTGTTGCTTCTTCAGCCTATCCGACCTCTTCAGCCTTCTTCACAGCCTGTTCAGTTCTCCACAGTCACTTATCCACCCCCGCTCCTGCCAGTCTCCTCTACCCAGCAATATACTGTGGTATATTATCTTCTACTCATCTCTTCTATGCATGACTGAATCTTTACTAGACTTAGCTATTATGTGTGAGGGGTGCTTATGCACAAAATAAATATTGACTGACTGTATTATCCAGATATTATCTCAACATTGACAGGAGGACAAAATGAGTCAAAGGGGAAAGGTAGGCTTTGTTTTGAGTAAATGGAAAGCTTATTTGATAAAGTTTGTCATCTGGGCTAAATTAACTGCCTTTTTTGGTTTTTAAAAAAGCTTTCATTTTGCTCTTAATTTTAGTAGCCAGTCAATATTCATTAACTCCCTTGTATTTATGGCCTTTGTACTTTTCCCTGGCTGTTTCTTTCTTTCTCCTCCCTTCCCCAGATGTTTTATTTTGTCTCTTTTCCCATTAAAGTAAAACATTATCTGCTGGGCTTCTATGTTTTGAGGGTGGCAGAGTTTGTCTAACTGTGGGTTTTAAGCTTTCCAGACTCGGGTAATGAACCCCTCGCTCATGTTAAGATTCTCCACATACTGGTGCCCTTAGGGCAAATGATTCAGCTTACTTAAACAAGGACATTCTGTTAACAGCAAGGTAACTCTTGTTGGGTAGGGCCTCTATGGAGATACCTTCTGAAAAAGTAATTTTTCCAAGCTTCAGCCAAATGTATTCATCACTTTTATATCAAGGTGTTACGTTAATCTTTAAGCTTTTACTGCTAACTTGTCATCTCAGTATCAAAAAGTACCTCATGACTCTGTGTTTAGTAGTAAACCCTTTATCAAGTAACTCAACCTTTTCCCATGAATTCCAAAGCGGAACAATAATAATAATTATTATTATTTCCCCTCTTATTTCAGCAAGACAACCTAGGATCCCAGTTTAGCCATATGAGTCTCTCCCGACAGCCCTCTGGGGAAGCTGCTGATCCTCATACCACCATGTTCCAATCCACGGTTGTTCTTCAGCCCCAACAGCAATCCGGTTTTATCATAGCCACTGCACCCCCACCAGCCCCACCAGCCCCACCCAGCCAAACAGTTCCTACTCCGAATTATGGTGCATCCAGCCACCCTGTCAACCAGCAAGTTCTTCAGCAACAGGGATATATGCAGCAACCAATGCCACAGGTAAAGAGGTCTTTTAAATGTAGCAAAGTTGATTCAACCAACATCCCCATTGCCTGTTGTTGCAGTAGTTAAATTGCTGTACTGCAGCCAAAACGTTGTGAGTTTGAGCCTTCTTTTTATTCAAGTGCCATATCTGATTCTGAATATTGACTATCATCATGGCGATCAGCCATGAAGACTGTCCTGGGGACAATATAAAGTAGTGGTCTTCCATTTGCCTTCCACATCGCAGCGTGACCCCCGTATCAATGATCCAGTTCCGTGAGTCACTTTCTGCTCCTCGGCCCTTTTGGCACACAAAGTCCTCATTGGCCCCAGGCCAGTATTGATGAAGCTGGTGCCCTCCATCAAGATTGATTCAGGTGGGATTTAATTCACTTGGGGACCATCACCCTTCCCTATGGACTGTGTCAGCCAAGGCCATTAGTCCTCAGGGTTATCAGGTTTGTTAACTGCCGCCTGATGATCAGTGTTGAGTCGCTGGCTAAACTGGTCTGATCCTGATGGGACTTGAGTTGACTCTGCCTCCCATCCTTCCACGGTTGGTAAACTGAGCATCCAGACTCCGCCTATTAACTTGTGAACCCGCCCAGAGAGTACACTAAGCTCTATGGGGTTATATAAGTGTAATTGCTACTGCTATTGTTGCCTGAATATCCATTGGTATGTTTGGCTTTTTATGGTGCTTTCTCTTCCCATTACCTTTTTATCATCTACAACAGAGTTTCTCAACCTTGGGTCCCCAGATGTTCTTGGACTTCAGTGATCTGAAGCCCAAGTCACCAAACCTGCTGATCAGGGCTTCTGGGAACTGAAAGCCAAGAACATCTGGGAGCCAAAGGTTGAGAAATCCTGGTCTACAATTTTGTTTGTTTAACTTTTGTTGAGTAAAGCTGATGATGTGACCACTTAGTGAAATGTTTCTGAAATCTGCTGCCCCAATACCCCTCCAGGTTCTGTATAATCCCTTTCATTTTTGGGAATTCTTAATTCTAGCAAGATTATGGACAAAATTTTGTTCATTGAAATGTAACATTAAGTTCCACCTGCATAAATGTGCTGGGCATTATACCTGGCTATAAGGACCTGCATAGTTTGATTGCACAATTGAGTATGTGTCCCAAGCACAACCCATCATCCTATATGCCATTTGACGAAGCTGCTGCTCTCCATCAAAATTGATTCAGGTGGGATTCAGATGCTTCTTGGATAGCACTTCCAGTTTGGCACTGTTATAACTATTGTGGATGTAAAGTTGGGTCATGCCTCCATAGCTATGCGGCAGGAATTTGCCCTATATAATGTTGCATGGATGCATCTTCTGCTCTTCCAGTCTGCTTGCTCTTGAAAAGATTGAACACTCATTGCAATAGTTAAATAGTTTGCCTGCCATGTTTTATTTAATTGTAAACTGTTGGTTTAATTGAAGCAGTTTTTTGGTGACAGAAGGCAGGGAAACAGTTGTGCATAAACAGGAAAACAAGCATCCATAGTTGAGACAGCATCATTAAGTAGCCTGTGGTTGCTGTTCTTGATTCTTGACCAAGAGCTTCTTGCATTAATGACAACAATTTTGTTATTTCCTTGTGAACAAGGCATAGAGCTATTTTATTTTTCCTAGCTAATTTTTTCTTGTTTTCACTGCATTGGTTTTTGAAAAAGATGCTTATGTGATCTTTTAATCTGTAGTCATTCAGTGTTGTTGGTCATGTCTGATGTAACACCTCAGTGTTACTCTCTTTCAGATGCCAGCCTGTTATTGTGCTCCTGGCCAGTATCCACACTCCAGTCAACAGTATCGGCCAGTTACTTCAGTTCACTACAACACACAGCAAAACCAGCCACTGCCACAGCCTGCACAACAGACAGGTTTGTGGTATCCCCCCAACCTATTCCTCAAATTAATGTACTTCAAGAGATTTGGCAATTCAGGGGGAAGTAATTTGAAAAACTGTAATGAAGAAAAAAAATCAGTTGGCTTAGAAATACTGGTACTAGTTCTCTTGGTTGGAAATACATTCTTTTAAAAATTTCAACTTCATAAGTACTAGGTGACTGGATAGAAAAGGAGAATTCTTTTGGTGGGATAATAATAATAATTTCATACCAGATATTATTCTGGGTTGAAAGGATTTTTGTGGGAAAAACTCCACTTGGGGGACGCCCGGCTGAGGCTCTTCCTTTCATGGCCCCAAGAGCTGGGACAGAGATAGGCACTCAATCTTTCATGCAGTACCCAGGTCTCGAACTGCTGACTTGCCAGCCTTCCAGCTAACAAGGTGAGTTTAACCACTGAGCCACAGCAGCTCCATTTTGGTGGGATGAAGACATTAGAGAATGCCTTCTTCTCTGTCCAGCTTTGCCAGTTTAAAAAATTATAATAGAGTCAAATTGACCAACATTCTCCTCAATGATTAAGTATGTTTACATCTTGTATTGGTTGTTAATTACATGGAATTGGAGCATTCCATCATAATTTACCTTAGGTAAAGAACCTCTGAGCAAGTGTTTCTGATTCTAAGTGCCTGAAGTATATTTCTTACTATTTTTGGTTTATTATGTTTCTCTGTGTCCTCTCTGAAAATCACTATCATTTTTGTCATGTCTTTTCTGTGTATTTTTCTTTTTTGCATCACATTAAGCTAGTAGACAAATATGAGTTGACATCTTTATTTTACAGATTGAGATCTGTTGCTAGGAAGCCCTAGCGTGGTTCAGTTCTTCTGTGTTCATTAATTTTTCAGAAAAATGAAAGGGATTCTACTTTTGTGAAGTAGGCAGTGACTCAGCCAAGGCAGTTTAAGTTAAATAAATTCCATCATAAGTGTGTGATTTAAGGCCTTTGACTGACTGACTGACTTTTGAAACATAACTTTATTTTCTGTAATTAGGTAAAAGTAAAAGATAAAGGTTTCCCTTGTTCGAAAGCCAGTATATCCGACTCTAGGGTTCAGTGTTCATCTCTGTTTCAAAGCCGAAGAGTCAGCACTGTCTGCTTCTGCAGACGTTTCCGTGGTCATGTGGCAGGCATGACTAGACATCGGAGCACACTGAATGCTGTAATTAGCTTAAGCTATAAGTGCCTTATTATTAGCAATTGAATGTCTCAGTCATTTTTCTGATTAGCTGTACACCATTAGAGTTCAGTTTGTACTGAAGAGAGTATTGTTTCAATTTAATCATAAGACATAGTAATCGATTTATATCCTATTAATATTATAAATGTGTTAAGTTACCTTAAGTTACTCAGTTGCATTTGTGACTATTTTATAAAACCATATACCTTTGCCATAATGCATTTGCCATACTTACACACATTTATTGTGCTAATCAATGTAAACCATAGCTACTTTATAATTCTGTTATTGTTATCCTTATAAAAGTAGTTCAGCCTTTCAAATATGCAGTACTCGTGTTAAATAAACGTTAAAGGAAATTTTCTCCTCTGGTTGTGAAAGGGTGAGTGCCTACAAGTTAGTTTATGCAGAGAGAAACCTGGGTTTTGGCAAAGGAGCTAAAATCTGTTTACTGTGCATAGGGGATGCTGGTTCTCATCTGGGTCCACATTTTGACCCTGGCAGAACCGTGTTCTCACAAAGTCATTGACTACATTTCTTCTGTTTTCATTGATTTAGCTACTCCTGCTTGCAGTGAAAGTAGTGAGGAGGGATTATGTAAAGAATTGGGTTCTTCAAAAAATCTCTAGTTTATGAATGTAAGATATTGCATCTCTATATTCATGATTCATAATGCCAGGATATGGCCCAGTACTGCTGCACGGTATTGTGCCCATGTTGTTAACAAGAAAACAAATTTCATGCCATATATAGCAAAGGCCAGGCTGAATGCCTCTATCACCACTGTTAGCAGTTAAGATGGTCTACAGCAGTGTTTCCCTTTTGTTTTTGGATGTCAATTCCCAGAAGCTTAAGTCAATTCCCCAAAACACTGATCAGCCAATGTACTGATTTAGGCTTTTGGGAATTGAAGTCTCCCTGTGGGGTGTGGGCCCCAAGTTGGGAACTATTCATTGACTACCATTCACAAAGAGACATCAAACAAGAGGAAATCGCAGAAGCTGACTCTTACCCAAACACAAAGCAATTGTCATGGCTGTTTTTTACCAGATGTAAATGGTAGTGAACACAAGAGGGTATCTTATAGACCATATTGACTATTGCATTTGATGTTGTCAGTATTCAGACTGCCCCTTGCTACATAAAACTTGGTATAGATATTTTTCCTGCTGGCAACGTCATCATGATACTGTGCAGCAATACTGAGCCATAGCCTGGCATTTTATATCTTGGATACAGAAGCACAATACTGTATCTCATGTTCATAAACTGGAGGTTTTAAAAAAAGAATTGAATTTTCTGGGTTTTTTAATGTGTGTACTCGATACACAAATTCCAACAGAAACTTCCCTTAAATAGACTTAACCAGTTCTAAAGGATCCCGGAAGATGAGTACATGAACTGTACTATGGTTGTTGAGAAGAGATAAAAAAAAGGGTACCTGGAATATGGCTATAGTCCCTCTGTGCCAAAATATTTTGAAATGCTGTTTTGTACTTAAAAGAAATGGTGAAGTGAAGGTGTAATTCCAGCACATACCTTAGAGAAATAGACACACCTTTTAACTTCTTATGTAAACAAATGTTGTTGTGACTGTTCCTCAGAATGCAACCGAGAAAGCTATGTTCTACTTTCCTTTGGTTTAGGCAATCTGAAGACAAAAAGCTATATTTGATCAAAAACTCTATGAACATGTTAATGCATGTTTTCCAAAAGATGTTCTCTTGCCTTAGGAAATTAAAAAGGGGAGAGCTGGGAATTAGCAAAGATTATCACTAGAGGCCAAGGTCAAAATTATCCATACTATGTAATAGAAAGATGGGAAGGAAATCAACTTATTTGAAATGTAGTATTGGAGGAGAGCCTTACAGATACCAGAAAGGCGGGTGCTGAATCAAGTCAAGTCTGATTTCTCACTAGAGCAAAAACTGAGGCTATCCTATCATGCACATCTAACCAAAGTACAGAACTGACCAGAAAATTCAATGTTGCTGGGGAAAGTGGGGGTGGGGTAGTAGAAAGAGAAGAAGATTTAACAGGAGATAGACTGTCTCAATGAAGGAAGTCACAGCTGTTAGTTTGTATGTTCTGAGCAGAACTTATGGGAAAAGATAATATTGCTGTGGGTGTCGGGTGGGGAGGAAAAAGAAAGAGCAACCTAACATGAGATGCTGTTGGTTTTCAGAAGCTACAGAGCTGTCAATGGAGGTCATGAACTGATAGACACCACACATCAAAAGTGACTTGATGGCATGGAGCATCTTTGGAGTTATTGTCTTCATTGCAAAATAGTTGTACAGTATAGTGACAAGATGCATATGACAATCCCCAGGCACAAAGCTTTCTCTATTCTTTTTCAAATATCTTTTTCAACGTTTTGAAAATCAGACACAGAATCCTTTTGTAAGCAAAAATCCTTGTTTGGCCAGGAAGTAGTTAAATTTTTAATAAGGTCCTGATTGACAGGATCAAAAGTTCTGATTGCCCCAGACCTATATCTGATTTCCTCTTTCAAAATGTGTGCCAGGGAGCCTAGTTTCAGAAATCTTGCGAGAATTTTTACTGAAAGCACTGGACTACACAGCTGCTCACTAAAAAATGCCTATAACTGAATCAGAATACGTAATATGAATGTCATTGTAATATCACTTGAAGTTTAATCAACTAATTTCTGACAGTACTTTATGCATATTTCAGACATACCTAGGTGCTTCTGTTTGCCCTGTAAACATTTTCCACTGCCTTTTTGTAATATCTGGTTGGTTTGTAGCACAGTTTGTATTGGAGGCTGTTGTTAATGAAATGCAAACATAAACTCCCTTGATAGAGCAGAGCTAGTTGCTTGATGCTTTGAACATTGCCTTAAATCTTTACTACTTTGATCAGCAGTCTTCATTGCTTGTTATGTTACTTACAGCTCCCCCTCTGTGGAACACATTGCATGCAGTTTAGCTGAAGGGCAAGAGTGGGTTTGTGTTTGAGAAGCTGATGCTTGAACACAGGCAGAATTCAGTACACATTGTGTGTTTCAGTGATAGGGTAGAAGCTTCTAGAACAGTAGGCACTCTGTGAGTGAGGTTCAAGCTGTTGAAGCCTGGAGAAACATGCCAAGTATGAAAGTTGCTTGCAGTTAGACATAGGTTAAATCAGGGGTACCCAAACTACTGCCCGTGGGCCTTATCCGGCCCATAGTACCATTCCGGCCCATGCTGCCCTTGCTACTCCCAGAAGTAGAAATAAAACACACCCGCACATGCACAAAATGCTGCTGTAAATGACCCACAGCTGTCATAAATGTGTTTACGTAAACATCTTTACGACAGCCACGGGTGCATTTACGGCAGCGTTAAGCACATGTGCGGGCACAGTTTACTTCCGCTTCCAGTGGGAGGAACCACGTGACTGGCCCACTCAACCACGTGACCAGCCCGCAGCCCAAAAAGTTTGAGCACCCCTGTGTTAAATACTAGTTTCAAGATGTTAGAAGTCTGGTCTGGAGAGATTTCGAGCATAGGAATCAATAGATAGAACAAAATTGCCCAAGTGCTTGGCAAAATACGTTGGTATATGAAATTATCTCCTTATCCTTTTCTTCACTTTGTGAAGAATAAATATTCAAAATGTTAGGTGTTGAATGTATTAATGAATAATGATATTTGGATTTTACTTAAAATTTTAATATTTCATAAGTAGTTAAAATTATTGTCAAAGTATGTGTTTGTAGCCTATATAAATATATGGCTTTATGTGTGTCTGTGATGAACCACACCATGTGCAATATATATGTAATACTCTGTAGAATAGCTTAGCTTTATTCATGAGCTGTTGGATTCGGGGCCGTAACACTGTCTGAGGGGGTTACATTTCTCACAGTGAACCGGTCTCTTTTTCAGCTGCTTCCTGGCTTCCTTTTTAAGGGGTTTTGGGGTGTGTCTGTCTTGGATTGTTGTTTTCTGATCAAGGAGCATATACTGTTCTTTAAAAAAACTCATCAAGATCTGTGCTTACAAAGATGTTACTAGAAGCATCGGGAAAGAGATGCTCAGAAGCAGACAATGCGCAAGATCATCGTTGAGAGGCATTTTGTGGTCTATTTTGTGTGTCCTGTGTGTGGCTTTTAATATTGTTGTCTTTGAGGTTAGCATTTCATTAACGAAAGCAATGCTCCTTTCTAATTGATGTATGTATATGATACGATTCTGGGTATTTTAAGCAGTTTCGTTGCTGAAGAAAGGTAATATTGAGGAATTATTGTTCCTTCTTCGCAATCTGTGTGGTGTTTGTTTTTGTTTCGACACACACATTTTCTCCCTGCACTTCAATAGCATTCATATAAAATAAAACCATCTGTTTCAGCAGGTGCTACTTCTGTTCCAGCTTCTTTTCTTGCTAAGTGTGCTGAGGTTTTTTTTCATGCAACTTGGTATTCTGAGGGAGAATAGTGCAGTTAAAAATAGAAGTGTGCTTTGAAGTCCTGTGGGGTAATGTCTTAGCAGTCAGTTTTGTATCCTGCTAGTTTCTCTCTCAGTGTGGAAAATTGATTTCTCCTTCATCTGTGCGAGAGTGCTAGAAGACATTGAATAATTTCTACAGCGACACTGTAAGCCCTGGGAAGTGAAAATCTTGGAATTGTAACAGTTTGTGGATTCTGTGCATGCATTTATCATAGTTGAGATTCTAATACAGTACTGTGTTTTGCAGCAGGGGTCTTTATTTAACTGACATAATTTGTTGGGCTGTTCAGGCTTTTTTTTTAATTTGAAAATATCTCCAGAGAGAAACGTGTGTTACAGGTTCAACATCTCACTATATTCCTCCCCAACCCCATAGGGAGGGAGATGAAGTTTGTACTGCTACAAACAATTCACGGGACTGCAGTAGTTTAGTGATTAAGATACTGAACTTAACAATTGGAAGGTTGGCAGGTCAGCAGGTCAAGACCCAAGTGAGCTCCCGTCTCTGTCCCAGCTCCTGTCAACCTAGCAGTTCGAAAGCAAGAAATTGTAAACAGATAAATAGATACCATTTTAGCGGGAAAGGTAACAGCATTCTGTGCACTCCAGCATCTAGTCATGCTTGCCACATGAACATGGAAACGTCTGCAAATGCAGACAGCATTGGCTCTTTGGCTGTAAACAGAGATGAGCACCGTACCCTAGAATTGGATATGACTGGCTTTTGATCAAGTGAAACCTTTTTCTTTACCAAAACAATACATATTGCTTTTTTGTATAAATATTTTATAAAAATTATTGTTAGCATTTGTACAAGTGTAGTCCTAAATTCATGTAACAAGGAGTATAGCTTTCCAGAGGAGGGTTTTTAGGGGATGTAAAGAGAGGCTGCAGAGAAGAGATTACAATACCTATTCATTCCCTCAGATGTGGTGACTGTATTCCTTACTTGCTATTAATTTGCAGAACTGAAAAGTTTTTGGTGCAATGTTTTATACATCATCACCAATTTACGTAGACTGTTGCTAACACATATTTTTGTAGGACATATTTCTATGGTAAAAGGTAGAACATAGAGAAAATTTAAGCTCCACTGGCAATGGAATTCTCCTCTTCAGTGGTAGTGATAGAATCTGTTGGACGAGTAAACTACTGTATTTTAGAAAGTAGGACAACAGTTCTTAGACTTTGATCTTCACTGAAGCTTCAGTAATAATGGCTGATACTACAGTATTTAGGTATTCTGGGAGTTGAAGCCTCCAAAAATCTGGAGGGCCAAATGTTGAACACTGCACAAGGAGGGTAAAATTGCACATCAGTTTGCTTCCAAATTTTCAGAGCCTAGTACTTTATGTCATCTGCTCTTCTGTGAACACTACCATTTAAGTACAGTCATACCTCGCATAACGAATTTAATTTGTTCTGCAAGGTTGCTTGCTATGCGAAAAATTCGCTATGCGAGTCTGACTCGCATAACGAATTTTTCGCTATGCAAGTCAGACTTTTCCCTATGGAAAAACTCGCATAATGAGCGTTTCTATGGGGAAAACTCGCATAGCGAAAAAAATCGTTATGCACGTTTCCCCATAGAAACGTTCGTTATGCGAGTTTTTCCATAGGGAAAAGTCCGACTCGCATAGCGAAAAATTCGTTATGCGAGTCAGACTGCTTATCGAAAAACTTGCTTGTTATGCGAGTTTTTCGCTAAGCGAAACACTCGTTATGCGAGGTTTGACTGTTCTTAAGTACAACTTGTTGAGCATCTCCGACTTTAATATCAGAAGCTAGAACAGGGGTTCTCAACCTTTTCAAACCAAAGGCCGGGTTACGCTCCCTCAGACAGCTTCAGGGGCCGGACAGCCATTTGCCCAGGCTGCCACATATGACATTTCTGGTTGTAGTGGTGGGGGCACATGAAATGATGTCACAAGCCACATCTGGCCTCCGGTCCATAGGTTTTGACTATAAGCCGCCCTGAGTCACCTCAGCGAGTGGGCAGCAATATAAATCTGAACAAATAAATAAATAAGTTGAGAATCCCTGAGCTAGATAGTGTTTCTAGCTCTTCATAAAATCCGTATGATGCCATGCTTATTCTTGACAAAATAAATACAATATAGTAAAGACTTGGGTCAAATGTGGCTGAGGTTTGTTGAAATTAAGGTGGCACTGTATAGCTTGATTTGGTCCCTGATGGAATGCTACCTGACAAATGCAAATAAGCAACATGGCTATCTAAATAAACTGTTCGGTATAAGCAAGGATCAGCGACAGTGCATCTTTTATTAAAGGTAGAGAGAAAACTGTAACAGTATGCAATGTTTCTCTTAAAGAGATAGGCTTAGGGCCTTAGGCTAAAGATTTGTGTGTGCACACTCAGGGCATTCTTCATTTTTAAGCGCATATGTCAGCTTGACCCATGTACCTGTTTTCAGAGGAAGTATTGTAGTACAGTTTGTGCTGAAATAGTTTGCAACATTAACATCAAAAGGTGAGTTTTCTGAAGCACTGTGCTCTACTATACTTATGTACTATTTTAGGGGGAGCAGAAATGCGCAGTTGTTACTGGGCAATGAGAAAGAGCGACATAGGGACATGGTTATTGGAATTAAAGGGAAATAAGACAAGCTGATTGCAGAAGAGCTCTTCAGCAGATTCTTCTTCCATGTATAAGCCAGACATGAAACTACCAAAATGAAGCCACCTTTGGGTGACTTCATTCTGCAGTTCCTTTCGCCTGACCTGGTGTGGAAAAGATTAGCCAGCAGCACAAGGTGGACGTTGCCTGGGGTACGCCCTACTGTAGTTCAAAAATACCACAGTCTTAGAAGATGCCCTTTTTGAGTAACCCATCTTCAACAGATTAAACTATTTGTATGATGTCTGCATTCTTTTCGAACTAAAATTGAGTTTGTTTTAACGAGGGTTGCCAAGGCTCAAAAAAGCAGATTTTGACTTGGGTTTAACAGTTCAAAGGCAAGCAAAGATTTAGTACATATAGATTTATCTGCTGCTAGAAGTGGTGCAGGAAGGTCCTATTGAAACATCTTCTTGTTACAATGTTGAGAGCCCTCACTGGCCAAAAATCTTGCAATCAAATAGAGGACATATAGCCCTTTCTCCATTAGTCTTCCTTCCTAGTTGTTTCTGTTTGCATTCTACTTACTATTAGACAGTACTGCTTACTATGGTCAGGAACCAGAAGATCTTCTTTAAGCTTTTTAAATATTTAAGATGATACTCTTGCTGCAATGTTTGAATTACTCATGTTATGAAACAAATGCAGAAGAAGAAGGTGATACCCGTATTGGATCACTTAACAAGAAAATAAAAATCACTGCAAGCTTTTGTTATTCAAGATCTCTTCCTCAGGCAAGCATCGGTTTCTTGTGGGTAAGGCAGGGAAATTATCAATGTAAGTCCAAATGTTCATGGCATGATGGTCTGTTTGCCAGGCTCTCTTCTAAAAAATGAATGTGAAGAAGCAGCAGTCCATTTGATACCCCTTCCCCATTTGACAAACACAGGAAACCAGTCCTCTGCTTATTGCTCTCTCCAAATGGCTTTATTGAGGCTGTGGCCTCTTTCTCTGGCCAAGCTAAAGCAATGCAAATTCCAGTGACCTCCCTCAGGGAAGTGGGGGTGCGGTTAAACACTAGGTGTTTCAATTGTAGCCAATTCAAGTCAATTAAAAATATTACCTAGTGGTTCAATTTGTAGTGCTGCTGTCCTGATGTTTAAAAGTTCACACAGTTCAAGTGTGGTATCCTAAGCACTTACATAAACAAACAAACAAAGCCATGTGATCCATATACAAAACAAATGCAGAAGGAGAAGGCTGAGCATGCCATCACCTTTGTCATCATGATCATGGCCTTCCATGGATTGCATGTGAATGTATGTGTTGTCACGTCTTTGGTACTTGTGAAGCCCACCTACCCCTAATATACAGGGTTTTCTCCATGGTTTGTGACCCACATAAAAGTTTTGTACCTGCATAGAATCCCATTTGAACCTGATAGAACCTTTCACTTATTGGTGAAAGAAAGGGTACACAGAAAGAGCCTGCTCAAAGATTGTGGTATTTTTGGACCACCATTGGGCATATCCTGTTAATGGCCACATTGCGCAGGCTAATCTGTCTCACACTAGGCCAAGCAAAAAGAGTTACAGAACGAACTCCCCAAAGGTGGCTTCATTTTGGCTGTTTTACATCTGGCCTAGACACGGAGGAAGATGATGGTGAGAGAAGACTCGTCTTTACCACTTTACCTCTGTTCTTGCTTATCCATTGCAATAGTTGCATCATTGGAAACCTTTGTGTTCTTTAACTCAGTCTTAATATCTTGACTTGGTTTTTCTTCTATTAGTAGTTTCTAGTCTTCAGTAATTTCTAGTTGTACGTCTTAGAAGGAAAAAAGTTCAGATTATTTTTCTTCAGAATTAGGCTGTCTTCAGAATTTCTACAAGACGTCTACCATGGATGTAGGGGTGCCTGTTTTCTTTCAACAGTTATTGAAATGAGGAATCTGGACTATTATTTACACGTGTATGATGGGAAAACATCCACTTCTCCTACTTTCTTAATGCACATGCTACACCAGATGCCTCCTTTGGGGGGGGGGGAAGGTTGTTCTCTTATCAGTGTTGGTATGACCATACTTGGTCCCACAAAGAAGAGCAGATTACTTACCTGTAACCTGTACATCTCCATTCTGATGTACTGTATCTAATTCTTCCATGAGATGAACACAGAATTGAGGTAAACCCCTTAGGGTGCTTGTGGGATTTCTCCTGCCAGAAAATCGACTCGAATTTAGAAGGCTCTAAACAGACTCTGCTCTATGTGTGTGAATTCATCCAAAATCCCTTCATCACACAAGTCATTTATTTGTACTACCTGAATGGGGTTTTCGCTCTCTGGAGAATTTGAGCCAATGAGGGCAGGGTAGTACAAATAGATCCTTGCCCTGGATGGGAGTATTTGCAAGGACATGTCCTCAGTCCTTTTTGTATACTAAGGGCTGTTCTAAATCACAAAGAGAGCCAAACCTGTGACCAGCTGTACATACAGCTGTACATGCATGTGTGTGTATGTACAGCTGGTCACAGGTTCAAAATCAGATGAATAGTATGTTCTGCTTTGTTGTTTTGGTGCACAAACTGAATTGGGTACACACGGGCCATTAAACTGGAATTGTGTGTGGATGGATGTTATACAGTGTATTTGTTTTGGATTACTCATGATTATGAGAATGCTTGCAACAAGCAGGGCAAAGCACTAGTGGAGTCATTGCATTGTGGGTTTAATGCTAATGGTCATTTACATTTAAAATTGTAGGCTATGATTATAATGAGAAAAGCTGTTTCAATGCGGCATGGCAGTTAACATGGATTTTTATAGAAATGATGTACAAACTGTTAGTCACATTTAACAGAGTACAGTCAAACCTCGCATAAAGAGCATTTCGCTTAAAGAGTAACTCGCTTAAAGAGCAGAATTTTCTCTGAATGGTCGCTTCACTTAACAAATAAAACCAATCAAAAACTCGCTTAACAAATAAATCGAGGTTCGCAATCCCCCCACAATTGGTCACTTACAATGGTTTTTTGCTTAAAGAGCAAACTCGCTTAAAGAGCAATCCTATGGAACGCATTATGCTCTTTAAGCGAGGTACAACTGTATGCAAATAGTTGCAATATGCCAAATAAATATTGGGTGGTGGGGCTTTGCCTGTCCCAGCAGTATTACCCCATGTATCTACAGTGTGTGACTTTATCCAGCAGTGCTGCTTTTGCAATATGTAAGAAAGTCCGTTGTTGTGTAAGCTGGGCAGTCATTTTCTGGAGGCTGTACACTAATCTTTGTTTGTGTTTATGATGGGCATTTAACATTACAGTAGCACTATAGGATCAACCCACAAGAAAACAGCTCTGATGCTAGTGCTAAGTTGTGGTTTCTATCTAAAGAGCACTTGGTATAGAATTTTTAAACAATGACATGTCAAAACAAGTTGTGATTTTTTTTTAATTTGCAGGTTACCAGGTTATGCCTAACCAGCAACAAAACTACCAGGGTTTAGTTGGCGTCCAGCAATCTCAAAACCAAAACTTAGTTGGTGGCCAACCCAACAATATTGGCAACCAGATCCAAGGTGTGCTTGTCCCATATCCTCCGGTGCCATCTTATCAAGTAAGCTATAATTTCTCTATATGTATATCACTGCAGCTTTCTAAATAGTTATTTTTCTAAACACCAAAGTCCTACCTAGTCAGAACTAAAGGCTGTTTAGTTACTAATAAAACAAGGTTAATAGTAACTTACACAGCCCTCTTGCTTAAGGGACAGTAGAGTTTCAGATTGATTGGTTGATCCTAGGGCAAAAGAAAAACAAGCATTTCACAATTAGTGGTTTCAATTTTAAACTCTGGTGAAATTTGCTTATTTACCTTACTGAGAACATATGTGTTTTGTCCTACAATTCTCAAAACGAATCCAAACAGATGTACAGTATATCTCTAGTTACTGCACTTTTTTGGTTGTTCTGTGAAAGAATAAATTACTGGGGGACAGTATATAATTTTGCTTTTGTAAATGTCTGTGAGAAAGTTGCTGTTTATCCTTATGCAAAGAAATACCGTATTAGGTATATTGACATAAGAGAAACATTTTTACAGTTCATCTCCTCAGACTTGACAGCATGAAGTTGAAAGCTCTTGGTGAGCTAAACATTAGGTTGCAAGAATGGCCACATGGTCTTTTGAAACAATTTCAGTCAGTACATAATTGTGGAGTAGGGGTTATTACGGACAACAGCACTTGGTGAATGGAAAAGAGGAAACATCTGCTGAGGCCTGTTGGGAGTAACCTGAAGACAGAGTTCTTGGGAAATTCTTTGCAATCACCCTGGCTGTGATCAAGATCAGAACTTGGGAAGTATAGAGTGCACCTTGTACAGGCCCAGGGCTGTTGTCCCAAAAATTCAGCTTTTTCAAGCTCTGATCAAGCCTAAATTTCATGAAGGATGGGTTAAATACTTCAGACTGTCAGGAGTGATGAAATTCCCCGCATGTAGGAAGCCATATTCAAGGTAAGGTATGTGCCCCCACCCCACTCCACAAATCCTCTTGTATGTAAAAAGAATTATTTTGTGTGCTTCCACACAAAACAATTCTTCTTATGTCACCTAATGTCAACCTCTATGTGCAGTCTGAGTGTTGGACTTCCCCATCTCATTGAACATCATCCTTAGGTAAACCCATTATCTCTCAACTCCAACCCATGCTTTGGACTTTTGTTTGCAGCAGAAGCTTCACAATCTATGTGTTAGTTTTAAAATAAATATTTTATTAGTGATCATAATATGCTTCTAATCCTTAGGTTTCAATGGCTCAAGGTTCCCAAGGAATCTCCCAGCAGACATATCAACAACCAGTTGTTATTCCCAGTCAGGCCAACCAAGGACTGCCGACATCAGGAATGCCAGTTTACTACAGTGTCATTCCATCGGGACAACAGAATAATTTAAGGTGAATTTAACCTGGTTTTCAAATCAAAGTACCGTATTTGCTGGCATATAAGATGACATTCCCCCCTGAAAAACATGCCTCTAAGTGGGGGGGGGGGTCGTCTTACACGCCAGGTGCACTTCAGTTGGGATAGACATAGCTGCCCATAGTGGCCTCCTGATGCTCACCCACTTCATTCTACATACCATCCAGATGAAGAAAGAAGCTCTACATTACAATTGTGTCTCCCTTTCAAACTGGAGGGGGAAAAGAAAGGGTTTCACTTACTGGTACCTTCTGCCCTTATCTCTGCTTTTCCCAAGATGGAGGAAAAAGCCATGCTTCTTCCTTGTAGGGGAAGCAAGAGGCTAGGCTAGAGCAACACTTCCTGCCTCAGTGCAATTGACCTGCCCACCCACTTTACCTGCAGCGCCTCCACTGGTGGGTGGTGCAAGTACAGTTCTAAAAAATCAATAAAATAATTAATATTACTGTATTTTAATTACTGAAACTCACTAGCAGTTGCTACATTTCCCACTGTTGGCTTATACTTGGGTCAATCTATTTTCCTGGGTTTCAAGGTCAAAATTAGGTACCTCGGGTTATATTCGGGTCGGCTTATATTCATGTATATACGGTAGATAAATAAGTACCACTTTGCACTTGCACTGTTTTATGTTTACTGTACATGTTTGATAACATACAGCCTTGTGACAGTTTTTCTGCATGTCATAAGCATTTGAATATAAATTAACATGTTGAAATCAAATCTGATGTTCTTTTACGTTTTATTTGGTGTGTGGGAGGTGTGCGGAAGAGGGGGTAGTCTTATATGGCAAGTATATAACAAACTCTATATTTTGAGTGGAAATGTTAGGGGGTCGTCTTATACGCCGAGTCGTATACGGTAGGTTTTAACTGCATGGCAAATAAACGGTGATCTAAGTAACCACAGGACACAAGGGGGAAGGAACCCAGCCACAACTGTCAAAATTAAGAAGTGCTCTGCTCTACTAGCAAAATGCTGCTACAGATTCAGAAGAAGTTTGCTGGCTAGATGGCCATAGATTTCATTTGCTCAGTGTCAGATTTTAACACCTCTTTCCCACAACACTCCTCACTCCATTATTCCAGCCCTTCATAAGACTACTCTCTGTGCTGGTTTGCTGCAACAAGAAACAGAAACTCAACATTTTTTTTCAGAAGCTGGTACTGCACTTCCAACTAAATTGTAGAAAATTACATGAATATATGATCTGCTACCCCCCTCACATTCAAACTCTCAAATTCTGTCATCACTGTGCAGTTGACAGATATGCATTAGCATTTTAAATGTCAATTCAGATATTGTTTATTCTTTGTTCTCATCTGCTTCCTAAACTGATCCTTCTTTTAACCCATTTATGCCAGGATGGGACATAGTTCATAGTTTAAATTTATAGTTTAATTCTTTTTTAATTGATTTTTAAGTGATTTTGAACCTTAAGGTTTTAATTTATGAATTTGTAGGGGGATTGTTTAATTGTTTTGCATTGTGTATAGTCTCTCCCCCTTTCTGTAAGCCGCCTAGAGTCAGGTTTGCCTGATTGGGGCGGGATAATAAATCTAAATAAATAAATAAATTGTAGTCCCCAAGAGTCATGTTTTGTTGCAGAACCAGACCAACAGTGTACACATTCTGCATATGTACCCTTATTTAAAGCCCTATCCTCTTGTGCAAGGAGTGGAGTATGCCAAATTATCCACTCATCATTGCTTTCATCGTATGAAGCCAACCATGTGAAGAGGAGGAGGTGAAGCTTGCACTGCTGCAAACAATTCAGAGGACTGTGGTAGCTTATTGGTTAAGATACTGAACTTGATGACTGGAAGGTCACAGGTCAACAATTTGAAACCTGAGTGCTGCACGACGGAGTGGGCTCCTGTTATCTGTCCCAGCTCCTGCCAATCTAGCAGTTTGCAAACAAGAAATTGCAAGTAGATAAATAGGTACTGTTTTGGTGGGAAAGGTAATAGTGTTCTGAGCACTCCGGCATCTAGTCATGATTGCCACATGACCATAGAAACATCTGAAGATGCAGACAACACTGACTCTCTGGCTGTAAACGGATATGAGCACCAAACCCTAGAGTTGGACATGACTGGCTTTTGAGCAAGGGAGAACTTGCCACTGATTTCACCCCAAGGCTGCTGGCTTGAGAGAGCCATTAATCTGTGCCCCACCTCCAGTACTGCTGTCAAAATATGACTGCTCTCCCGTTATTCTACTGGCATTTACCTCAGTTGCTTTTAGTTCCTGTTACTTATGTTACAGAGAGAGAGAGATTGAGCTACAGCTATAGAAATACTGATAAATTTATTATCAACAGCTTAGCTTGTGCTATATGCAGAACTGTTTTCAGAGAAAAATATCTCAATCCAATCCAGAGTATTTTAGGTGGGGCCTGTAAAATAGTTTAAAAAGTATAAAGTGCCCAGAAACAAGGTGGAACTAGAGGGAGGGAGAGACTCTGGGAAAAGTTCTTGAGTGGTAGTTGTTTAGCTCGATCAAGTTATTCTTTAAAAGCAGAGTAAAATAGAATTTGAGGTCACCTTGGTATGGAGTTTTGAGTTTAAAAAAAGACCCCAGTGATGATATTTTTGCCTATGGGTAATCTTTACATCATTTTTTTATATCTGGGGTCCCTTTGATCTTCGCGTGGCTTGCTTTGCACGCTGCTTTTTTGAGGGTTTTTTTTAAAAAAAAAATCAGCAGTTTCAGTAATGTGTTGCATTAAGAGTAATCTTCAAAGCCTGGCCACCTTTCCAAAAGTCACTCTATGAATAATTCACGAGAAGATTAGAAAAAGGAGGCTAACGTTTCAGTCACTAATTTTTTGTCCCGAAGGGAAATGTTTCGCTCTTTTAAATAATTTATTAATTTAAATGCCAAGTTTAAAGAATTTCTCCTACAGCAAGAGCATTTAAATCTCATTTCAATTATTAAGAAAAGAAAGAAAGGACCAGAAATCACAACATGAAGGGGGAAACCCCAGAGTAGGTCTCAGTTAGTTTTTTCATTCTGCAGTGTAAAAAAGAGAGTGAAAACAAATAACATGTATATCAGCTTTAACAGTTTTGCAAAACTGGCAGGACCCTTCAGCAATGTGGGTACTTAGCACTTTGTTTCTAGAGCAGATAAATTTGTTTTTTCTCCCCTGCATTTATTCTTATGTTGGAATCAAAGGCCTAAATGAAATTGTTCGTCTCACCTAGAGTTAAACTCACTGAATGAATAAGTCTTTATATAGTATTGACTTAACCGTTTCCATTATTTCAATGGGTCTACTTTAGCTGGAACTCATTATTTACACCACAGAAATGGTGCACAATTTGCATTTAATATACCTTTGATTCTTCCTCCTCCCTGCTCACTCCTTGTCTTCCACAGCTCTTCAGTAGCATATCTTCAGCCTCCGGGGTCAGAGCAGATACAGTTTCCTAGAACGTCACCCTGCAACTCCCAGCAACTCCAAGGGCAGCAGTGTGCAGGTGTGGAACAAGGATCGAGATTGCTTGGTCCATCTTTCTGCTAATTATTTGATCAGTTTTCTAATATTTATTTATGTATTAGTGAATGTCTTAGTTCACATAGCTTAGTTCACATAGTCCAGATTTTAATCACACCGCATGTAAGAGCTGGATCCAAAGATAAGCTAAATTGTGGGAGTACACACACACACACAAATTTTTCTTCTCCCCCCTCCACAATAACCACCTGTATTCCCCCATCTCAGAACAGTTGAGTGCCCTCCTGTGTAGAGAGTTTCTGACAACAACAGATTTGCAGTGAGGTGGAACAGAATAGAGAGGCTTTTTGACTGTGGTGCGAAAGCTTTAAAATCCCTTGTCCTAGAAAACCCAAGTTGGTCCCCACTTTATCTGGATGTAGTACATTTTTAAAATAGCCTTACATCTTCATATACATTGGAGACCTCAATGGATAGGTAGATTAATGTGGCAAGAGGCAATCATTAGGAATTGGTAAACTTAAAACTTGGGGCCATGGTGGCTTAGTGGTTAAGACACTGTGCTTGACAAATGTAAGGTCAGCAGATCAGCAGTTCGAGACACTAGTACTGTGTGATGGAGTGAGCTCCCGTCTCTGTCCCAGCTCCTGCCAACCTAGCAATTTGAAAGCAAGAAGTTGCAAGTAGATAAACAGGTATTGCTTCAGCGGGAAAGGTAACTGTGTTCTGTGTGCTTGGGCGTCTGTTCATTGCCTGCCACGTTGCGTGCCATATGACCACAGAAACATCTGCAGGTGTAGACAGCACTGGCTCTTTGCCAGTTGGCAAAGACCTTTTCCTTTAAAACGTGAAATTTAAGCACAATTCTTGCCTAATCTTATTTTGTAGCTGTGGCGCCACCACCAGGTGGAGGAATGGTAATGATGCAACTCAACGTCCCTAACAATCCTCAACCTAGACCTCACTCCCCTCCCCAGTGGAAGCAAAATAAATATTATTGTGACCATCAAAGAGGGCAAAAATCGACAGATTTTGTCACCCTGGACAGCTGTACACAGGTATAGCATCTTCTGCTTTTTGAGAACATCTTTGTTTTTGTAAAGGGGACTGTTCAATTCATGACTTTCCATATGAGACAGCAACTTAAATATTTGCTTCTGTGTTAGAACATCGTAAGCGAAAGTTGTACAAATGGCCAGTAGAAATCTGTCAGCCTTTTGTGCATATTTCTTTGTTTCAGTGCCTCCTTCCATCCCCAGTATGAGATTGATTCGGCCTGTATCACAGCAAAAACAAAGGAGGGAAGGCAGACCCTCTCTGTTAGATAAGTTTTTTCTCATCTTTTATGTGTAGAAGGAGGAACAAAGTGTTCTTTCAGCTGAGTTATTGCCAGTCATAGAAGGCATAACAACTTTGCATCATAATTATATAAAAGTAAATCATATGTTTGTCAAAATTGTTCAGAATGAGAATTTTCCAGACCACACAGCTTCACAACTTACTTCCCATATACAAAATGGATTTTTAAAGTGCTTTAAAAATAAATTTTAAAAAAGCTGATTTCTCCTCTGTGCCTTGGTGAACTTCTGTATAATATATTTCTCTCTTGTTCTTGCTCTCTCCTCCATACCTTTCATCATTATTATTATTTTTGCATCTTAAAAAATCAAGTTACAGCACAGTCCACAGATCGGTAGCCCTGCCGCCTCTCCGGCCCCGTCGCCAGCACCAACCCAGCTGTCGAACATGAAGAATATCCGTCCTACACTAGCACCTCTTCCTCTAGTGCCCCCCTTTTCTAGGCCTTTTGTCCCTGGACAAGGTAAGGATTCTTCTTAGCAGAGAAACAGATAGGTGACTTCTAGGTGAAATATTGGGATAAAGAAGTAAATGTAGAACCAGACAGCTTGAAGCCCTAGGTCTGTGATGGCCAACCTTGGCACTCCAGGTACATGTGGATTCACAGAGACTTGGGCTTCTGGGAATTGAAGTCAAAGAACATCTGGAGTGCCAAGGTTCACCATCACAGATTGATGGGGTATGGGTTGATACTCTTCCAATTCTCTAGATTAGTAGATATCATTAGATTGAAACATGATGGGTCATGCAATCTCATCTTTCTTTTTTTTCGAGTGTGCCAAGAGGGAAAGCTTTGAACAAGGTATATGAGCTGGTGGCTGTATTTACAAAAAGTACCATTGCTATTGAATTATTTGAAAAGTAGGTCTTTAAGCACTGCAGAGAAATTATGTTCTGTATACCAGTTCTGATATGTTGAATGTAGACCAGTCTTTCTTGTGGACCTAAAGCAAATTACAGAAATATATTTCATTTTTCATATTTTTGTCCCCTGAATATGTTTACAATTTGTATATCATGTTAAATAGTTCCTTTGTTCCTCTTCTTCATTTAACTTGGATGTTGGTAAAAAAACAGAAATGAAAATCCTTTTGTCATATGCAGTCTCTGTGTTAAATTTATTGGGGGAAATGAACTGAAATGGCTTCTTCCTTTTGTTTTTGTATCCAGATGGCTTTTGTATTCTTTTTTTGAAGGAACTAATATGGCTGTTTTTCATGTTTTTTTATTAATTAGTTCTCATTTGTATGCTATAAAAAGTAGTATCAAGTCTGTATTTTCAGAGTTGATGGGATACAAGTAAGAACAATATTTCCTCTCAACTGGTTGCTTTTGGCTGGGAGTCAGACTTTTCCCTTTGGCAATGCAACACTTCACTGTGTGTTACTGAAGGTGTTTTTTTTTTTTTTTTTTTTGGGGGGGGGGTGGAACAAAAAGATGCTCCAAAAATAGGGAACTGGTATAAAACAAGGAACAAGTGGGGCGGCATACAAGTCAAACAAAAACAACAGCAACAACCCTTTTCCCATGTAATTTTGAATCTAAATCTGCTTTTATCACATTATAAATTCTTACAAAATATAACTCAATTGGTTTGCATTATATAAACATACTGTATACTGGGGTGCCCAAACTACGGCCCGGGGCCCAGATCCGGGCTGTAGTGGCAGGCTCCCTGGACCACATGACCGGCCTGTAGCCCGAAAAGTTTGGGCACCCCTGCTGTATACTGTACTGAACAAATTTCCCTTCAGTGAAACCAATAGGTTACAATGTACTCTTTAATTGTTAGTTGATGATATCTAAAATTAAGTTGCTTTCTTTACCTTCAGGAGATGCCAGGTATCCCTTATTGGGCCAGCCGTTGCAGTACAATCCTCCATCTCTGCTCCATGGGCATGTATCTGGTCCACAGGTAGGAAGAGCTACCTTCTCAGCAAGGAAGATGAGCCTGATAACCTGGATAAAGTTTACTTTAAATTCAGAAGATTCTTAATTTATGACAAATGACAAATTGGCTGTTTTCCTATTGGAGAAATTGTTCATAGTTTTGGTACAAGAGTTGTGTGGGTTTTCCTTATAAATTATCTTTGTCGTGTATCTTTGACACGTGGTAAAGGGAAGTACTGTATGAAGGTTTCATTTTAAATAAGACCAGGTGTAATTATGTCCATTGACAAGCTTGGAATGTCTTTTAGACACACTTATAAAGTGAGATGGTATTATATACCACTTAGAGCACTACGTATTTGGCTTTTTTTCAAGTACAGTCAAACCTCGCATAAAGAGTGCCTCGCTTAAAGAGTAACTCGCTTAAAGAGCAGAATTTTCTCTGAATGGTCGCTTTGCTTAACAAATAAAACCAACCAAAAACTCGCTTAACAAATAAATCGGGATTTGAAATCCCACACACACACACACACACACACACAATTGGTCATTTACAATAGTGTTTCACTTAAAGAGCAAACTCGCTTAAAGAGCAATCCTGTGGAACGCATTATGCTCTTTAAGCGAGGTACAACTGTATGCATTTGTTGAGCTGTGTCTTTAGTACATTAACCACAGAGGCTTTTAGTATGGTGCATATGTAATGCTTTACATCATTGGTACCCAAACTAGGGGCTGGGGGCGGCCTCCGACACCAATTCATCCAGCCCGCAAAACCCTCATCACTCCTGGAAGTGGAAGTAAAACGTGCCCATACAGCTTCATGGGCCAGATGAATTGGCATCCCTGAACCACATGATCGGCCCGCGGCCCAAAAAGTTTCGGCACCCCTGCTTTACATCAAGGCCGTAGCCAGGATTTTAGGGGGGGCGGGGAATTCAGTAGGGGCAAGAAAATTTCAGGAGGGGCAACAGTGTCACACTCATATATATAACATTGGCAACAAGGGGTGGGGTGGGGCTCTTAGCTCAAGAGGGTTTTTGACGTCACCCATGGCCCCCCTGGCTATGGCCCTGCTTTATATCCAGCATCGTTTTTGGAACATTAGAACAAACACAGTACTGTTTACAAATACAGTCAACCCTCGCATAAAGAACGCCTCGCTTAAAGAGCAGAATTTTCTCTGAATGTTTGCTTCGCTTAACAAATAAAACCAACCAAAAACTTGCTTAACAATCCCCCCCCCCAAATTGGTCATTTACAATGGTGTTTCACTTAAAGAGCAAACTCGCTTAAAGAGCAATCCTGTGGAACGCATTATGCTCTTTAAGCGAGGTACAACTATACTGGGGATAGTTCAAGACTCTGTGACTGAGGTGCAGCTCCAAGTAAGAGCAAAGTTAGAAATAATGACAAACAAGGCTCTGCTTGGTCTAAATTTTCTGCTCCCTGTTCCACCATCTTATACAATGGAGAAGCATTAGCTGTGTGCCACTTGGAACCCAAAAGGTTCAATGTCCTCAGCAGTGCATTGGGTGAATTCTTTGACTGTAAATGATTTGCTGCCCTTTGTTCACTTAAGTACTTTTATTTATGAAGCACAGAGATATACAGCAGTATCAGTTGTAGTAGCGTAGGGCTATATATACCCTGCTGTTCATATATAGGAAGCAGTGATGTGCTTTTCCCAAGTAAAATGGATACTGCTACACTCTCTATCCTTTTATTGTCGGGAAAATGTGTTTAGTCTCCAATCATGCTTTTGTCTCTCTGTGACATATAACTGTGACTACTTTCTCACCACCACAGCCTGGAAGCAGACATGGGAACAGAGGAAGAAAACCAGCTAAAAAGGCGGCTTCTGCAGACCTTGGAGCAGGAGAGCCCGGTATGTGACTCATTGGCTGAAATGTAGAAGAAAACTACAACTAGAGTAGGCCTGTTAAATCAGTGGAACTTATGGAGGAGGCGGCTTACCAGCTCCTATACTAGTTGTGAATTACTACTGGATTTCAGTCCTCAAGTAGCAATAAGGCATGATGTAACTATGAAGTACAGTAAAACCCTGTATAACGATTTTAATTTGTTCTACGTGTCTGTTCACTATGGAAATAAATAATACTTCTGCTTCTGGAAGCGATGAGGGTGGCGCGATCCAGATGAATCGCAGCAAACTCATTTCTGAGGATTCATGGACACTTGGGCTTCTGGGTATTGAAGTCCAAGAACATCTGGAGTGCCAAGGTTTGCCATCATGGGTAAAAGGTGACAGGAGATGTGAATGTTTGCCCAAGGGACACAAAATGTTTTTCAAATGCACAACGATTGTTACCTCCACATGTAAAGCTATACACTGAATGGCCAAAATCCTCTTGGATGGTCCCACTTACACAACAGGAATGATGTCATTGACAGCAAAAGATGGCAATCTGGGGTGTTGACAGTGATGTAATTTCTTTTGTGAAAGCAGAGCTATGCAACAGAATTTTGACCTTGCTGTTTGTATAACACTTTCACGTGTGCTTCTCTTTTACTGACACACTATATTCTATGCTAGAGATGTTTGTAGGTGTGGGTTTGTCAGGTGGAACTCCCTAAGTGGAGACTTCTGGAAATTGGAGTCCAAAAAATGCAAATGATGCATCCCTGTTCCATGCTATTCTTTGTAAATCGTTGTTTGCTGCTACTGGTATCTGAGTATACATTTTCCCCTGGAAATCATTTACACCAAAGAATGGTAATCAGGAAAAATGCCATTGGTGTGACTTTGTTTAAGGTGGAATCCCAGCTTGCCATGAAGAACCTCACGCTGTGATCGCAAAGCCATCTCCTGCAGCACATATGAAATGAGACAGGCAGGATTTAATACTAGGACTGCAATGGACTGCTGCAGCCTTGGAGATATTAACAAGGTGCGCCTTCACATTCAGTCCATCTGGCATGGCCTCTTCCACCTCCATGACCATTGGGAATCAGAATAGTGAAGTGGTTCCTCCTCTGCCCATAGCAATTGCCCCCTTAGGGGAGTCATGTTATTTACCGCCGCCCATCACTTGGCATTGGGTCGCTGGCTGTATGGTCTATTCCGTTACTGTAGTGGGATGTCCGTCCAGACATAAATTCTTTGTATATGCCCTGCCTTTAGTTCATGAAGAAGTGGCATAAATTTTCATTTGGTAGCTGTTCACTGGGAACATGTCCTTTTCAGTATAATCTTGCTTTGTTTTATCAGGATATTAAAAAATGTTCTCTGCAGGTTCTCTCCATGAGATGAAAAGCCAGATAATTTTAGTTTCCACTAGAAAACCTTGTCTTCCCAATTAAATTTTTGTAGTTTGATTAAAAAGTGTTACTGAATGACAAATTATGAAGCATGCCTCTTTCATTAGGTTGCTGCTTCTAACAACACTAATGACCACTTAAAAATTACTGCCTGGCAGCACTAGACACAAGCAGTGGTCGAAAGCTGGAAATTAATATATTGCTTTCTTCCCAGCTCTAGAAGTCTGGTAAAATTGTTTTTAACTAATAATCAGATATTATAGTTCTTCATTAATTATGTTCCTTAAAGAGGCTACTAATGTATAAGGGTGTTGACTGGCTTCTTCTTGGAACTTTGAGGGTTTTGTTGAAATTGGGAACTAGAAGGTTAAGGAGCAGAATCAACCATGCAAGCACAGAACTTACTAGGTGGGTTTCTCTACAAGACCTGCGCACTGGATGTAATCATTTCTTTTCCTTCAGTTGTAGGGAAAGTCTTAGAAATTACTGAGCTGCCGGAAGGAATAACTCGTACAGAGGCTGAGAAGTTATTTGTGGAACTTCATAAAGTTGGTGCCAAGATTCGGTGGCTACGGGATCCCCAGTCTCTACAGGTGCAGCAGCAGCACCAACACCATCACCACCATTTCTGTGGTAGTGGAGATAGCAATGTGAATGCTGAACCTTCTAAACCCAGTGACTTGGCCTCGACCTACACAGTTCTAGCGACATTTCCAACCATGTCTGCGGCCCAAAATGCATTGAAGAAACAAAGTAACACACTGTATAAGTTTAGGCTGAGAACAAGCAGGAAGCACTACGACTTTCACATCCTGGAAAGGGCTAGTTCTCAGTAACAACGATGACCACTGAACATTCAGCCTTTATTACTTCCATCTCCTTATCTCCTCTACTTGATTGGCTTGATGTTTATGGGTTTTTGTTGTCTCCATAAAGACTCCTTGGACATCATACAACAGTAAAGCCTTTGAAGAAAAAAATCCCAGTGATCCAGGCAGAAGATACAGACGGGGCGGGGGCTGGGGAATGAAGTGAAATACCAACAACTTGAAAACTGCTGTGACGTGAAATGGACAGGCAACCTTCTCTGAAGAATGCTGTTTAAAAGCCCCTTTTCTAATGTTTTGTTTTATATTGCCGAATTCTTGTATCAAATCCAAAGCTCTGTTGTACAGCAAACACTTGTTCATGAGGAATATCCATAGTCTTAACCTGTATTTTGTATCCCTTTGCACACAACCAGCATAGTTCTGTCTGTTTAAGGACAAGGGTCTGGGGTTGGGAGGGAAAGAGAGAGGTGCTCCGAAGGAATTGCAAGTGTGTTCCTAACACAATATGCAAAAAGCGAGAGTTGAAGCCTATTTCTCTTCCTTTCCTGCCTCTCCCAAGGGAACAGAGTCCAAGAACCAATTTAATGAAGACCTTCTCCAGTCCTTCCCTTTCTAGTTTACTTAAGAGATGTGAACAAAAACTGCCAATAATGTCTACTTTCCAGCAGTGAGCTTCTGTTCCAGCAGGATAAATATTAAAAAGGAAAAATGAACACTGCAGATAATTTTAACCAGAGGCTCTCAGTTTTTCAATAAACAGGAAATTAAATGTGACACCCCCCTCCTTTTAAATGGCAAGAAGTTTGCACTTTAATTGTGTTCCCATCAATATGTTTTTTTCTTTCGTTTTTCTTTTTTTTACTGTAAGAGTAATTGCATTTGATAAGTGCTGGAAACTTCTTAAGTGGTTTAAATATGTTTTTTCATCATTTGTAGAGGATCACTGGACATCAAATGATTCATTGCACATATAAAAGAGACACCTTTTTCAATTTCTGTATAATTTGCAAGGCTGTACAATGTGTGCTGATGCAAGCCTTTCTTCAGTTTGAAAAAAAAATAAATGTTTACAAGTACATTTTCTGGTGTACTTTCAAAATGAGATAAATGACTTAAGAGGTAAATTGATCTCTTTTTATTGTCCAGATCCTCATATACGGCAGCTGATATTTTAAAAAATCTTATTGTCTACTATTACACAATTCAGATTCTGTAGTTGACTTCAGTTGGACCCTGATGTTATTGTATCTGTTTGAGCAGATTCAGCATCATATGGGTTGAAATTTGGTTGTTTGTTCATTTTGTCACTCCTCCTATACTCCCTGCTAGTTAATTTATCTCAGAGGCACAAAGGCACTGTGGACTTCATAGCAACGCATTGCCTCACATACCCTTTTTAAAGTAGAATTTTATTTTCAAGGAGACTTGACTGCTGATTTTCAGCAGCACATTATTAGCAGTAATAAAGTATGCTTAGGTTATGGGGATGTTGGCGCAACCCTGAAAGTTGCCTCAAGTACACCCGAAGTGCAAAGGTTCGCCATCACAGTGATAGAATTACAAACTAACAAATCAATCAAATGCAATGGTAGAACATCCCTTCAGTCAGGTGGGGGTAATGTTTGGCCACCTGATGCTTTTGGACTGCAGCCCCGTCCTCTCTCATCAATGGCTAGTCTGCCTGTGGATAATGACAGTGACAGCACATCTGGAGGATCACATTAGCCATTTCTGATTCAGCTGCCTGATTCTGGCTGAATTCCTGTTGCTGAGCATAATACAAGGTATCACATTTTGTCAAGAGTCCTGACACACGCACCAAACCCCTGCAAGTCATGGCAGGACCTCTTTATTTGTTGGCTAGGAACAGAGAATGTTATTAATTGTATTACACAAAGCAATAGGGTTTTATTTTCTGTGTCAAATTAACCTTTACATAGGTGAGTTCAGCATCTCTGCAAGTTTAGCAGAAGGGTGTGGAAGGTATGTGAAGAGGACACACAAACATCACACACACACCCCTATACATCTCTTCACCTCTGCATCTGCAAAAAGAGCAATTGTATCTGCTCTCTGATATGTATTGCGTTCTATCACAAGTGTGAGTAGCTACATATTCCCCAGAATTGAGCAAAGTCAAGAACCCTCAATACATGCATGAGAAAGAGACAGAAAAAGGTTTAAAGACAAGTGAGGCAGTGGAAGGATCAGGCTGCTGATGCTTATCATCAAAAGTTCTCAGGACATTTCTAAAACCAAACGGTGGAAAGGGAGAACATCCAGGAAAGTCTAAGAAAGCAAAGGTGGTTTTGGTTGTCCAAATGGGAATGGTATAAAAGTGAAAAGCATAGAGAACAACATAACTGAAAGCCCGAAGATGCATAGGGGGAAATGTATGTGCCTGAAATGTGACACATATAGTGGGAATAATAAAAATTGTGGTCACCTACAGATGAAGAATCCTATAGGAAGAATATGGATAGACATTCTAGGAGTGGTGTTTTGTACATCAAAGAGGGTAATATAAAGTAGAATTCAATTTATTATTACAGTCAAAGAACAGTATATAAACAAAACATTCACAACATGATTGAATATACTTTGGTGGGACTACAAAACATTGTAGAATGCTCTAGTCCAAGGGTGCCCATACTATGGCCTGTGAGCCGGATCCAGCCTGTGGCACAAATTAATCCTGCCCACGCCGCCTGCATTGTTCCTGAAAGTGGAAGTAAAATGTGCATGCATGTGTGCATAATGCACCCACACATGCGCAGAATGATGTCATAAACCACGGCTGTGCTAAATGCGTTTACAACAGCCACAGGTCATTTTTGGCAGTGTTCTGTGCATGCGCAGGCGTGTTCTGTGCACATGCATGCACGTTTTACTACCGCTTCCAGATGGGAGGAACCATATGACTGGCACACTTGACCATGTGACCGGCGCATGGCCTGAAGAGTTTTGGCACCCCTACTCTATCAAACAACCAAATAGGATCCAGTATATATCATGTAAAAGTCACATGCATGGTATAATAAAGGGTATGATATATAATAACATCTAAGATTACAGTACTGTATATAAAAATATATAATATAAAAATGTTTGGACTTCAATTCCCAGAAGCTTAAGTCAATTCCCCAAAGCACTGATCAGTCAATATACTGGCTTAGGCTTCTGGGAACTGAAGTCCAAACACCAGCATTTGGGAAACACCGAATTAATAGTAATATCTGTAGTTTAAATATTTTTTTGCTACAAGGAATATGTTACAGAATACTGCCCCATCATGCTTCAGCGGATATTTTGTACTGTTCAGTCAATCACTTTGTTACAAACTACAATCAGCACCATCAAATGCGAGATAATCCAAGCTTGAAAACGAAGTGGCTCCATGCTCCTCAGGCTCACCTGAAATTAAAATACACTAAAACCCCGGCATACGACTGCCCTGAGTTACATTTGTCGTGGGATACGAGCACAAATCATATTTTTAAAATTATCCAGGTTATGAACAATTTTTGGTTTTGACGACCGAAAATTGTGTGGTCGCCACCATGTTAGGGATCAAAAAGGTACCTGCCCACTCCACAGGAAGTTGTTTACCACTGAGGAGGTGCTGGCATTGGCATTTCTGCCGCTAGTTTTGGGGTGTCGGTCCCCCTTGCCAGCTCCAGGAGACTGGGGAGCTTTTTTGCTCAGTTCACATCTTCCTACAACCTCCCTGGGCTGCGCTACAGCTGAAAATACATTTTGTTTTTTTCTCAAAATTTTCAATGCATCCCTATGAGAAAACGTGCTTCGGCTTACGAAGGAGGCTGTTGGAACGCACCTCCATCGTAACCCGGGGTTTTACTGTACCTGGCCCTGGAAGTAAATCAGGACCATATAGAATAGATGGAATCCCAAAGGTGCTTGGCTTCATCCTGAAATCTTCTGGCAATATTGTAGCTTTGGTGGCGGCTTTGCTTCTCTGCTTTCAACACGTATGGAGAAAAAAAAAGTTTCATTCTATGCACACTAATGACAAATACTCAGTTCCAGACACTGTTCTGCCGAAGCTGGGAAGTGAGCTCTTATTCTCTGCAGTGCCACGATGAGAGATACACCAGGAGTGGGTAAACTGGGGACTTCTAGACTTCGTGCAGTCTGACTCCTATCAGCTCTAGCGAATGGGCTAAAGAGTGTTGGAAGTAGCAGTTCAACAACATCTGACCAGGCTACACTTTGCCCAACCCTGGCATGAATGGAGTTAAATGAGCAAGCCTTCCCCACCATAAGACAGTAAGCTAGCAAATTGCAGGCAAAGCAAGGGAAGATGGGGTTGCATCTTTGGGAAAACAAAAACCTGGACTCTGGCTGGTCTTGAATTTTTGCTACTAGCTTTCTTCACCAGGGGGTGGCCTGCCTCTTTCTCACCCCACCCAACTCTCTTTTCCCCAACAGTAGACCAGGGAAAAGAACACTTTATGCCTTGCCACTTAGGAGAGAGAGAGAGAGAGAGAAGAGGGTGAATATGAGATCTTCACATGACCACCTGCACATATAAGTTTAGGCTGAAGCTATCTGCAGACTATGTGTCATACTTGGCTCTCATTATCTTCAGAGGCTCAGAGCAGGAACTCATTTCAACACTGCTACAATCCTGGCTTTTTTTAAAAGGGGGGCTTGATACCATCTAATGTAATATCCAACATGAACCAGGGGTACAATGACAGACAGTAGTGATTACTTAGGAGATGTGGGTTTAAATTGATGGGCAGAAATTTTTTTGCTACCACACTGTGGGTGGAGCCTGCATCATGGGTGGAGCCTACATCATGGGCAGAGCCTACATCATGCCTGCCATATGGCCATGTACACATCTGCAAACACAGGCAGCACTGGCTCTTTGGCTGTAAATGAAGATGAGCACTGCACTCTAGAGTCGGATATGACTGGCTTTTGAGTAAGGGAGATCTTGAACCACTTGCAGGGACAAAACTTGATGGGGCAGGGCAGGAAGGTGGGCGTGGCCACCCAATTTTGCTTAAAAAATACCCCCTGTCCTGCCTGAAGGCCACCCAATTTCACCACCACCCAACTTTGCTTCCACCACCACCACCACCACCACCACCACCACCCCAGTGTGTGTGTGTGTGCGAACCTGCTGCTGCCCACCACTGGTTTAAATCCCTCTTTGCCCCTGGAAACTCGCTGGGAGAAGTGGAATTAGTAAAACTCTGAAAATCCTATCAAGATAGCCATCTTGTTTGGTTCTGACAGGACAACATATAGCATACACAACAGCCTCAAAACATTTTGGGCAGTGACGGTGGAGAATGAACTGAAGGTCCTCATCCAGGCGATATTCTGTATCAAGCAGAACATGTTGAACTCTGCTCCTTCAATTCTTTTTTTTTTAATGTAAGATAAAGTTTTCCCCTACAACTTCAGATCTTTATCAAGCATACCCCTTTTTCCTCTTTCCATGCCAAATATACTCTCAAGTAGCCTTCACTGCTATCGCCACAAAGCTTACACCAGTGATCTTAAGATGAAGGAAAGCAGTACAGGAGATGACAGAGGATGCAAACAAGTTGTTATGCTAAAAACAAAGTTGCTAGAAAATATCCAAGATGATGTTCTTAATAAGGACTGGTGTATTGTTTGTACATCTATTCCTAACTTCTGCCAATTTGTTCATCATTTATATCCCTTGGTTTTTTAAAAAAAAAACAACAATGCTACTTAGCAAAAAGCTTGAATAAAACATTTCAGCACTATCTTGCATAACTGCTGTCAAGCCACCAATTTTGATTTTGTTGTTGTTGTGTGTAGGCATCTAAATGTCATTGAATGTCACTTTTAAAGAACAAAGAATATGTTTATGCACATAAGGAAATTCATAGTTGTATATGTCATGCATGCTACGTTATGTAAAAATTTTTAAAAGTACAATTTCTTGGGACCCAGCAACAGAACATTTCTGGACATACCCTGAACTTTAGCACCTGGATATGCTGTCTCTCCCGGTCTTAAACACTTAGGATAATCTTGAGAGCCAGAATTTAACTAGGGATGTATCTAAAGGCTGAAATAATGGGCGATTTTGGTAATCCTTGCACAGACTGGATAAATGTGTCTAAGTTGCTTAGGGAAAGGGGAAAAAATTCTAGATTCACTATATGACTGTAATTTACCTGAAGGGGAGTGTGACATGTAAGTGATGTTGAGCCACTTGGAAACATGGAGGTCATTGAAATATGGGATTGGAAGTGATCCTCAAGAGTCCTCATCTCCAAACCCTTGCCAATGTAGACAATTCATTTTTAGAGTATGCACTTCAGATGACCATCCAGCATTACAGTGGCATATATTGTTCTCCAACAGAACAACCATATAGTATAAATCAGCACAGGCCAAGAAAGTAGATTTAACCCTTAATGAATCATTCAGGATTATTGCAGGCAGCTTAAAACCCACTTGGTCTAAACCACCCACTTTTCTCAGGCACTCCAGGTTGGACACAAGGGGGAAAGGTGATTTGTCTTTTGGGCAGAAGGTCCTGTCATCTGTTATGCAAAGACACCCACCAGATGGTAAGTGAGCTTGTTACTTGCCTATTTTTGTGATTTCACAGGGACCACATAGAAGAACAGGTTGCTTGCCTGTAACTGTAGTTCTTTGAGTGGTCACCTGTGAATTCACGTATCCCACCCGTCCTCCCCTTGGTATGTCACTAACTGCTCCTTTTGGGCAGGGGCAGTGTTGGAACTGAGGGATCACTGGATGGAAATTGCATGTGTTGGGGAAGAAAGATGGAGCCAGTGGTTACAGTCTGGAACTGTATGCATAAGATTTAACCTGTCCTTAAATTTTCAATGTAGTCATACCCAAAATAAGGCAATACAGCACTAGTCCCAACCAGTTCGACCCCCTAGATCAGGGGTCCCCAACCACCAGGCAATGGGCTGTCCCAAACTGGACTGCCAGAGCGGGTGGTGGTGGTGGTGGTGGTGGTGGTGGTGGCAGCCTTCTGCCCTCAATGTGCTCCACTGGGTCGGCACAGTGGGTGGGGCGCAGGCTTCAGACACAGTGGCTGGCCAGGTAGCTGGCCCCCTCTTCCACATTGCTTAACTGCAGCATGGTTCCGCCACACCTGCATGCAGTGTGAGGCCTCGCTGCCTGAGTCAGGCAGTGTAGCTGGTGGGTGCCTGGGCCCCTCCTCCTTGTTTTTTAGCTGCAGTGCAGTGTACATGTTGTCATATTTTGTTGTGCACTTGCGCTGTCCGGTCCCACTGCCCTAGCTTGCCAGTCTGTGGAAAGGTTGTTGGCCTGAAGCCAGTCTGTGGTGCAGGAAAGGATGGGGACCTCTGCTCTAGTTGTTGTTCAGTCGCACAGTTGATTCCGACCCTTTGTGACCCCATGGACCATTGTCTGCCAGGAACTTCTGTCCTCCACCATCCTCCTCAACCTGCCCAGCTCTGTGCCCATTGCATCTACAATACCATCTAGCCATTTCATTTTTGGCCACCCTAGATGATATCTAAAATTGAGGAAAAGTTTTCTGCACTGAATATTAAATTCGAAGAGGCCAGGATAAAGCTATGGAAGCAAAAACAACATATCTTGCTGAATGGATGAATGAATGCCAAAGAATGGCTCCCACTAGGACAAGATTCTGTTTGGGCATCTGAAAGTTACTTATTAGACTTGGAACTAAAGATGATCAAGAAATTATCAAATAAAGTAGGGCTATTTTGATGCAGAACAAATCATCTGTGAATGTGGAGAAATTCTACAAATGCAGCATTTATTTGCATGTAATTTATGACCCACCATATGTACAAAAGTTCCAGTAAACAACTGAGATAACATTATTGAAGTTTCCTGTTTCTAGTCAACAGTCTAATCATTTTAATATTTTAGCTTGTTTGAATGTTACCTATAATTCATATACAGTAAAACCTCATATAACACTAAAACCTGGTTCCACAAGTCTTCGTGTTATATGATTTTTCGTGTTATCTGATCCTCTATGGGATCCATAGAGATACATTGTAACCACACAGGCTTTCGCGGTTGTTATCTGAAGCATCCCATAGGATCTTAATGTTATCTGATGCAATTCTTCCCCCCAGATTCCTTGATGTTATGCGATTTTCATGTTATTCGATACTAATGTTATATGAGGTATTACTGTACATCGATTAATGTCAAATTAAATCACTGATATGAAAAAAGAGCAGTGCTTGATCCCTGTACCTTTCATCATGTTGGTGAACCTTCTCTTTAAAAAAAGTTTAAGGTCATCCTTGCTCAAAAGCCAATCATATTTTATTCTAGGGTTCAGTGCTCATCTCTATTTCATAGCCAAAGAGCCAGTGCTGTCTGCTTCTGCAGACATTTCCGTGGTCATATGGCAGGCATGACTAGACAGGAGCGCAGGGAACGCTGTTTACCTTCCCACCGAAGTGGTCCCTATTTATCTACTTGCAATTTCTTTTTTTTCCCGAACTGCTAGGTTGGCAGGAGATGGGACAAAGACGGGAGCTCATTCGGTCTTACAGTACAGTATTAGGGTATCGAACTGCTAGCCTCCCAGTCAGCGTCTTAGCCACTTGAACCACTCTAGACTCTTAAACTTGCCAATATCGCGTTTTTTAATTTGTGTATATGTATATGTACACACACACACTGTATGGTTGTAAAGGTAAAGGTTCGTTTCCCTTGCTCGAAAGCCAGTCGTATCCGACTCTAGGGGTCAGTGCTCATCTCTGTTTCTAAGCCGAAGAGCCAGCGCTGTCTGCTTCTGCAGACATTTCCATGGTCATGTGGCAGGCATGACTAGACACTGGAGCGCATGGAACGCTGTTACCTTCCCACCGAAGTGGTCCCTATTTATCTACTTGCAATTTCTTGCTTTCGAGCTGCTAGGTTGGCATAGAAAGTAGTGGATGTATGCCAACCAAGACGCTCAGAAGCACAACAGCCTCGAGGGGCGACGCAAGACTGTTCAGTGCTGCCACTGTCAAAAGAAAGATGCCTGCAAACAAACAAAACGGGACGGGAAATAAACAAACACATCGCCATTTTTTTTAATGACACGGATAAATACCGGGAGAATCACAACGGAATGTGCGGACCCGAAACCACAGCCTGGTTTTACATTAAAAATCACAGTCTGATTTTTACTCCTCCCACCCAACTCTCTCAGACCCCCCCCTGTCGCATAGCCTTGCCCTTCCTCGTTACGCAAGAGCCCGTGGCGTCTTTCGGGTTAAAAGCGCATGCGTAGCTCCTCCCCCCCCAACGCTACGTTCCGGGGAGCGAAGAGGCCCAGTACGTGCTGGGTGTTTTGAGGAAAGTACGAGTCATCCCAATCCCAAGGAGGGGAGGAGGGAGAGGGGAGGAGGGAAAATGAATGTTTGTGACGCGCATGCGCGTCGCCGTGAACGGACTGCCGGTTCCTCAGCTTGCGCACTGACTAGGGGGATACGCGCTCGCTCGCGAGACGTGACGCTGCTGGACAACAACACCCCCCCACCCCTCTCCCCGGCGCGCGCAGCGTCTATTATTCCGCCCGTTCCCTAGTGAGTCCCCGTCGGCGGCGCCGCCATTATGTTGTGGTTCCCTGGCACCATCCCGGCCGCCATTGCCGCCGCCAAGCACCGAGGCGCGGTGTTCGTGGTGTTCGTGCAAGGTACGCGAGGGCGAGCCCGTCCCTAGTCTCTTGGGGGAGTTTCCCTGCCTTGCCCCACAGGGAGGGAGGGAGGGAGGGAGAAAAGCCCCTTCTCACTCGCGCCCCCCTCACCTTTCCCAGTAGTGTTGTGTGTTGTGTTGCGTGGTTGTCGTGGTTGTAGCCCCCCTGGGTTCGTTTGACAGCCGGCGTGGTGTCTCCCAGTATCTCAGGCCTTTCCCTTGCTTCGGTGCCCTTTGGGGTTTGACATCGCTGTGAATGAAGCCATGCCGATTATTATTATTATTATTATTTATTGCATTTGTTACAGTTTGTTCCCCCACCAAAAGCGAGGCAATCGCACTTCTATGCCGCCCCATAGGGGTTAGTGCACTCTCTCTGGGCGTTCACAAGCTAATTAGCATTTTGCCCTCAACATGCTTGGGTACTCTTTTCACCCACCTCCGAAGGAGTCAGCCTTGAGGCCTGGTCAGGATCGAACTCGCAACCTTTTGGTTGCAAGGACAGCAGTTTATCCACTGCTCCACCAGGGCACATCGGTTTGACACTTGACAGGACACTCTCTTTTGAACAGCACTGCCTGAATACCAGAGCCAAACTTAGTACAAGGAACAACATCATCAGGAAACTCACAAACTATAGATGGGGAACTCGACCATTCATCGGCTTTGGCCCTGAGCATCTCCACAGCAGAGTATGCTCCTCCAGTATGGACTGCATCCACCAGTGATGGGATGTAACAGGTTCTCACCAGTTCTCCAGAACCGGTAGTAACTTTTCCCAGTGTCCCGGAGAACCGGTAGCAGCTTTTGGGGGGAACCACCTTTGGGGCTTACCTTTTCACTGGTTCCCCCACTGCGCATGTGTGCCAAGCACTTGGTGTGCATACACACCTACAGTGCTTTTGAGGTGTGTGTGTGCTTATTTTTATTTTATTTTATTATTTATTTATTTTCTTTGGCCCCAGCCATGACATCATAACATCATGACATTAGCTCCGCCCACACTGTGATGACATCACGGTGGGGTAGTAAAATTTTTGACATCCCACCACTGGCATCCACACACGCAAAACAAGTTGACATCGCTGTGAATGGTGCAATGTGTATAGTGACAGGATGCCTCAAACCTACACCAGTTGAGAAAATATACCCTCTTGTTGGTATTGCTCCTCCTAAGATTAGGAGAGAAGTAGCAGTGGACACTGAGAGAACTAAGCAAGAGAATGACCCTCAACATCCTCTTGAACAGATATGAGCCTCAAGTCTGCTGGCTCAGATCCAGGAAGAGCTTTATGTCAAGAACAAACATTCTTGAGGGTGCACAAGAATAAAGCCAAATTAGAAGATGGAGGAAGGAGCTCACTGGACAAAGAATAACATTAAAGGACGGTATAGATGAGGAACTCTACCTCCCCTACATCATTTGGAGGACTGAATAGGATGAGGGTTGGAATCCCTAAATGCAAGACCAACATGCTCAAGTGGGGGCTGCTGGCGGACAACAACACATGCTGTGAATGTGGAGAGATATAGACTCTGGTCTGCTGATTGCTTCCAGAGACATGCACCGATGAGGACTTGGGTTTGGGTAATGACAAAATGAAAGTGGATTCATTTTGGCAGTCAAGGGTTTGATCAAGACATGAAAGAAGAGGAACTGGGAGGGAGTTGGAACTTTAATGCAGGTCACCTTTATTTACCCTATTTAACTAAAAGGATACCCAATGGTGTAAAAGAGGAAGCAAAAAAGAAGCAACTAAAAGGAAGGTGCAGGGGAAAGGATAATGGGGAGGGGAGTCTAAGCGAGAGAAGGCCTAAGGTAGTGAGTTTGATTCTTAGAAAAGAGCTGGACATACTAAATTATTGGAGAATAGCCATATCTAACAGCAGTGTGGCCACAGGTGGCTTAGTGGTTAAGACATAAGCTTGAAAACCGGAAGGTCATCTGGTCAGCAGTTCAAGACCCAAGTGCTGCGTGACAGAGTGAGGGCTTGTCTGTCCCAGTTCCTGCTAAACTAGCTGTTCGAAAGCAAGAATTCGCAAGTAGATAAATAAGTATCATCATGATGGGAAAGGTAACAGCATTCCATGTGCTTCAGCATCTAGTCATGCCTACCATATGATCATGGAAATATCCGCAGACACAGATAGCATTGGCTCTTTGGCTATAAACAGAGATGAGTACCGACCCCTAGAGTTGAACATGACTGGCTTTCAAGCAGAAGCGAACTTTACCTTAACAGCAGTGGGAAACCTGCCGCCCTCCAGGTGTTTGGGGTGGCAGATCCCAGGACACCTCACTGTTGAACAAATGGAAGTCATAAATGTCTGTAGCGTCAGAGGTGATAATATTACAGTATTCTACTCAATTGCTGAGGTGAAAACATGCTCACATCTCATCTTAAAAATTACCCTCCCTCACAGGCAAAAATATCTCAGATAATCATCTGCTTGAGGGTACAGTATGTCTATCTGCTTCCTTCCCTCCCTTCGTCCTGCTTGCAGAACAGTCACTGCACTGAGGCTGTAGCTGTTTGCTTTTCATATTACAGTACAGTACAGTACAGTACTTGTTTTATTCTCAGCTTGATTGTTCTTTGAAACCTATGCATGTGTGGCAGCTTACAGGTGCTTGCAGGTGGTGGTGTCTAATAAAATCCCCTTATGCTTTGGCAGTGAAAGGCTTAAAACTCAACACTGCTGCACATTTTATCAAGGCAAGGATGGAATGGATGGATGGTAGAATGGCATTAAATTTTGTCTCAAGTCTTGTTATGCTGATTTAGGGCATTGCATTTTGTAGCATGGAGCTGGCAGTTCGTATGGAGAAGGCTGGCATCATGTCCTTTTAGACACTTTTTTTTATTTCTCACTGCCATCAAGTCATTTCTGACCTATGGATACCTTTCCTGGGTTTTCTAGACAGAAATACAAGAAGTGGTTTACCTTTGTCTTCTGCTTAGAGCGCCTTAGGGCAGTTTGTCCATGACTACACAGGCTGACTGTTCCCTGAGGACAGTGATGGGATGTAACAGTTTCTCACCAGTCCACCAGAACCGGTAGTAACTTTCCCCAGTGTCCCAGAGAACCGGTAGCAGCTTTTTAAGGGGGGAACCACCTTCAGGGCTTACCTTTTCACTGGTTCCCCCACTGTGCATGCGCGCCAAGCACTTGGTGTGCATGCATGCCTACAGTGCTTGACGCGTATGCACGGCCTTCTTGCTGTCCTCCCAAGCGGGGAGAAGGAAGAGAAGCTGCTAGCCTGAAGCTCCCTATAGCCTGCTCCACAGGGTAAGTGACTCACCTTTGGATGTGGTGTGTCTGTGTGTATTTTAATGTGTATTTAATACCTTTGCCAATATTGACGTACTACCACAGTTCCTAAAAAGGCCTGGCAGCTGGCAGGCCTAACAGCCAGGCTTGGGGTTTTTAAGCAAAGTCTTGGAGTTACCTCATCAATAAGCTACACCTGTGCTGTTCCAATTGCTGTTCCAATTGGAGAACCCTTAAGGAGGTACAGCTGTTTTACATTTACATTAAGGCATATTATCCTAGTAGAGAACTTGTACGATGACCATATCCATCTCGCTACATGGTGCTGCCCAGGCAATTATACCAACAGGTAAGTGACGGGTTTGTGTTTGGGGTGGGTGAGTTGATTTATGTTTGGGGTGGGTGGGTGGGTGTATTTTAATGTAATTTTTATTTATTTATTTATTTATTTTATGGGTTTGTGTCGTGGGTAGGTGGGTGAGTGGGTTGAGGGGTGTGTGTGTGTGCTTATTTTTATTTTATTTTATTATTTTTTCTTTGGCCCTCCACAATACATCATGATGTCATGACGTTAGCTCCGCCCACACTGTGATGACGTCACGGTTGGGTAATAAATTTTTTGACATCCCACCACTGCCTCAGGAGGCACTGTGGGTAATCAAACTCCCAACCACAAATAAACCTATGGCTATTTGTATATTTACTGTATAATCCAGTAAAGGAATGTTTGGCCAGTGTTGTAGGCCAGCATTTGTCAAACTATGTTCCATGGAACACTAGTGGACTTCAGTTCCCAGAAGCCTAAGTCAGTACATTGGCTGATCAGTGCTTGGGTAATTGACTTAGGCTTCTGGGAATTGAAGTCCAAATAAAAAACAAAGATTGGGAAACACTGCTGTAGGCATTGAAGTTTATGGCCTTTCCATACAGAAGGGGTTTCCTGTGTGACACAGTGTAGACTTCAGTGATTACAAAAAAGAAAGAAAGAAAAAGGAGGAGGGAGACTTTTTCAGTAAGGTTACAAATCTAGCATAGAACTAGACTATTTGGCTTAACCTAGTCCAGCAGGTTCATTAATAACAGTTATTTGGACTAGCAGAATGTATTTCTCCTGAGTTTAAATATCATTGATACCCACTGTCTTGAGGAATGTAGTCAAAAGCAAAAGTAATTTGGTTGACATTTTCCAAAGTCCATTTGGTCCAGTAGTGTCATCACGATACTTCCAATACAAAGTTCTTTTGTTTTTCTTTTTGTGTGTGTTCTGTCTTAAAATCAAGACAAGTTACAGTACATAATTCTCCATCTATTCTATGTAGTTGTCCCCTGAAGTTCCTTAGTGTTATGTGGCCTCCTGCCTCTATACATTGTTTGAGATATTTCTTCCCTATTACTGTTCTATTTCTGGTTAGTTATAGGTTTTGAAAGTTGTTTTGCTATTAGAAAAATCTCAGGCATCCGACCATGCAAGTGCTCAGAGATGTGTTGTAATTTGTTTTTCCTTTATTTAAAATCTGTGTTCTTGTGCTGTATTCATACTAGTACTATTTCAATAGTAATATTTAATATAAATACAACACCTAAATACAACTTGATGAATCTCTGCTAAATGTTGAAGCTTATTCATTCTTGCAAACTATATTGCCTATTAAAGTCAGGAGATTTTGTTTATTTTCCAAGAATGAGTACACTCAATCAATCAGCCTTTTGATTCCAGTGGGAAAGATAGATGTGTCTTTGACATTCCTATTCCAATGGGATAAGAATACAGTCAAACCTCGCATAATGAATGCCTCACATTGCGAAACCGGCATTTCCTATCGAAAAACTAGCATAACGAAAATTTCTATGGGAAAAACTCGCATAACGAATTTTTTTTGTTAATGCGAGTTTTTCCATAGATATTTTCATTATGCAAGTTTTTCCACAGGAATTTTCATTACGCAAAAAAATTCGCATAATGAAAAACTCGCATAGCGAGCAGCTTCGCAGAACGAAATATTTTCATAATGTGAGGTTTGACTGTATTGTTACATTTGTTTAGAGTATGTTCAGTATCATTTAGGGTTATTAGTTAAAAGCTAACTCTATAAGATTGAGAATTTATGTACAGTATAGTTTATTGGTATCCCTGGATTTTATTTATTGTTACATCACTGTGTCCAGGACAGTTTTTGTCACTGGATGCATATGCCACTTACTGGGTGCTTATTAAAAAACAATTCTACAGATACAATATGTAGCATATATCATCACATATCCCAATATCATTTGAGCATGGGTTGCCAACCTTTTTAAGTTGGGGGCTGGGTCATGCTTCCTCAGACAGTTGAGGGGAGCAGACTGTAAATGCTGTTGTAAAACGCATCAGTGGCTGTCATAAACATGTATATGGCTGTTTGTGGCGGTGGCAGGGGCAGCAGGAGCAATGGCTGTGGGCCAGATGATTTGGTGCCATAGACCGGATCCAGCCCACAGGCTATAGGTTGCCTACTCCTGCGTTAGAGTGTTTTAGTTGACCCACTTGTTATGCTATAAAAAAATTAAAAACATGAATACAAGAAGCTGCATCTGTGTTCTTATCCCCCCCCCCCCCCTGATATTTCTGAATCTTTTCCCAGTTTATGCTATATTATGCAGCTACTCCTCTAATTGAGTTACTGGATTAGAAAGTATTGTATTTTGGTTTGCTCCTTCTTCTACTCAAAGTCATTTTGAGTATGCTGCATCAAAGAAGGATAGAGATTGGACATCATTTAGTACTGTACTTGTTTAAGGTCAATGCTTGGTACTGTATACATTTCTCGGGGGGGGGTGTTATTGGTCTTTTTCAGGTTGTCATCTACACTGGGGTTTAAAAAGATTAATGAGCAAAAGTAATACAAGCCTTGGATTTATATTACCCCCCCCCCCCGCACATGAATATATACACTGGGAGCCATGGGTAATTCAGTTGAGGAAATGTAAACCAGGATAAAGCCATGGGCTATTCCCTTGGATTCGTAGTCTAGAAGAATTGGAATAAATTACTGTTTCCTAATTCCTTCATAACAAGAAACTCATATTACCAAGAGTGAAAACAAAGCTTATGACTCTTACCTTTCCAAGCATGCAGGAAGATTAATCATATTAACCTAAACCACTGTTTATTTCATGCATGTCCAGGGCAAAGAAGCTTGAAGTAATTGAAAAAAGTTACCCATCTATTTGCTTTAGATCAGTGTTTCCCAGCCTTTCATTTTTGGACTTCAATTCCCAGAAGCCTAAGTCATTTCCTCAAAGCACTGATCAGCCAATGTACTGACTTAGGCTTCTATGAACTGAAGTTTCCCTGTGGGGCATGGGAACCACTGCTTCAGATGATCATTTAAACCAGGCTGTTGCCTGTGGACTTTGATGTGCTATGAAGGTTGATTACTGCATTTCTGTCCTAAGTTTGCTTCTTTATACTTAGCAGAGTTTACATGGTACATACAGGGGAGGCGCTTTATAGAAATTCTCTGTACAGGGTTTTCATAGTACACATGAGAAGCCACTTTTATCCTCCAGTGATGGGATGTAACAGGTTCTCACTAGTTCGCCAGAACCAGTAGTAACTTTCCCCAGTGTCTTGGAGAACCGGTAGCAGCTTTTGGGGGGACCACCTTCAGGGCTTACCTTTTCACTTGGTGTGCATGCATGCCTACACTGTTTGGCACGTATGCACGGCCTCCTTGCTGTCCTCCTTGCTGTCCTTGTGTTGTGGGTGTGTGGGTTGAGGGGTGTGTGTGTCTGTGTGTGTGCTTATTTTTATTTTATTATTGTTTACTTTTTTCTTTGGTTCCGCCCATGTCATGACATCATGACGTTAGCTCCGCCCACACTGTGATGACATCACAGTGGGGTAGTAAAAATTTTTGACATCCCACCCCTGTCCTTAACCTGTGTGGAAACCAAGGAGGGTCCTTTGTTTGGTTGCAGTATGGATGGAAAGGTGAAGAGAAGGATGATGATATGGTGAAGACCCGTTTTGATTTGGAGCCTAACTGTTCCCTGTATGCATTTTTATATTTTGATTTGTATTAACTGACAAGGCAACGGAGAATGATAAGATAATATTTAGTAGGTAATTAGCATCTGGAAAATGTCATTCACTTATTATCAATACTGTTTGACTTACTGACTTCTAAAAACATGGAAATGAATGGCATCCTGTTTCCACTAATAGTGGTAGTAACTTTTATTGCAGTTGGAAGACATGCATGGTTTGCCACGCATCTCTAATAAATTGTCACTAGTTGGGTTGTAGGTTTTATTGTTTGACCTTCAACCTACTGTTCATTATTTTGGCTGCCTCAAAAAGAGTATGAAAGAAAGGGATAAATATAAATAAATAAACAAATGGTTTGGAAGATGGAAGCTAATTATGTTTGTTTGATTTTAGGCTGCAGTGTATCTCCTGTTCTTACTTAGCTCTAAAAAAAGCCTGAAAAAAAGACTGGGGAATTTGTGGCTTGTGACATGTTTTGGGCCTTCTGGCAGACACAGAGCCAATTGGTTAGGGATTATGGGATTATGGAAGTGTTATTTCAGCAACGTCTGGAATGTAATAGACTCTCCATCCCAAATTAGAAATTACTGACAAGTGCATAGACATGGCATAAGTAGAAATTGACATGTTTCAGAATAGTCATGCTTTGAAGTGGATGAATGGAAAAGAATTATAGCATAACAACTCTGATACAAAATTTTGGGTATGTAAAAGAGGGCAGAATTGTTAAGATTAGTGGTGGTCTTCCTGAAAGATAATGCACAACGTTGAGATCTTTTAACATTAAATGATACACCTTTTATAAATGGTAACCTGCAGAAATTTGCTGTTGCCAGTTTGCACATGATACACTTTCTGACAGATTACAAGATGACTCCTCTGGAAAATCAAAGCTCTTGAGTGGTGTTTTGTTTTTTTAAAATCTGTATCCTTCTAGAGATGTAATCCTGGAGTGTGCATCACTAGCAGGTGGCTTGGCCCAGCAGGTGGCTTGGCTCATTTATTTTCTGCAACTCATTGTTTTTGTCAATACAGAAATGCTGTTCCTAATGACAGTTCGGTGATGTTAGCTAGCCATTGGCAAGATCATTTTAGAAAGTGTCGCCTTTCAATCTTCATTTTACTAATTATTTGCATATGGATACACAGTCTGTGGTGATTTCTTTTTTAATAGATATTTTGTTTAGAGCAGGAGTCCCTGAAGACTGGTACTGGGCCATGGGCTGTCCTGAAATGGGCCGCAGGGGTGGGTGGCACTGGGGACCCTGATGGCAGCCTTCTGCCCTCAGTCTGCTGGCGAACGGAGCGAGAGCATGGGCTTCAGACACAGCAGATAGGCAGGTAGCCAGGCCCCTCCTCCATGTTGCTTAAGTAAAGCGGGGCTCCACCTGAGTAGAATAGTGAGGCTGGCAGGTGGCTGGGACTCTCCTTGTTTTTTAGCTAAAGTGGGGCTCCTCCCCCTGCCTGTGTGTAGTGAGGTATATATTATGCACTTTATCACATTTTATTATTGCTTGCACCGTCCAGTCTTACCCTGCACTCCCACTTACCGGTTAGTGAAAAATTTGTTTAGCATGAAACCAGTCCTTGGTGCAGAAAAGGTTGGGGACCCTTGATTTAGAGGATAGTAATTAAATAAGTATAGTGGAGAAGTCACAAACAGAATACTGTACTAGATAGTCTCTTCTAGCTTTTGAAGAAGGTTCATAAAAGTATGTAACAACCATGCTAGGCAAGGCTGGTTATTGCCCATTGTTGCAGTGGAGGAAGAGGAACAAGTAACATACCGGTTCTCTATATAGCTAGTGTATATTTATTATCTAGTATCAATAATTCCTTTTCCATTACAACAATTGTACAAAAAAATAGCATAACAAAATACCTTTGTCTAGGTATTAGAGATCTCTCTTCCCCAGTCAGTTTCTCATCCTAACTCATCACATTAAGCAGGATTCCCAAGGATTATTTACCTGTACTGTAGATCATTCTTAAGAGGCTCATGTGGAAAGGAAGAGACTAAGAAGTCTACTTCTATTGGCCACATTGAGCTTACCTGAGTCTGGATGAGTCAACAATAATCTGCGCTCAGTGGATTCCGGACCACTTGGATTCTAGAGAACCTTACTGAAATAAAAGAAAGCAGGAGCTAATTGGCCTACTTCACGCTAGTGGATTAGTGTCAGGATGTTAAAGGATGCATATGCAATGAGGTTAAAATTTATTTCTTTTGCCATACAGAGAAGTTTGAGGTAGGAGAAAGGATGAGATTTTGGTTCTTGCTTTTATTTTTCTGTTACGTTGTATATACGTATATGTTTATTTTAGTGATATCTAGGTATTGAACTACATCTTGAATGATAATCTGGTAGGGGCAGAACAAAATTCAATATTGTACATATTTCCTTATGTCTCGAGCTGAAAATATATTAAATGAACACCTAATGTTCTACTGAGGGACAATCAGGCTTTGGGTCTGTCCCAGCTCTTACTATCAACAGGTTTGCCTTTCCAATGTTCTATAATTTTGGTTCAGTTATATTTCCATTTGTAAGGGAGAAAAACCTTTTGTTTCTCCACAGGTGATGATGAGCAGTCCACAGAGATGGCTACCAGCTGGGAGAATGAGAAAGTGACTGAAGCAGCAACAGATGGCTTTATAGCTATTAAAATTGATACCCAAAGGTTTGGCACCTTCTTCTGTTTTTGTTTGTCAGTAATTTTGTTTGGCTGTAATTGCTGCCATAACCGTGTCTGCAGCTGTCATAACCATGTATGCGGCTGCCGTAAATGTGTTCAAGGCCACTTCCGTTGGTAATGGTTGGAGTTAGGGTGGGTGCCAGATTATTTGGCATCGTGGACCATATTCAGTCTGCGGACCATAGGTTGCTGACCCCTGTTCTAAGATCTCTCTCTCTGGCCTATTTGGAAAAATTTTATTGCTGAAGGAAATGTATTCATGTTTATTGAACCAAATATTAAAACGATATACTAACAGAACAATTTCCACCCCCCTGATTATATTCTTGCTTCTGCATTCTTGTCAGACAAAATAAGGATTGACCAATGTTTAACCTTTTCAAGCAAAAATGTCCAAAGTCTGGCTATAGGAAGATTGAAGACCTTTTGAGCTTCTTCTCATTCCCATAAGCCACTCTGAGAAATAGTGAGAGATCTATCCTTGCCTTTTCTTTTTCTAGAAAAGCAGGAAGAAAAATACTTTTGTGTGCTCACTGTTCCACATCAACTCCCATCCTAGGTTTCAAGCACATATTTTTCCACTTCTTGAAGGATAACCTGGAGTGAATAAAGAAAGATTTAGTGTTACCTCTGTGCATGTACAGCTACACAACAGTTCCTTCACTTTTACTTATTATTTCCTAAGAGCTTCTGAGGCAGGACCCTGAGAGGGCTTTGTGTGTACAGTAAAACCTCTGTTAATATAATTAACTCATTCTCTGTGATGTTTCTCACAGGGAAAATTATTTGAACTGAATTTCCCATAGAAATGCATTGAAAACCAAAATACATTAACCGACACGTGGTTTGCCATAGGAATGTATTAAAAACCAATTAATCTGTTCTGGAAAAAATATGTAAACTGAGCCACTATTTTCTATGGATTTCCTTTTGTTATGCAATTTTTATTTTAACTGAGCCATTTGTTAACCGAGGTTCCACTATATGTAAAAAATGAGTCATTGTCACATGCAGCAGACTCAATTATTCTTGTTCTTTCTAACCTGCTTCTGGCCATTTTGTCTTCTAATCTAAGTTAGTTGTGACAGTGTCTATTAAGTGCATAATTTAAGAATGTTTACCGCACTCTTCAACAGAAAAGGCTGATAGAATGTGTGTGTGTTTGTGTCAGAGATTACTCTGGGTTGAAAGGATTTTTGCAGGGGATGTCCAAATGAGGCTCCTTTCATGTCCCCTATTGTGCAGCTCTTGGGGAATCGAACCCCATGCTTTCAGTCTCCAAGCTCAGTGCTTTTACGCACTGAGCCACCGGGGAGCTGCTGGCTGACAGGGTAGATTGCATAAAATAAGGTAACAACAGTAGTCCCTGCCTGAGTTTGGGGGAGGTGAGTAATCCAAGGTACCAGTTCTTCAAATGACTGAATTCTTATAATTAGCTGCAGTAAAATCAGTAGAGAGTCGGACTGCGTTGACTCAGTGGTTAAGAAGCTCGCCTTGTTAGCTGGGAGGTCGGCAAGTTGGCAGTTCAAGACCTGAGTACTATATGACAGAATGAGTGCCTGTCTCTGTCCCAGCTCCTGCCAAGCTAACATTTTGAAAGCAAGAAATTACAAGTAGCTAAATAGGGACCACTCTGGTGGGAAAAGATCTTGGAGACATGAAAGGAGCCTCATTCGAGCGTCCTCTAAGCAGAGTTCCTCCAGAAAAAATTCCTTCAACCCAGAAAGCACTTTGGTGTGCTTCTCACACAATTAAAAATAAAAAGAGAGAGTCATGTTGCATGTTGAAGATTAAAACATTTTATTCATTGTTATATTTTATGGATTGCTGTCTACATTTTAAAAAGTATGAATCAGAAATTACGTACTTCAGAAACTGTAACTGACTTGGATGATATAATTATGGGCTAGAATCGGAACTGGTCAAGAGCTGAAGGGGACAAACAGATCAATTGGTGGAATGGACACTATTGGCCCTCTCCCTTCTACCAGACACAGGGAATGATATACATATTTTATGTGTGGTTTCTCACAGTCTGTTAGAAGATGGGGGAAAAAACTATCTGCCTATTCATTCATTCATTTATTTAATGTGCTGCTTTTCTCCCCATAGGGAACTCAGCAATATTGTTACACATGTACTGTATTAAGAAAGCAGTGTCTTTGTAGTGTTGTATTGCTTAGCTTCAGATGTGAATTTTAAAGAACAGAAATCCATTACTAGTCATGTATATAAAAGCTTGGTGATACTCGTTCTATTACGACACGTTAGATAATCAGGATGATTTGTTAAATGAATTGTTTCCTTTCCACAGTGAAACCTGTGTGCAGTTCTCACAAATCTGTATCCTTTGTGTTAAATGAAAGCAACAGTTTGAAGAGTGAGCCTGATCTGTGGTGTGGCTTCTTCGTAGTAACCAGAACCCCTCATTTTTTGAGTTTGCCTTATATTAAGAGGCTTCCCCTACTGTGATATTAGAGGAGGCAGACCCAGCATGCCTTCCTCATCATACATGTGTTCCAAATGTTTCACACATTCCTGAATAAGGTTAGTGAATTCTGTCATCTAAGCAGTGAGAATATGAAGGTAATGTGTGTAATATGAGTAGCCTGCTTGTGGTTGAACTGGTGAGAGGAAGGGGTTAATCCTTTATCACCAGCTGCAAGGAGGCCTTGAGTTGGAAACCTCAAGGTGTAGAAGGTTATGGGGATTAATTCAAATGGGTTGAGTTTTTAAAAGTAGCCCAAAATAGGGTTTTTCGGCTGGTTGGAGTTTGGACCTGGAAAGAAAAAATAACTGTGTAGCATTCTTAAAAATGGACTAGAATTCTAGACAATATGTCTGTATAGTTAGACTTTGTTGTTTTACTTGGGAAGGAACCCTTGATTGTCTCTAATATATTTTGGTTAGTCATATTTTACATTCTGTATTTCTAATAAATGAATTTTTTTACATCAAGTTTGCTTATTCAGAAAGGGGAGGACTTGGGTGTTGCCATGAAAAAGCTGTTCTCAGTGAAAGCCCTAAGCTACCATATGTTCTGTCATACAGAGGTGGACCAATGCATAGAGGTAGACCTCAATAGAGGCTAGAAACTTACTTCAGCCAGTTGAAAGCATAAGACAGACTTCCCGAGTCCAGGCTGTTTGATACACTTTGGGCAAGTTAATACTAGATGCCTAGTTGCAATACAGGGCAAGCCATTCAATATCACTGTATTCCAAATATACGCACCAACCACTAGTGCAGATGAAGCCACAATTGACCAGTTCTATGAGGACCTAGAACACCTCATAGAACAGACACCAAGAAATGATGTACACATTATCATAGGAGACTGGAATGCCAAAGTAGGAAATCAAAAAGTAAATGGAATAACAGGCAAGTTTGGTCTTGGAACACAGAATGAAGCAGGCCAAAGAATGATAGAGTTCTGCCAAGATAACGCACTGGTCATAGCAAACACTCTCTTCCAGCAACACAAGAGGAGACTTTACACATGGACATCACCAGATGGCCAACATAGAAACCAGATTGATTACATACTATGCAGTCAAAGATGGAGAACCTCCATACAGTCAGCAAAAACAAGACCAGGAGCAGATTGTGGCTCAGATCACAACCTATTGATTGCAAAATTCAGGCTCAGACTAAAGAAAATAGGAAAAACAATTAGGCCGGACAGATATGACCTAGACAACATTCCTTGGGAATACTCAGTGGAGGTGTGGAATAGATTCAATGGCTTGGACCAGATAGACAGAAAGCCAGAAGAATTATGGACAGAGATGCGGGACATCATGCAGGAGGCAGCAAGGAAAACTATACCAAAAGAAAAGAAGCAAAAGAAAGCTAAGTGGTTGTCCGATGAGACTCTTAAAATAGCAGAGGACAGAAGGAATGCAAAAGGCATTGGAGAAAGGGAAAAATACAATCACTTGAATACAGAATTTCAAAGAAAAGCAAGGAGAGATAAGGAAACCTACCTGAACGAACAGTGCAAAGAAATAGAGGAAAACAATATCAGGGGTAGGACTAGAGATCTTTTCAAAAAAATTGGGGAACTCAAGGGAACATTTAAAGCAAAAATGACCATGATAAAAGACAAAGATGGCAAGGAGTTAGCAGATGCAGAAGAGATTAAGAAAAGATGGAAAGAGTACACAGAGGAACTCTACAAAAAGGACCTCAACACCCCTGATAATCACAATGATGAGAACATTGAACATGAGCCAGACATTCTGGAAAGTGAAGTCATAAAGGCCCTAAAAAACACTGCAAACAACAAAGCCAGTGGAGTTGATGGCATCCAAGTTGAACTTTTCAAAGCACTACAAGATGATGGAATCAAATTATTGCACTCTATATGCCAGCAGATTTGGAAAACACAACAATGGCCACAGGATTGGAAAAGATCTGTATACGTTCCACTCCCCAAAAAGGGTAATGCCAAAGAATGTTCAAATTATCGAACAATTGCGCTCATCCCTCACGCTAGCAAGGTGATGCTCAAGATAATACAGGATAGACTGCAACAGTATGTGGAGAGAGAATTACCAGAAGTGCAGGCGGGTTTCAGAAGAGGCAGGGGGACTAGAGACCATATCGCCAACATAAGATGGATCATGGAAAAAACAAAGGAATATCAGAAACAAGTCTACTTCTGTTTCATTGATTACACTAAGGCTTTTGACTGTGTCGACCACAACAAAATGTGGCAAGTAATTAAAGAGATGGGAATTCCGGAACACCTTATAGGCCTCATGAGAAATCTGTACATGAATCAAGAAGCAACAGTTAGGACAGAAAATGGAATGACGGAGTGGTTTGGAATAGGAAAAGGAGTAAGACAAGGCTGCATTTTGTCACCCTGCTTATTCAACTTATACACAGAACACATAATGCGCAATGCAGGAATGGAGGAATCACAATTTGGGATCAAAATTGCTGGGAGAAACATCAACAACTTGAGATATGCAGATGATACCACCCTAATGGCGGAAAGTGAGGAGGACCTAAAGAAGCTCCTGATTAGGTTAAAAGAAGAGAGTGAAAAAGCTGGCTTGAGACTAAATATCAAGAAAACCAAGATCATGGCAACAGGCCCTATCAGTCCCTGGAAAATAGATGGGGAAGAAGTAGAGGCAGTGACAGATTTTACTTTCCTAGGATCAAAGCTCACTGCAGATGGTGATTGCAGCCATGAAATAAAAAGGCGACTGATTCTCGGGAGGCAAGCGATGAGAAACCTGGGGAACATAGTGAAAAGTAGAGACATTAAATTGCAAACAAAGATTCGCATAGTCAGGGCAATGGTATTCCCTGTGGCAATGTATGGTTGTGAGAGCTGGACCATTAGGAAAGCGGAGCGCAGAAAAATAGACGCCTTTGAGATGTGGTGTTGGAGGAGAGTTTTGAGAGTACCCTGGACAGCGAGGAGAACAAATGGGTCAATCTTAGAAGAAATCAAGCCTGACTGCTCCTTAGAAGGTCAAATAATAAAGATGAAGCTAAAATACTTTGGACATCAAATGAGAAGAGAGGACTCACTTGAGAAAGCCTTGATGCTGGGAAGGGTGGAGGGCAAAAGAAGAAGGGGACGGCCCAAGATGAGATGGCTAGATGGTATTGTGGAGATAATGGGCACAGAGCTGAGTGAGTTGAGAGGGATGGTGGAGGACAGGAGTGCCTGGAGGACAGTGGTTCATGGGGTCGCAGAGGGTCGGAATCGACTGTGCGACTGAACAACAACAAAGTTGCGTGTTTAACAGCAAAAGACCCAAAGCTGGTCCTTTGTCAGGCAGGACCTGAACAGCATCCTTACAATGTTCAGTATAATAAAATGTTTGCATAAAACCTTGATTCCACCATCTCTGAAATTCTCTTAATCATCCTAGCTCATGCCCTTTTTTTTAGTATTGTCACACATCATTGATTACAATAATGTCAGTCATGTAGATGTCATCTCACTTTTACAGCATGCCAGACTTTGTTACCCCAAGACGTGATAACAGCTACCCAGAGTTTGGAAGAGTTCTTTTTTTTTTTTTTGGGGGGGGGGGAGGGGCTACAACTCCTGGTAGAACATTAGTAGTAGGCATGGGGAGAATAGTTGGATCTACCACCTAAAAGATTATGAAAGTTGCATTAAAAAAGTAATCTCACAAAAATTTTGGCCCTTTGCTCAAATGGCCAAAAATGATAATATGTTTCAGTGTAGAATACACCTATTAGCATATGTTATCCAGAAATGGAACTTTTGCTCTTGAGGAAGATAATTTCTAATTACCAATATAAAGCTTCTGTACTTGAACCTCTTGTGCGGAGCCTTTTAGAGGCTTCTGAGTGGCTGCTGTTGGCAACAAAATGCTGGACTAGGAGAGGAGAAGCCACTTGCATGAATCTTGTTCTTTCCAAAAACCAGGGAGTGGCGCCAGAGATGGCTGAAACTTGGAGACTTTGTTCAGTGTTAACAGATTAACAGATGGCCAGTCTCTGTAATAATCTGACATACTAATTCAGTGTTGGAGAAGGTAGCAGAAAAGTGGCATGTTGTTAAATCTACCTAAGGATATTTTCCTGTTGGCAGGATTGCTTGGCTACTCAGTTTGCTTGCCCATGTGTTTCCAGTAAGCTCACTCTTCTTAATGACGTTTGTTTTCCTTGTCCAATTTACAGTGTCTTATAAGTAAGAGAGCTATTGTCCTTAACTATTTCTGCATAGATCCTGTAGTGTGTGTTCCATCTAGCTTCTTTATAGGAGAGAGTGGAGTTCCCTTGGAAGTAATTGCTGGCAGTGTTTCTGCAGAGGAACTTGTTACAAGGATTCATAAAGTCAAGCAGGTAACAATCACTGAGAGACCTCTTTTTTCATTTTTAAAATGGCAAGTAGCCCTTACTTACTGTAAAAGTATTTTTAGGCCAGTAGCCAGTTGAATTGCTGAGTAGAAAGTCCTGCATGTGTTACTGGGTTACATTAGGTCCACAAACATTGCTGAAGTGAGGGAGGTGACTTCCATAAAGAAAGTGACATGGCAGGTCTTCCAGAAGTGGTACATTCTTGTGTTAATGTGCTAGGAAGAATTTATGCTCCGAAAATACTAAGTAGAATACAGTAATACCTCGGATAACATTTACCTCGGATAACGTTTACCTTGGATAAAGTTAAGCAATCTGGTTAACGTTAAGGTCCTATGGGATGGATCGGATAAGAACCGCTAAAGGCTGTGCGGTTACAATGTATCTCTATGGAGCTTTAACGTTATCCGATCCATCCCACAGGATTTTAACATGCATAGGATAACACTAAAAATCGGATAACACCAAGACTCGTGGAACCAAGTCTTAGCATTTTCCAAGGTATTACTGTATTGACATTAGTCGTTGATGTATGAACATTAAAATAACAATTCTACCTTACTATGTACTGAGGTGTGACAATAAAGTAGTGAGATGTTTTGTGTGAGTTCAACAACAAATATATTTTCTCCTGGAAAAAATCAAGCTTTCCCCAGCCTTTTTTTAACAGCAGAAAAAAATCAAGGCAAAAGTGGGGGAGGGAGAATCGTTAAGGTGCGGCTATTATTAGTTTTGGAGCCTAGTCTCAGAACTAATGTGCTGCATAATCCACTATGCCTACTAGCAGCAGTTTATGATGATCAGTCCAGTCCACTCTGGTGTGACAGGTTATTATTATACTTGTAACTGGAATGGAGTTTTCCATCAAGTTAGATTAGATGGTCCCCACAATTATTTGTTTAATTTTAGCTGCTTCTCAACTGCATAGTGCATAATCTGTGGAAATGTGGTTTACTATATAATACTGCCTTCTTTGCTAACCTTAAAGCGTTGGTTTACCCTAAATTTGTTTATGAGCTATTTATGAACAAATTTGATTGGTTGTCTGTGCATTGAAAGCCTATAATTCAGCAACCAATAAAGCAGGAGACTGAGTTGAACTGCATACTACTCTCAAAAGTGGCATAATCTGCAAAATATAGTGTCTCTTTTTAAGCAGATACAGTATTAGCACCATTCATTGTGGATAGGGCATATTAACAAAAGAAGGCAAGTACTGTATATAAAAGTCAGTTCTGTTAATTTCAGTGGCTCACAGTTCACATATGCAATTGTCATCTAAGGTTGTGATCCTATGGATATATCCTAGGACAGTGATGGATAACCTTGGTACTCTAGCTGTTCTGGAACTTCAGTTCCCAGAATCCCTGCTCAGGAGTGCTGTCTTGGGCTTCTGGTAATTGAAGTCCATGAACAGCTGGAGTGCCAAGGTTAGCCACTAGGGTCCTAGGTTGAAGCAGCCATGTTGAATTATGGAACTTACTTTCAAGTACAGTAATACTATGAGATGACACAGTAACAGTATAGTTCTGTGCATGTCTATTCAGAATTAATCTCTGACACGTTCATTGGGACTTGGTCCAGGTGGGTTTGTAGCCTGTGTTTATTGTTTGTAAACTGCACAAACTGGGAAGAAACTGTCATTTTAACTTTAGAAAAAAGGCATCAGAAACAGTCTTTTGGAACTGTATCAGTTATTTACGGCAACACCTCTTTCCTCCTTAGATGCACATGTTAAAAAATGAAGCGGTAGAAAGTGCTACTTCATGTTCCTCTTTATATAGTGTCACAGAAGATCCCCAATCTGAAATACCTGATGCCTATGAAACACAACCTGAAAGATCACATTTAAGCTCAGCTAGTAAGTATTGGTAGCTCCCTACTTATGCATTACTGTGCTTTGGAGACAGTTAACCCGCTTGAGACTAATATTTAGTTTGAAAGTGCACAATCATTAGTACAGCATATTTCATATACATCTCATCATACCATAGCTTCTTAACTGTTTTTTCTTTCCTCCTTGCCTTGTTCATTTGCAACCAGTGCTTCAGATCCTGATCTCCCTCTCTTAAAGGATCTTGAACACAACAAAGTGAGGCACATGCAATAGTTTTTTTTTGCGCACCAGGAATGAGTGGGATCAGTGGCAGGTGAAGTGGAGGGAGGGTGAAGTTCACTAGTGATCCAAGTACATGAAGTGGACAGTGATTGTTTTATCAATCTATAATTTGATTATTTGCTATTCAAAATAATTTGATCTCTCAAAGTTGAGACATTAAGAAAAATAGCTTTGAGTAGAAGCAGCATGATGATGTTTTAACTTGTGAGTGTGGAGCCATTGATATATCTGCTGGGGTGTACAATTTTAAAGCTTAATGTACAATTTGTAAAACAGTCACTTCCACAATTTATTTATTTACATTTTTATACCGCCCTTCTGGGGCGACCCAGGGCGGTTTACAACATCATAAAAGCATAACATAATACAACCCAAACCCATTATCAAAACTTCAAAGTTACAATTATAAAAATTTAAAAAGTTTTTAAAATTTATAAAAATCAACAAATTTCAATAATAATTAAAAAGTTAAAAACAACTTAAAGATAAAAGATTAAAAGACCAGGGGAGAGAGGGAGCTCAAACTAACCAGTGAGCTGGGGTCATGGTACCGCCAGGACCCCATACCTGTCCCACCAGCCATGTTTTTAAGTTCTTCCTAAAAGACAGCAAGTCCATCTGTAGACGTAGCTCAGTTGGTAGGAGGTTCCATAGGACCGGACCGGACACAGAGAAGGCCCTCCTAGTGCCAGAGAGATGTGCCTCTCTGGCCGATGGAACAACTAGAGAGCCTCTCTGGTCCGCTCTGGTGGGATGGACAGATGTTCTTGGGGTGATGCAGTCTCTTAAGTATCCTGGCCCACTACCATATAGGGCTTTAAAGGTGATAAAGAGAAAAGTTTGAGATACAGTGGTTTACTCCACCATAATTCCTTTTTGTTGATATGTGATTTTCATATTCTCTTAAGATGAAGTCCAGATAAAAGAGGAAAATGATAGAAAGATGGAACCACAGCCGGCAGAGGACCTTGCAGCCAAAGGAGTGTGAGTGTCATCCCCTCCCCCTTTTCAGGCTTTTTGGCTATTATGACACAACTTTTTCTGAAAGATTTATAGAACTTTATTTCTGAATCCAATTCGTAGTTCTAGAATAGATTAATTGAATCAGTTGTTTCTTCATAGCCATAGTCATAGCACTGAATGGTCCTGCCAAAAGGTATTGACTGTGTGGATCGTGAGAAACTATGGGTTGTTTTTAAATAAATGAATGTACATCAGCACTCGATTGCCTGGTGCTTAACCAGTATTGTGAACAAGAAGGACACAATATGGAGAGACAGAATGGTTTCCTGTAGGCAGAGATATCAGACCAGGGTGCATTTTATCTTATCTGTGCAGGCTGTATGCAGAACATATACAGAAAGCCAGGCTAGACTCAGATGAAGGAGTGAAAATTAGTGGAAGAAACATCAATAATTTAAGATATGCAAATGATACCATCTTGTTGGCAGAAAAGCAGCAATGAATTGATATGACTTAATGAAAATGCCAGCACAAGATTGCAATAGTACATTAGGACAGTAATAATGACTGCAGAATAATAGCTTTAATGATGAGAATGAAGAAATTGAAACGGTAAAATATTTTATATACCATGGTTAAGTCACAATCCAAATGGAAACTGCAGCCAAGAAATCCAAAGAAGATGGAGACTCGGAAGAGTAGCAGTGAAGGATTTTAAAAAGATTATCAAGTTTAACTGATTGTGTCACTAGGTGTACCTGTTTCTTCAGCTATGCAATTAACCATCAGATATCTCTGCAAGAAACTTACCACTTCCTAACAGGATATAGACAACAGCTGGTAATGTGGTCATAATTATTTTTAGTGTTTATGCCTGAGAGACAATTTCAAGTGGTGAAACTATTTTGTCATTACAGTATATAGTTATTGTCTGAAGTGGTTTAACTTCTCTGTAAGTTAACATTTTTATGATAAGATGTTTCATAGCAGAGAAGTAAGGTTTCATCTTGAGTTTTGCTCCTCTAAATTTAGAGTGACACAGAAATGTGAAGAAAGAAAAGACGAGAAAAAGAAAGAAGAACAACAGGTAGAATGTAACTGATTTGTTAACTTTGCATTTTGTTGCCTCATCAGTTAATCAGATCCAGATTTGTGCCAAATGAATAGCAATAGCAATTTACACTTATATATCACCCCACAAAATTAGCATTTTGTCCCCAGCATGCTAGGTACTCATTTTACCAACTTCGGAAGGATGGATGGCTTAGTCAACTTGGAGCCCCATCAAGACTGAACTCTCAGTAACTATAACTTACAGTTTAACCACTGTGCCATGAGGGCTCTTATTCTGTCAACACTATCATAAGAGAAGGGAATGGAGTGATTGTCACTACAGCCTTTTAAAACCTGTTCCATTTGGTTGAGGGGGCCTTGGAAGAACATAGGAATTAGCTCTGGGGCTGCATGGGAGGAAAAGGCTAGATGAGGTGCTCTGTCCCTTCTGCCTACAGGAGTGTCCAGTTAAATAGAATGAGATCATTCACTACATCCTGCTCACTTACATGAATAGAAAGAGTCTTTTTTTGTTTGTGGAACAGTAGACCCATCTCTGAGAATCTTAACTGAAAACCAAATTTAATGAAGGCTTAAACTGAGTGAATATCTGCAATGATATATTGGGCAAAATCCTGTTTGACAGTTAATGCCAGCAGAAAAGAAATGGCATGACTTAGAGCAGGGGTTCGCAACCCCGACCCATGACGCCATCCCAACCAGCCTGTTGCCATCTTCCCTGCACCTGGAAGTAGAAATGGGTGTGTTTATGTCAGCCGTAAAATGCACATGCACAAATGCACCTGTGGCTGATGTAAACGTGAAAGTGAGCGCATTTTTGTCAGCTGTAAATGTGCCCTCTTCCGGGGGTGTGGTCCTGCCCACTCAGCTGTTCCGGGGGCATGGTCAGGCCCAAGTCAGGCTGGCCACTCCGACCTAGAATCTCAGGTTGTCACTAATAAAAGAAAGTCCCTGCCTGGATTCCAGCCACATGTTAAGCCACCCAGTTGATGCACATTGAGGAAGTGGGAACTTGCTAATTAACAGCAATTCTCCTTGCCATTTGCCCTCCACCAGCATAACTGCAGAACAAAATATTGGTCATTCTGCTGCAGTTTATTGTAATGTATAAGAAAGAAGTGCAATTTTTTTCATTTAGAAAGAAATCAAGAAGGAAATGGATAGAAGAAGAGGTGGAAAAGAGATGTTAGAATATAAAAGAAAACAAGAGGAAGAACTTACAAAACGACTATTGGAAGAAAGAAACAGAGAAAAGGCAGAAGAGAAGGCTGCTAGGGAACGCATCCGACAGCAGATTGCATTGGTAAGTAGTCAGCTGTTTATTGTGGAGTTGATGGGTTTTATGGATCTTCAGCACACTGATCCGGAATATACTTTTGTTGAGATGTAGACTGATGACTAAAAAAGAAATTAAGAATTTGTTACGTTATGTGTGCAAATTGTGAGTTTATTACACTCAAATGAATGTAGCCTCAACACACTGATACTGAATATATTTTTGTGGAGACAAGTGTGGAATGTGGCTATTTTGATTTTGAGGAGTGGGTATTGTAAACTGAATATCTGATACTGTTTTATGCTCAAAGGTCTTGTATATCTTAATTTTGCAAGCAATCCAGTACACAATGCAAGGTTGGTGATTTTGACAATTGGCAGAAAACACTGGCGCTTATTTTGCCTCTGTTTCTTTCAGCAAAGGGGTTAAATATAAATTTAGCCATCTATGGAATAGACGGGTTGAGATCACTTTGACAGATTTGTTGTGACTTCAATTTTTTTTTTTACTTTAGTGAATCTACTCTTGTCACTGGCTACATTCTAGACAAAAGAACCTCTTTTACATATATTTTGGTAGTGATGAAACCATGATAATTCAGTGTTGTTTACTTTATTAGAACCAAACTAACATGTAGCTAATGTCTTGCACTCTCTTTAAGGATCGAGCAGAAAGAGCAGCTCGTTTTGCAAGGTCAAAGGAAGAAGCAGATGCTGCCAAAGCTGCTGCTCTCCAAGCTAAACAAGCTGAAATGGAAGCCAGGAAAGAAGCATCACAGAGGGAACGAAGGTGAGCTGTTTTTCTAAGCCAGTGTCTTAATTCTTCTGCTTTCACAGTATGTACCTCCCTTGTGTATTGTAGTACTGTGTATTGTGTATTGTTTTGTTTGTTTCTGTTACCAATTAATTCCCCCTCATCTCATTTTCCTCCCTTAACAGATTACACTCATTGCCTTCCATTTATCCTCACCACCATCTTTCCTAAACTACACATCCTCTTTTCAGAGAAAGTGCTTGTTCTGGATTTTGAACTATTGATGTTAAGTGGATTTCAGATATTCTTTAGCTAACTTAAAGTAAATGCAAATGAGTACTCTCCTGTAGTAGCACCTGGAATTTCAGTAAAACATTAAAAAGAAATTTCATAAAATATGCAGCTGTAGTTATCCCCACTTACCCTCCTCTTCCTCCCCCTTCTCTTCCTTAGTGCTACTGCAAGAATTCAGTTTCGACTTCCCGATGGATCTTCCTTCACTAATAGTTTTCCTTCAGATGCTCCTTTGGAAGAAGCACGACAATTTGCTGCACAGGTAAATGGACATTTGTTCTGTTTTTAAATTAACAGAAAAGGACAGGTTGTCTTTAGCACTTTGAACAGTTATGAAGTAGGCTGTAATCCATGGATGTTCACAGTCAAATGAATCTGAGTCTTAAAAGATGTCAGAAGACTTTTATTTAATGCTGGCTAGTCTCTGTGCAACGGAGCCTCATTGTGCTTTCTCACACCCTATGTCATCCTTCCGTGTCTATAATGGAGTTTGGGATAGCCTACAGAGCAGTTTTGAGAGACACGGGTAGAAGGACAGGAAGGGAAAGTCCAGTTGCACAAGTAGAGATTGGCTGGATGTAACAGATTTTCTTAGTCTAAGTGCTTTGGCAGTAAGTGCTGAAGAAGTGGGAAGATGACCAGTTGCTCAGTAAGCACTTCCCTGATCCTGAGAGCATCCGGTAAACCGAATACCATATGTTGTACAGCATAGTTATATGAGTCAGTCTGTTGTACTTTTAGGTGTATAATGATTAACTACAGGATTGTAGAGACTAGCCTATCCCAGCTAGTGAATATTAAGATACAAATTAAATTAGGGTTTTCAACCTTTTTAAACCACAGGCCAGTCCAACCCCCTTCAGATAGCTGAGTGGGCCAGACTGGTGGTTCCCCCTAGTGTAAACACTGCCATAAAATGTGTCTGCAGCTGTTGTAGACGCCTTTACAACAACTTGGCGCATTTACAGCAGTCATGGACAAGTTTACGGTGTGTTTACAGCAGCTACGGTTGCATTTATGATGCGTTTACAGCAGCTGCGGGCACATTTACAGCTGTCATAAATGCATCCGCTTCAGGTGGTGACGGTGGCAGGCCACATGAAATGATGCTGTAGTTTGCGAATCCCTGAGTTAAATGATGGACTAAAGAGAGTTTATCTGTAAATTACAGGGCTTTTAAAACTCTTGACATACAGTATCTTAATTGTAAGATGAAAGAGCATTTGTTTTTGAGAACATGGCTACCAAAGGGCAAACCCTTTCCATCTCTGCTAATAGGTGTGCATAGTACAAAACAGCTAATTGATTTGTTCTGTTGTTACAGACAGTTGGCAACACATATGGCAATTTCTCATTGGCGACAATGTTCCCCAGGAGGGAGTTTACCAAAGATGATTATTGGAAAAAACTGGTGGACCTTGAACTTGCTCCAAGTGCTTCAATAGTATTGTTGCCAGTAAGTACAAGAGTTTACGAGACAGCAATATTGTTCAATGTACTGGCTGAAATTCTGTCCATTCCTGCTTAATAAATAAAATGTCCGCACTATGATTCTTATGGTGATTCTTGTCTCCTCCCTGTCCCCTGAATCACAGTAAGGTTAGTTTGTTTCCTGTGGAGGAATGCACTAAAAGTTATTATTTAATGTATACTAAGTAGAATTTCAGCTGTTGTTTCACAACAACGTAGTAAGACTTCTTGAAATTTGTACTAAATTTTCTCTGGAGTATGATTTTTAATTCCTTCTAAAAGATTACTCTTTTCTCATAAACAGGCAGGAAGGCCAGCAACAGCAGTTGTTCAATCTTCTGGTGGAGATATTTGGAGACTACTTGGTACAATTTTTTACCCACTGATAGCTGTTTGGCGATTTATTAACAACTTCTTGTTTGCCAGTCCTCCTCCTCCTCCTCCTCCCCGGCATAACGCAGGACATCATCAACCGGAACACTCAAACACTTCAGCATCTAATTCCTCAGAGTCAAGCAGGTACCTTGTGTTAGTGTGCTTTATAAATTATTATTTTCAGTCTTCCCCGTACCTTGCATTGACTCCTCTGTGTGGGAGCAAAGAATTTGAGCATTTATATTGCCACTGAACAACTATTCAGCTGGGTATTTAATCTTTTAACTCCTATTCGTTTGCCACTTTCCCAAATAACTAAACCAAATTCAGTAGGTGTTGCAAATTGTAAGTCAGGGATGGGCTACCTGTGCATTGTTAGATGAGGCCGGTGGAAGTTATACTCAAAGATGATTGTAGTTGTAGTCCAGCATCTAAAGGCGACTAGTTACTTAATTGTGTTGAAAGCAGTTTCTTCATAAAACAGTATTTCTGTGTTTTGTCCTCAGAGGCGTTTCATCTTTAATGTTCCCAGGGGCATATCCAAAATTGGGATTCTTTGGCAGGAATGCAAGTGTATTCTTAAATGTAGAACTCTCCATGATGAGTCAAACTGTTAATGGCAGTAGCACGCAATGGCAGGTGCAAATAGCCACCCTAGATAATTTTCAGTATTTCATTTGTCATAATCCACTTTATGATCCATTGGAGTGGGTTGTATGCAACAATTCATGTCTCAGTAAATCTGTTAGTCCTTAAAATACTACAGTGCTTTTTATTACAGTCAAACCTTGCATAAAGAGTGCCTCGCTTAAAGAATAACTCGCTTAAAGAGCAGAATTTTCTCTGACTGTTTGTTTCACTTAACAAATAAAACCAACCAAAAACTCGCTTAAGAAATAAATCAGGGTTCGCAATCCCCCTCACCAGAAGTCACAATTGGTCACTCACAACGGTGTTTCGCTTAAAGAGCAAACTCACTTAAAGAGCAATCTTGTGGAACACATTATGCTTTTTAAGCGAGGTACCACTGTATTTTGCTTCAATCAGTCGATCACTAAATCAGTGCTAATCTTCTGAATACTGCCTTTTATACATTGAAAATGTGTGTATAGAATCAAATTTACCTCTTAACTGTATAAAACTGGGATTTTGTAGGTTCGATATACCGTGTTTGCCAGTGTATAAGATGCATCAGAGTATAAGACACACACCATTTTTATACACATTTTTAAAGGGAAAGTTTTTTTCTACATTATTTCATGAATTTCCAAAATTAACTCCAGGAGCCAAAAAGAGGGGGGAGGGGGGAGGGGGCTCCTTTGAAGCCTGTTTCCTCACCATCCCACCACCAGCCAGGGTGAGGTAGGTGGGGGAAATGGAGGATTCTTTGAAGCCCGTTTCCCCACCATCCCACCACCAGCTGGGGAGAGCGGGGTGGGGATGGGGGGGAAATGGAGGATTCTTTGAATCCCTTTTCCCCCACCATCCTACCACCAGCCAGAGAGAGTGGGATGGGGGGGGGGGAGAAGGATACTTTAAGCCTGTTTCCACCCCATCCCACCCCTGCTGACCATCAGGAGGCAGTAAAGGCAGGATCAGTTGGGCACAAGAGCTCCTTTGAAAGCCACCCTTCACCCACTCCTAGCAGTCAGCAGGGGCTGCCAGACCAAATGGGGTGGGGTGGGGGGTTGAGGGCAGTTTTTAAAAATAATCCTTTCCTGTCTCTAGCCACTGAACTGCACCAATGTGTGTGTATGTGTTACCAGTGTATAAGAAGCACTCAATTTTTCAGGCATATTTTAAGGGGGCAAGTATGGTAACTAACTCCTCAAAATAAATCCCTTTATTTGAACAAAAATACAACTAAATTTTTGTTGCTAGTTAACTATAAGGAATTCCCTTTTTCCCAGTAAAAACTTGCTCTTCGTTTTAATAATGACAGAGATGTGACCAATTTAATTGGTAGAAGAGGAATAGCCCGTTGTTGAAGGGCTCCTTCATACCCTATAGAGTGTGTTGAGGTCGTAACAAGATGGAAAGAAGCAGAATAATTTGTACGCCAGTTTTTTATTACTGCCTTTATTACTTTATTGGTATGTTTTAAGTGCAGGAAAAAGGAAATCAACAGAAAGGCAAAATAAATTAAAACTAAAAGTTAAATGCTTGCCATCATCACCGTTTTGCAGTTTTAATGTTTACATGGTGAAATTTTAAAACAGTGACACTGTGCAAAGGTGGAATAAATGAAAACCAAAGTTATTATCAGGAAAAAATCAACAACAATATAATAGCTGAGTCTAATCTAATTAAATTAAGTTTAACTATTTTCCTACTTTTCTAAATTATGTTTTTAAAAGAAACAAACTAGTTTCTTTGGGTCTTGGAATAATACTAGTACACAGTTACTTTTCAGAAACTTTCCACACTGACTATTTCTGCAAAAGCCTCATTCTCATGGAAGTGGTAAGGAGAGGTATAGTATTTACCTAGAGTAGAAGAAAGGATACAGTTTGATATGTATGAAATATTTTATAGGTGCATCGAATTCTGTTCTCTAACTGTATTTTACCCTTATTTAGACAAACGGTCAGGAAACGAGTATTGGAAAAGCGGACTGAAGAATTCAAAAAAGAAGGCAAAATTTATCGATTGAGAACTCAGGATGATGGAGAAGATGATAACAATACCTGGAATGGAAATTCAACCCAACAGATGTAGTTTCAGTAAACTGTATATTATACTAATTGATTTTTTTCCTTATTTGATTTGAATTAAAACTTGTGGTGCACAAGTGGGCTTGTATGGTTATGCTGCCTGCATTATACCTTATTCCTGGTCACAGCACACCTTGAATAAGATGTTAACTCAGTTGTGTAGCTGCAAATGTAACTACTGCCAAAAGCTCAAAGAATGTAAAGAATCTTCTTATGTCATCAGCAATTAGAATTTCATAATTATTGGCCATATTAACAACTGATGGCACTTTTTATCCCTCTAGATCTTGGAAGAAACCAGACATTCAGATTATAAAACAAGCGAGTCTAACTAGCACAGGAATAAAATCTAGGAAATTGGATAACCTTGTGGATGAAATCCTATTAGTGTAACTATACCAGCAAAAAGGTATAGCGATGGTGATTTTTCAGCAATCAAACACTTCCTACTACTCTTCCACAGCCTTTCCAACTCCCATGTCATCTCTTTTATCACATGGAAGCTGTGTGACAGAAGGAGGAAGTCTTCAATTTGGTAAAACTGGTGCTGCCTGATGACATTTCCAGCAGGGAGAGATGTTCTACAATTAAAGACTTCCTCCTCCTTCCATCCTGCTGCTTTTCTGTAATGAAGGAATTCCAAGGGACTCCGCAAAACTGTGGGACAGAAGGAGAAAGTGTTTAATTACTGCAAATTGCCTCCAGCTGATGATTCAACAGCCTTCTGCAGGAATTGCTACATCACCAGTATTTCCTCCATAATTTTTAGTGCTTCGGCAACTACAAAATAATGCTGGTAGTTTTTAATCAGAAAGCATTCAATAAAGTTTTTTCAAAAAGAAAAGACCCCTGGAAAAATCATTGTCTGGAAAAGTTCTTCAGTGCATTCTCAAATTATTGTTTTAGTGCATACCTTTTTATGTTTGTGTATTCATTCAAATATTTTAAAAGCAGTGATGGGATGTAACAGGTTCTCACCAGTTCGCCAGAAACGGTAGTAACTTTCCTCAGTGTCCTGGAGAACCAGCAGCAACTTTTTGGGGGAACCACCTTCGGGGCTTACCTTTTCACTGGTTCCCCCACTGCGCATGCGCCAAGCACTTGGTGTGCATGCACGCCTACAGTGCTTAGTGTGTATGCACAGCCTCCTTGCGGTCCTCCCTAGCAGGGAGGAGGAAGAGAAGCTGCTAGCCTGAAGCTTCCTATAGCCTGCTCCCCAGGGTAAGTGACTCACCTTTGGATGTGGTGTGTCTGTGTGTATTTTAATGTGTATTTAATACCTTTACCTATATTGACATACTACCACAGTACCATAAATAGAGATTTATGTTTGGGGTTGTATTTTAATGTAATTTTTATTTTATTTATTTATTTAATTTATTTACGGGTTTGTGTTGTGGGTGGGTGGGTGGGTTGAGGGGTGTGTGTGTGTGCTTATTTTTATTTTATTTTTATTATTTTTTTAAAAATTCTTTGGTCCCACCCACATCATGACATCATGATGTTAGCTCTGCCCACACTGTGATGACATCACGGTGGGGTAGTAAATTTTTTGACATCCCACCACTGTTTAAAAGTCCTTAAAACCTGAAGTGATTGGTGTGAAAATAAAGAGACATTGATGAATTTAAAAGAAATCAGCAGAAATGGAGAATACATCATAGGCAGAGGGGAAATGCTTTGATGAAAAGCCTAACTGCAGCAGACACTTAACTTAACAGTATGTCACGTGATCTTGAAGGAGGTAAGAATGCTCCCTCTTCACTCCGGCCTTTACAGAAGGTAGAGGTATAGATTATCGTGAATTACACTATAACCTTCAGCCCTCTGAATTGTGCTCAAGTACCTCACTTGCAATTGCTTGAAGAATGATCCTATATCATTTCCTAGGTAGTAGCTGTATTTTGGGCTGACGTGTCCAGGAAGATTTCAAAAATGCACTTATCTGGGATATATTATATTCCATAGAATACCACTGTAGTAGTTTCAACTTAAAAAAAGATGATATCAACCATATTTTAATTTCTAGAATGGATCAATCCTGATTCTGTGTCACTTGACCTCTCATTCAAAATTCATTTAAATAATAACATAAGGCAAACTTTATATTACAGAACATACATGGTAGTTTACATTTGACTTTCTCTGCTGCCTTTTTTGATCCTCATCCTGTATACAAATGAAAAAAAGACCAAGGCCAAGTGCAGTGACTGTGAGGAGTGCAAACGAGGCATAAAGGGCTATTTCTGTTTGAGAAGAGTTCAATCCCCCAAATTGTAGTTACTTCATGGCTGAATTGAAAGTAGGCAAAGTTGTGTTGGGTGGCAGACATGGACCTAGCCAAAAAGATAACAGTATTACTTCAAAAAGGTGGGAGGATTTATTAGGCCAGCGGTTCCCAACCTAATGCCCACGGGACCATTTCATGTGGCCCACTGGCGCCACCCCCAGAATTGGAAGCAGACTCCTTTATTACATCCATAAAATACGCTCGTGCATGAATAAGCTTGGTTACATCAGCCATATATGTGTCTATGGCTGTTGTAAATGCGGAAGCGGGGGCATTTACTTCCGCTTCTGGTGGGTGTGGTCAGACCCAATTAGCTGTCTGGGGGCATGGTCAGGCCCACATAAATGCCCCTGTATTAGGCATTAGTTTTACAAGGAGATTGTTTTATTCGTATTCTCTGGAAGGACTCTTGCCTCCCTGGCCTTCAGGATTCTCTGGTCTAAGAATGGAGTCTTGTTTATTAGAGTAGATCTGAGCTGCTTATGTTTAACTCTGGATCAGTCTTACTTCCTTTTTTATTTTATTTGCCAAATCCTACATGTTGCTTAGCTATGGTGGGGCTCTGCTCCTGCCTGTGTGCAATGTGGATACCTCACTGTCCAAGTTGAAACTGAAATATATACTCCTCACTGGCTGGCAGATAGAGATTAAAAAGGATTTTAGTGAAACTGAAATACCTGTATATACTCCACCGGTCTGTGGAAGAACTGTTTAACATGACACTGGTCCATGGTTCAAAAAAAGGTTGGAGACCCCTCCTGCTCTAAAACACTGAACGAATGAGCATCTTCTGAGAATCTGTTCTGATGTACACTAGTTCATAATATCAGAAATCTTTCCTAATTCAGAAAGGTAGGTGTTCAAAAGTGAAGAGCTAGTATGGGAAATTTCATCTCTAGTCATGTTCAAAGGTTATGTTTCCCTAGATTTCCAACCATTTGAACTGGGAGTTGTTTAGATAATTATTCTGGAGAATTGATTACCATGTGAAGAATTCAATAATATTTTTTCCCACCCAATTCCCTCTCTGCAACCACGTTACTCTTTTTAAAAGATGTACAGTTGCACCACTGCATGTTTTTACATGAGAACAAACTGAGTCTACATTAGCCAATAGGTTCCATCGGCATCCTGGCTGTGATTAAAAGGTGCTCCAGAAATTATATGAATATTCTGAAAATGGCAAGGAAGCAATACAACATTGATCTTATTGCTGGCTCCATTAACCAACAACTGGAGCTCTGTAAAGTTGCCAAGGAGCTTTGTAGAGCTGAGCAACTGGGAGACTTGTAATATTAACACCTGCAATCAAATTACAATGTATTTTAGGAATAAAATCAATGCCACCTGGAGGGACCTGGTCTCCACTGTTAAAGCAATAGGTCGGATGGAGAAGTCCAGTGCACCATCTGGTCCATGCTTGTTGGATCAGTTACATCCAGTAACTTTTCAGGACCACCACTGCTCTACTAGACCCTTGTCCATCCTGACTAATAAATGCTGCCAGTGAGAGTGTGATGGGATGGGCTACACAAACCTTGCAAGAGGGTTATTTACCAGCCTGACTGAAGGAGACATCCAACCTGTCCTGAAAATGCTTAATTAAGTGGCTGACAATATTAATAGCCACCATCTTGTTGCTATTACACCTTTTTTTAAAGACAAGCTAGTGGAAAGGATGATGGCATAGTTCTAAATTCATGAATCCAAGGCAAATGCCTGGGCTTCTACCAGCGCTCTCTTGGGAATCAATGTTCCTATCCAGTTTGGTCTCTTCATTGTGGCAGTGAGGAAATCTCAGCTTTAGAGGCTTTTCATCCATTCAAGTTTTCCCCAGGCTTCCTTCTGGTCAGCACTCGGAGATGAGTGTATTTAAGTGATTAAGACGCTGAACTCCCAAGAGTGGAAGGTCAGAGTTCGATTCCTGAGTACTGCACAAAGGATTGAGCTCCCGTCTCTGTCTCAGCTCCTGCCAATCTAGCAGTTTGAAAGCAAAAAATTCCAAGCAGATAAATAGGGACCACTTCAGTAGGATGGTAAACAGTGTTCCATTTAGTCATGCCTGCCACATGTCCATGGAAATGTCTGCAGATGCAGACAGTGCTAGCTCATTGACTATAAACAGATTAGCACTGAGCCCTAGAGTCAGATACAACTGGCTTTCAAGCAAGCCCTAAACTTTAAATAACCTCTACAGAACTCTGCAGGCAGGAAAGCAGCTGTTCTGGGTCTTGCTGCTGAGTAGACATGGAGGTGAGCTGTGCATTGTAAGTGTAGGAAAAATGTATATATGCAGTACAAAGTCAAGCATGCATTTTTACCTCTCAGCATCATAGGAGGTTATATAAGCAGGATAGTTTAATCTGTATGTCAGTACTGTGGTACAGTATAATGATTCAGACCAAAAAAGTCACAGGTGCCTTTAATTCCCACTTTTAATTCACTTTCAGTAAATTCAGGGAGTTTGCATCATTACAAAAAGAAAGGGAAAGAAAGATACTTATCAGAATATGTGCTTATTAATTTCCTTATCAAAACAGCACACCACCCCATTACAAAAGAAACATATATTGGCTGGTTGCTACCATATATGATACCTCAATTTTGTCTCATCATTTAACATAAGATATAATGACTAATTATACATAACCAAGGACTATGCCAACTATTTACTTCATTGCTGAAAGAGAAGCATGGAATTCAGAATCGATTGTCGCTAAAACTGGTCAATAAAATGTCTCTACCCATTGGCTGTGTGCTGTGATGTCACGGACTTCCTGAATATTCTAGGCAACCTGTTTTAGTGGAGACAACATCATGAGTACAGACAATTTTAGACCATAACCGAAATTACGGCATCCACATTGCCTTCTCATGAATCCCACTCTGTTATTTCCTGCTTCTGACTACTTTAGAGGATGACCATCCTGGAATACTAATGATATGTCCAAAATCGAGTTCTCCTCCCACCCTTTGCCTGATTTTGGCTTGGCGGCAGCTCCTTTCCAAGATCTGCCAGGCAGAGCAAGATGAAGGTCCAGATCCAGTCACTCCATGCTGCTGAAGGACCAGCTCCTTCAGTGTCTTTCCCCCCTCTTGCCTGTTTTCATTCCAGCTGGTTACTAAAGGAAGGAAAGAGTAAACTCTCAGAAGGAGCATCAGAATGGCTTTTCCTTTTGCCCTTCCTATTTCATTTTTCCTTCTGTGCTGCCTGGAGAATTCTAGGAAGTCTCCCAAAACATAAATCTGCACACCTCCAACTGTAAGATTGGAGAGAGAAGGTGTTTCGTTTTATTCATTTTTAAACTATGCTATGCCCTTTTGTTGTCACAGGGTGGAAAAAAGGCTTTAATAGATACTGTGATTGTCCTCAGCTTCTCTCCTTGATCCCCTTTTTCATCAACTCACTGTGGTCACAGTTTTTGAAGACGGGGTGAGCAAACCAGCCAGCAAAGAACTACATCAAGAAAATTAAACCATTTGCTTCATTTTGAGCAACAGTTTTGACACAAGATTCCCTGTGGAATACAAAAACTGCCAGTTCCACAGAAAACAGCCATATGTGGCTCCTCTGGTTCAAAATCTTGTTTTTGAAACATAGTACAACTAATACAACTACACAATAGTTTCCAGCAATGGCAATTGATTCATCAGGGTTGCTATTTATACATTTAGATAAACATGTATACACTTACATACAGTATACAGTATATCTTGACCACAACCTAGATTTCTCCAGTTCCATTCCCATGCTCTAGCCCCCTAGTGGTGAAACTCTGGCGTGCATGCCAGAAGTGGCACACAGAGGCCTTTCTTCTGGCATGTGGCCAATCAAAGGGAAGCCCCACCCAGCCTGGCTGGCACCGCTTTCCTGCCAACCCTCTCCCTCCACCAAAGGGGAGGCGAGAAGGGAGGGTGAAATCCCAGGCGGAAGGCTGCGGATGGGCAAGGTAAGGGGGGTTGGAGAGAACCGCAGAGGGGGAAGGTGTACACATGGTGTCAGCAGCCTACCTCAAGCAGTGTGTGTGTGCACAAACCCCCGTGACTTCACCAGAGGCATGCTGGTGACATCACATGGGTGTGTAGGCACTCATGGTGCCTGCCCACATGTCGCCTCCTCCTCCTTGAGCACTCAGTCTCTAAAAGGTTCACTATCACTGCTCTAGCCACTACAGACCACTAGACATTATGACCCTGATATTATCTGAGTAGTTATAAATACTGAATCAGGTGACATGATACTGGACTGATCAGAATTCAGCTTTATGGTCTCTCAGGTAGGAAGTTGACACAAATCTTAGATTTGTGAATTCAGATTTCAAAGTCATTCTGTTCTTAAGGCCCATCAAGAAGCAAAGAAAGCTAATCTGCAATTTCCAGAAGGTAAAGCAAGTTTCCTGTGGCATCCAGGTGTTTTCACTAAATACTCCCTATTGTAATTTGAGGCTATCTTTAATGTCTGTAGGGGCCTGCGGTGGCTTAGTGGTTAAGATGGTGAATTTGACGACTGAAAGAAATTGCAGTTTGAGAAATTGCAAATTGATAAATAGGTACTGCTTTGGTGAGAAGGTAACAGCATTCTGTGTACTCCTGTGTCTAGTCATGCCTGCCACATTACCACAGAAACATCGGCAGGCACAGATAGCACTGGATCTTTGGCTGTAAATGACAATGGCTTTCAAGCAAGGGTGACCTTTACCTTTAAAATATTTTGCACAGTGGAAATTGGAAATTCTTAGTAATAATAACCACGGGATTTATAGGATTGAGTGTAAAAGCTCTTCAATGAGAATATATCTGACTGATATTCAAAAAAAAAATCTGTGAAGTTTGGTTCTGTAAATTGGTAAGCATTGAGTAGATAGGTGCAAAATAATCATTGTGGCATTACACATTTGATAATGAGTTTATTTTTCATGTCTAGCCTTTAAGGTTTATCTCTATTATGCTGTGTGAAAATTGACAATGGTGTGAATCTGTAAGTACTACCTTTGTACTGTGAGGTTACCTGAGGCTATGGATGAGAATCACTGATCATACTTCTCAAATTTGTTCTATAAAGGTGACATGACAAAAACATACTCCATAGACACCTCTGCCATAAATTGTACTTACTGTGAAGCAAAATGCCACTGTTTCAAATCTGATTTCTTTCCTAGATTTTTTTTTAAAAAACAGACTGAAGCTTTAAGTGCCACTAAGACCTCACAGTTCCTGCCAACCGAGCAGTTCAAAAGCAAGAAATTGCATGTAGATAAATAGGTACCACTTTGGTGGGGAAGTTAACAGCATTCCGTGCTCCAGTATCTAGTCATGGCTGCCACATATCCACGGAAATGTCTGCAGACACAGACGGCGCTGGCTCTTTGATTATAAACAAAGGGGAGCACCATACTGTAGAGTGGGATAGGATCCGTGGTGGGCTAAAAAAAATTTACTACCATACAGTGGGCGTGGTGTGGTGGGTGTGGCCAGGGGGAAAGCCCTGCATTGCACCCGAATTAGGACTACGGTACCTTATTTCAAAACTTAGGTGGGCCAGAATATCTGCTACCTGTTCTGGCAAACTGGTGCAAACCTGCTGATGCCCACCACTGAATATGATTGGCTTTTGAGCAAGGATGACCTTTACTTTTAAATAACAACCCAGCTGCTAGGATGTTTGTCCATCCTTTTTATATGAAGTCCTTTGAAAGATTTGTGCTCTCTAGCAATGTATGGTTGTGAGAGCTGGACCATTAGGAAAGCTGAGCGCAGAAGAATAGACGCCTTTGAGATGTGGTGTTGGAGGAGAGTTTTGAGAGTCCCCTGGACAGCGAGAAGAACAAACAGATCAATTTTAGAAGAAATCAAACCTGACTTCTCCCTAGAAGGTCAAATTGTAAAGATGAAGCTGAGGTACTTTGGACATCAAATGAGAAGAGAGGATTCACTTGAGAAAGCCTTGATGCTTGGAAGGGTCGAGGGCAAAAGAAGAAGGGGATGGCCCAAGATGAGATGGCTAGATGGTATTGTAGAGACAATGGGCACAGAGCTGAGCGAGTTGAGGGGGATGGTGGAGGACAGGAGTGCCTGGCAGACAGTGGTCCATGGGGTCGCAGAGGGTCGGAATCAACTGTGCGCCTGAACAACAAAAAAGTAATAATCCCTTTGTAAATAATCTTATTAAATGGTTTCAATTTATAGACGATGTGTTTGTTATCTGAAAAGGTAATAAAGGAGTTCTTAAAGACTTTGGTGGGGAAATTCTATAAATAAATTATCTAGTTGGTTATTAAGCACTATCATAAAAAAAACCAGTTTCCTTAGATCTAGCTGTAAAGGAAGAATATGGTCAAATGAGATCAACAATAAATATAGAAAATACTAACGTTAGATGTGACAGTTCTTGTCCCGGATTCCTATATTGTAACCTTCCTTATCAGCAGTTTTCAAGGATCAGAAGAAACTGCAGGAACTAGGAAGATTTCCTTCAGGCATCAAAGATACTCAGTAGGCCATTAAAAGGTAAACGCTACCTTGATTAAGTAATAAAAATTAGCTTTGTCAATGCCTTTACACAGCATGAACTGATCTTTAAAGTAAACACAAAAGAGAATTGAAAATACAATCAGTTGTGTCTTAACCTTCAATCATATAACCCATAAACTTCAAGTTAGTATCAATAAACACTAGCACATCTTGTGTAATTTACAGGGGTGTCAAGCAAGATTGCTTATTACCTTGAAAAGCATGAAAAGTATGAGTGGTATTCTGTTTAAAAGTGAATTTAGGGAGTGAATACAAGGAAAATAGAGTATCTTGACAGGAGCAACACCTCCACAAGGCTATCAATCTATTGCATCAGCTGTAAGTATACCTGCAAAATGTTTGAGTGCATTGACCACCAAAGTGGTAGGAGTTATAGACTGAGAGAGCTCTTTGCTTGCTACACTAGTGAGAAAATGGATGGTATGAGATGTCCTTGCAATCAGCTATCCATAGGAGAAATGCCCAGAACTCTTAAAATTAAAATAGGAGAACATCTGGGTACTCTTAGGATTCGTAGAATAGGAAGTACTTTGATTAACCACTACATGGAAAATAACCTATTGTGTAAATGATTTGAAGTTTTGGGAAACAGATGTTGTCCTTCCCCTAGGGAAAACACTTTCATTTTTAAAAAAGGGAAAGAAATAGATTGGTATTGAGTTTACATACATTAACTCAATTAACCTAATGGTTTGAACAGGGAATTGGATTTATTTCCTCTCCTTTAAGAATACAATTCCCTCCTTGTACAGACCTTTCAGATCAGGTGTTTATTAAGTATTGTCACAGCTGTAGATAATTAGATCAATGGGATTGTACTTATACAACAGTGAGCTTTTCCTCCACTGTATTTTCAAGACTGCTTGCCCTTGAGTGCGACCTGAGAAAGGAATAAAGAGTTTATTATGGTATGTAGATAAATGGCTAGTTTATTACAATCAAATTGCTATATCATCAACATAATAATGCTGAGTATAATTTTGTGGAAACAAGTACAGAATGTGGTGTCTATTTTGATTTTGAATAGTGGATACTGTAAAGTGAATATCTGGTATCATTTTATGTCTGAGGTTCGTGTGTATCTTAATCTTGTGAGCAGTTCAACACATAATTAATATACAAGGCTGGTGGTTTTGACAATGCAGAAAACACACATTTTGTCTCTTCCAGAATTTACCTTTTGTTAGAGAACAACTTCAGATTAATTTGCAGGCCTGGTGCTTGTTTTTCACCTAGGTTAGGCGATTATTTTAATTTGTCAGCTTCACACCTCAGAGTAGTGGATAGATATTCACCAAATATAAGAAGCATTGTCGGCTATTTCCCCCTCACTACTCCCTTAATAAGGAGTACCGCTGAATGAAATAGAAAGGGTTACATATAAAGTTAGCCACTTGTAGAGTAGATAAGTTGAGATAACTTTGATAGATTTGTTGTGTTTAACAAATTCCATTGAGTTCAATGGATCTACTCATGTCCACCTTGGGATCCAATCTAAACAAATGGTCCTATTTTACATACACGTTGGTAGTGATGAGTCTGTGATAATTCTGTGTTGTTTACATTCTTAGAACCAAACTAATGTGTAGTCAATGTCTTGCACTCTCTTTAAGGATCTAGTGAAAAGAGCAGCTAGTTTTGCAAGTGAAAAGAAAGAAGCAGATGCTGCCAGAACGACTACTTTCCAGGCTAAAGAAGCTGAAATGGAAGCCAGGAAGGAAGCATCCCAGAGGGAAGGAAGGTGAGCTGTTTTCTAAGTCACTGGCTAATTCTTCTGCTTTCACAGACGTCCCTTGTGTATTGTAGTACTGTCACCCTTTTTGTTTGTTTCTGTTACCACTTAATTCCCCCTCATTTCATTTCCATCCCTTATCAGATTGCACTCATTGTCTTCCATTTCACTCACCATCTTTCATAGACTACACATCCTCTTTTCAGAGAATGTGCTTATTTTGCATTCTGTACACAGGAAGAGCTTCTTCAAAGATTGTTGGACATTATTTTTGAGCCATAATTGAGCGTACCCTGATAATGGCATCCTTGTGCTACTGGCTAATCTTTCTCACACAAGGTCAGGTGAAAGGAACTGTAGAATGAACTCACCAAAAGGTGCCTTCATTTTGGCAGTTTCACATCTGGCCGAGACACGGAAGAAGAATTCTGAACGTTACCTAAAATACTATTGATGTTAAGTAGATTTCAGCTATTCTTTAGCTAACTTAAAGTAAATGCAAATGAGTGCTTCTGCTGTAATAGCACCTGGAATTTCAGTAAAATAATAAAAAGAAACTTAATAGACTATGCTGCTGTTCTTATCCCCACTTATCTTCCTCCTCCTTCTAAATCTCTTCCCTAGTGCTGTTGCAAAAATTCTGATTAAATTTCCCGACGGATCTGGTGCAACGAAGACTTTCCCTTCAGATGCTTCCTTGGAAGAAGTGCGACAATTTGCTGCACAGGTAAATTAACATTTGTTCTATTTTTAAGTTAACAGAGAAATTATAATGTCAAGTTGTTTTTCGTCAGTGATCAAGTCCATTGTAATCCATGGAAACTCATAGTAAAATAAATGTGTTAGTCTCAAATAAAAGATGTTAGAAGACTTGTTTATATTGGAAAGTGACTAATCTGGCTGCCTCTGGAAATTTCAAAAAACAAAGTGGGGCTTATCTAATTCTGCTTATTCCTGGTACAATGTCTCATTCCCTATGACTGTAATCCTCCTACACAGTGGGCTCCAAAAATTTTACTACCACACCATGGGCGTGGTATGATGGGCATGGCCTGGGGGGAAACCCTGCCATGCACCCAAATTAGGACTGCTTTATTTCAAAACTTGGATGGGTGGGGCCAGCCAGAATGTCTGCTACTGGTTCTGGAGAACTGGTGTGAACCTGCTGATGCTCACCACTGCTCCTACATCTCTCATGGAAAGAGAGGGGTACCCTATAAAGCATACACCTGTAGAAGGATCACAAGGGAGACCCTTTTTGTTTACCTTCCCACCAAAGTGGTACCTATTTATCTACTTTCAATTTCTTGCTTTTGAACTACTAGGTTGGCTGGAGCTGGAACAGAGTCAGGCATTCAAGTTTAGAACTGCTGACCTGCCAACCTTTCAGTCGTCAAGTTCAGTGTCTTAACCACTAAGCCACCACCATCCCTGTTTTAGTTTTTTAGTACATGGGTATAAAAGAGCAAACCTTTTCCATTTCCTGATTGCTAATAGGTACACATGGTACAAAGTAGTTAAATGATTTGTTTCATTGTTACAGATGGTTCACGGCGCATATGGCAAATTCTCACTGGCGATAGCGTCACCCCTCAGGGAGTTTACCAACGAAGATTATGGGAAGAAACTGCGGGACCTAAAGCTTACTCCAACAGCTATGGTAGTAATGTTGCATGTAAGTATAGGTGGATACAAGACAGCAATACTGAGGGATTCATGATGTATTAAGTGAAATCCTGTGGCTTAGTATAAGTCAAATCATAACTTTCTGTCCGTTTCCGCCTGCTAAACAAATTCTTTGCACTGTGATTCTTGAGGCACGTCCTCAAAATCACAGTAGGGGTGAATATGGAAAGTTATTGAGGTAGAAAATACGTAATGGATCAGGTTTATAAGCCACATGGGTGGGGAGAGCATGTAGAGGTTTGCACTGTAATATATGTATGTTTTTGTTGTTTTGTAATTTAAGTTATTTAAGTTTTTAAAAAAACCTGGATGATTTGTTTACCATGGAGGAATGGACTAAACATTGTTTAATTCATCCTAACCAACAAGATTTCAACCGCTTTTTCACAATTTCTTGGACCTGGTACTAAACTTTTTTTGGAGTGCATTTTTTAACTCATTCTAAATGATTACCCTTTTCTCATAAACAGGAGAGATTGCTTGCTACATCACGTATTCAGTCTTTCAGTGGATTTATTTGGAATATACTTGATGCAGTGAACTGTCTACTTACACTTGTTTACCAATATATTAAAAGCTTCTTGTTTACCAGTCGTCCTCCTGCTCTGCGTAGAGCAGAACCAGGTCAACAGGAGCACCCAAACTCTTCAGCATCTAATGCCTCAAAACCAATCAGGTACCTTGTGTTGAGTGCTGTGCTTTATAAATTATTACTTCCCTGTACTGTACATTGTATTGACTCCTCTGTGTGTGTGTGGGGGTGCTGGTGGTGGTGGGGATTTTGACCATTTATGTAGCCACTGAACAATTGTGAGGTCAGCTACTCACCTGTGTATTTTATTTTTTAACTCTTCCTATTCTTTTGGCCATGGGACTGCAATGGCTTAGTAGTTAATATGCTGAACTTTACAACCAGAAGGTCGGCAGGTCAGCAGTTCAAGACCCAAGTGTTACATGATGGAGAGAACTCCCATCTCTGCCCTAGGCCCTGCCAACCTAGCGATTCAAAAGCAAGAAATTGCAAGTAGATAAATAGGTACTCCTTAGCAGGAAAAGTAAGTGTTCCATGCACTCCGGCATCTAGTCGTGTCTATATGACCATGGAAACACCTGCGAATGCTGACAGCTTTTGCTTTTAGGCAGTAAACTGAGATGAGCACTGCACCTTAGAATCAGATATGACTGGCTTCCTAGCAAGGGAGACCTGGGTTTGATTTGCTGTGGGTATTGTTATTTGTTTTCTGTTCATCCAGAGTGGGCAGTATAGAAATTCAAAAAATAAATAAAATAATTACCTTTGCTATTCTTTTGAAACTTTCTCAAGTAACTAAATATAATTGAGTTTAGTATAATTTAGGCCAGTGGTGGGCTACCTGTGGCCATGCTGGATGAGACAAGTGGAAGCTATACTCAAAGATGACGGTAGTTGTAGTCTAGTATCTGAGGTCAACTTTTTACTTGTGTTGAAAGCAGGTACTTCTTGAAACAGCATTTCTGTGTGTTGTCTTCAGAGGCATTCAATGTTCCCTGGGGCACACCCACAATTGGGATTATTTGGCAGGAATGCAAGTGTATTCATAAAAGTAGAGCTCTCCAATGATGAACAAGCTGTTAATAGCAGCAGCACATCAGGGCGGGTGCAAATAGACACTCTTCACTGATGGCGAACACTGGCACTCCAGGTGTTCTCGCACTTCAATTCCCAGAAACCCTGATCAGCAGGAGTGCTGACTTGGGCTTCTGGCAATTGAAGTCCAAGAACACTTGTAGTGCCAAGGTTCACCATCAGGCGATTAGGTCACTTTCAATATTTCAGTTGTCTGAATCCACATTATGATCCATTGAAAAGGAATCAAGTGCATTGTAGTATAAGCCAATTCATGTATCAGTAAATCTGTTAGTTCTTAAAATAGTACAGTGCTCTTGTTAATTTCCTGCAGCCAATCAATACTGCCCTTCTAGTTACAGATTTTTATACACTGAAATGGGTAAGTGGAGTGAATAAAATCAAATTTACCTCTGAACTGTAGAAAACAGATTTTCCAGTTTCTAAATAACTATTTGGAATTAGTCCCTCCTCCTTAGACAGAAGTGCATCCATGTTTTATGTTGCTAGCCAACCTTACTAGGAATGTCATTTTCTCAGTGAAACATGCGCTTTAGTTTACTAGTTACAAAGATGTAATCTCACCCATTGATGGAAAAGGAATATCCCATTGTTGAAGTGCTCACTTGTACTCAGTAGGGAGTGCTCAAGTGGCAACATGATGGACAGAAACAGAGTCTATCTGTACAAAAATGTTCTTAATTACTTTGTTGGTATGTATTAAATGCAGGATAAACTAAAGTACAGTTGTACCTCACTTAAAGAGCATAATGTGTTCCACAGGATTGCTCTTTAAGCGAGTTTGCTCTTTAAGTGAAACACCATTGTAAGTGACCAATTGTGACTTCGGGGGTGGGGGGATTGTGAACCCTGATTTATTTGTTAAGCGAGGTTTTGGTTGGTTTTAGTTGTTAAGCGAAGCGAACATTCAGAAAATTCTGCTCTTTAAGCTAGTTACTTTTTAAGTGAGGATCTCTTTATGCGAGGTTTGACTGTAGTAGAAAGGCAGAGTTAATGGAGAAAAAAAGGTTGATTTTCCAAAAACTTTCCAAACTGTATCTGTGGAGGCAGAGGTGTAATATTTAACTATAGTTGAACAAAGGATACAGTTTGATATGTATGAAATATTTTATACACACATAGAATTTTGTTCTCAAACTATTTTTTCCTTATTTAGCTAAAAACTGAGACAAATATTGGAAAACCGGACTCCAGAATTCCAAAAGAGTACAAAATTTATGGATTGAAAACCCAGGATGGTGGAGAAGATGATAACAATACTTGGAATGGAAATTCAACAAAACAAAAGTGGTTTCAGTAAACTGTACATGATATATATTTTTATTGCATTGAGTTTAAGCCTATGGTGCACAAGTGGGTTTGTATAGCTATGCTGCCAGCATTATACCTTATACCTGTTCACAGAACAGCCTGCATAAGGTATTAACACAGTTTTTAAGCTGCAAATGTAACTACTGTCAAAAGCTCAAAGAATGCAAAAAAAAAAAAAATTCTATTGAACATCAGCATTTAGAAATTCATACTTATGTGCCATATTATCATGTGAATGCTTTATCCTCTTGTTTTTGGAAGAAATCAGTATTTCAGATTATAAAACAAGCAAGCTTGACTAGCAGAAGCATAAAATCTAGGAAATTGGATAACCTAGTGGGTGAAATCTTGCTGGTGTAACTATACCTGCAAAAAGGGTATAGCTGATGATGACATCAACACAGGCTGATTTTTCAGCAATCAAACACTTCCTACTACTGTTCCTCAGATTTTCAACTCCCATGTAATATCTTTCATTACATGGAAGCTGTGGGACAGAAGGAGGAAGTCGTTAATGTGGGGAAAAACTGTTTTCAGAAGACATTACTACCTGGGAAAGATGTTCTACAATTAAAGACCTCCTCCTCCTATCCTGCTGCTTCCATGTAAAGAAAGGGATTCCAAGGGAATCAGTAAAGCTGTGGGACAGAAGTAGGAAGGAAGTGTTTATTACTGCACATTGCCTCTTGCTAATGAGTCGACAGCCTTCTGCTGGAATTGCTACATCACCAATAATCCATTTCCTTAGTGTTTCTGCAACTGCTGGTAGTTTTTAATCATAAAATATTCAATAAAGGTTTTTTTTTCAAAAAGAACTAACCCTGGAAGATCATTGTCTGAGAAAGTTCTTCAGTGCATACTTTTAAAAGTTTGTGTATTGATTTGAATACTTCAGAAGATTTTAAAACCTGAATTGGTGTGAAAATAAAGAGACATTGATGAATTTAAAATGAAGAAGCAGAAGTGGAGAATACATTTACAGACAGGGGCAAATGCTTTGATAAAAGGCTTAACTCTGCAGCAGACATTTACCTTAGTATCTCATCTTAGTATCTTAGTGCCCCCTCTTTTCACTCAATGGGCCCTTATAGAAGGTAGAGATTATATTATCTTGAATTACATTATAACCTTCAGCCCTCTGAATTGTAGAGTGGCTTAGTGGTTAAGATGCTGAACTTGACTGGAAGGTCATCGAAACCTGAGTTCTGCATGACAGATTGAGCTGCTGTTGTTCTTCCCGGGTCCTGCCAACCTAGCAGTTCGAAAATAAGGAATTGCAAGTAGATAAATAGGTACCCATTCAGCAGGAAAGGTAGTAGTGTTCTCTGTGCTCCTGCGTGCCACCTGACCATGGAAGTGTGTGTAGATGCAAACAGCTCTGGGTCTTGGGCTGTAGATGGAGATGAGAGCCACATCTTAGTCGGATATGACTGGCTTTCAAGCACGGGAGAGCCTTTACATCTCTTGCAATTGCCTGAAGAATGCTTTTGGACTTCAATTCCCAGAAGCCTAAGTCAATTCCCCAAAGCATTGAGCAGCCAATGTACTGACAGGCTTCTGGGAATTGAAGTCCACCAGTGTTCTGCAGAACAGAGTTTGAGAAACGCTTCTTTCCTAGGCAGCAGGTGTATTTTGAGCTGACATAAATGGCAACATTTCAAAATTACAGTTACACAATGAAATACCATGAGATAGGTATTTCATTGGGTAGGTAGATTATACCTGGCGGGAGGAGTGGCGAGGAGCAGCAGCTGTGTGGTGAGGCCGGCTGGCTATAAGAACTCCACCATTCCCACCACCAGACTTTTCCTCGGCCAGCCTCGACTTTGAAGGAAGAAGCAACAGCTGTGCAGTGCGGCCGACCTGGGTGGCTGAAGACCGGATCCCCCCCTCTGAGCCCTCGTTACCTGCCGGAATTGGAGGGCTTTAAAAAGCCACTGATGCTGCAGAGGACATTGAACTCCCGGCCTCACTGAGGACATTGAATGGCAAAGGACTTTTTGTTATTTAATTGCTATGTGCTATTTTTGTGCTAAATTGTGCTTTATTATGTAAATTGTATCTTATGGTATTTCATTTTGTTGATATATATTGTGTTGTGAATATATTTGTGAGCCACCCAGAGTTGCACTTTGTGAGTGGGGCAGCATATAATTCAAACTAATAATAATAATAATAATAATAATAATAATAATAATAATAATAATAATAATAATAATAATAATAATAATAATAATAATAATAATAATAATTAGTCGTCGTCATCATCATCATCCAGTAAATATCTCTGCACTAGTTTCAAATCAATTTTACTATAAAAATATGGATGCCAACCAGACTTTATTTTCCAGAATGGATCAATCCTGATTCCGTGCCACTTGAGCTCCCATTCAAAAGCAACTCAATAACATAAGGCAAACAGAACATACATGCTAGTTTACATTTGACTTTCTCTGCTGCCTTTTTTGGTTGTCTTTCCATACACAAATGAAACAAGACCAAGGCCAAGTACAGAGACTATGAGGAGAGCAAACAACACATAAAGGGCTGTTTCTGCTTGAGAAGAGGTCAAATCCAAGCCCAAAAATTGTAGTTGCTTCATGGCCAAATTGCTAGCAGGCAAAGTTGTGCTAGGTGGCAGACTTGGACCTAGAAAGAAAGTGTTATCAGTATTACTTCACAAAGGTGGGAGGATTTATTAGGCATTAGTTTTATAAAGAGATTGTTGTATCTATATTCTCTTTGGAAGTACATTTGCCTCACTGGCATCATTGTGATAAGAACCACAGCAGAAGCAGCTGAGAAGTCTTAGCAGAATGAATATTGTGGAATGCAAATCAAATTGGTATTGTATAGTCTGCCTCTCATGCATATTCATGACTATTGAACTGATATGAGGCAGAGAAACATCCTTAGATATTTAAAATCCAACATGGAAGTCTCTTCTATTGACTTTCTGGGATTCTTCATTTCAACCTGAGAACCTCTCCCTAGGGAAATATCAGATTAATTGGTCAATCTTATAATTAGCCTAACAAATTTATAATTTAAAGAACAAGGTGTTATCATCCTCTATTACCTTATTTACTACTGTAAACAATATAATTCAAGAGAGAATTGGACAACCATCTGTCATATATGCTTTGATTTGGATTCCTACAGCAAGCAGGGGGTTGGACTCAATGGCCCTAAAGGCCCCTTCCAACCCAGTAATTCTATGATTCTACATTAATTCAAAACTAGTTTCTAAAAAAGTAACAAGAAGAAGTTTCTGTGGCTACGTTGTGTCTTCTCTGCTTTCTCTTTCATCCCTTCAGGTGTTGAGGGAGATACAAATTTCTTGCTCTGGCAAGAACCATGGATCACCTTGGAAGGACTAAAGGACTTCTGGTGAAGTTGCAAGAGGCCCAACAAGCCGGCAATGGATAACCTACCGCTACAAAATCCAAAGGGATACAAATGGACTTTTTGTACTCATGCATATGCACACAGCCACAGAGATGTATATGATTTAAGTTTCAAACATGCATGTGTTTTTATGGCATCCCTCATCATGAACCTTCCTTACCTGTCATCTCGTATTCACTTACTTTCTGACTCTAGGCACAAATGAGGTCCATTTGCTGGATCTGGAAAGCCATTACAACGGATGATAGATGAATAATATTTTGAAGATTCCTTTGGAATTCTGGGTAAATCAGGGTCTGAATAGTTGGTGTAATGCAATCCGAATCTCTCACTGTAGCCAACTGCCCATTCAAAATTGTCCATCAGGCTCCATACAGTATAGCCTCGCAAATCAACACCATCAAGTGTAATTGCTGTGTACATAAATGAGGAAAAAATGAATGTTTACTTGAATGTGAGTCATACATGTAGTGGAATGGGACTAATTCCAAAATAGGTGTCGCCATTTGCAAAGGTGGTGCTATTCTTTTTTCAGATTTTAACTGTTTTGAACTGGGGGTCATTTGAATATTTATTTTGAAGAAAATATAACCTTGTGAAGAACCCAAATAAATATTTTTTTCCACCCAAATTCCCTCTCTGTATCCACTTATCTCTTTCAAAAGACATACAGAAATAGCCCACTGTTAATGCAAAATCAAACACTCTAAAACACTTAATGGCTCCCTTGTTGTTCCATCGGCTAGAGAGGCGCACCTCTCTAGCACTAGGTGGAGGGCCTTCTCCGTGTCTGCCCCAGCCCTCTGGAACCTCCTGCCAACCGAGCTGCACCTGCAGACAGAGCTCCTGCCCTTTCGGAAGGGCTTAAAAACCTGGCTGGCAGAACAAGTGTGGGGACACAGGAATGGGGGATCACACGTAGGGTGGTTGGTCTAAGGGACAGTCTCAGTTCCAGTTTAATTTTCTGGCGCTGTTTTTAATGTTTCTATGAATTTTTTTAAAGTTTTAAGCATTACGTTTTAAGATGAATTAGTATTAACATAGGATTACCTATGATTTTAATTTGTAAGCCGCTCAGAGTCGGGTTTGCCCGATTGGAGCGGGATAGTAAATACAAGTAATAATAATAATAATTAATGAATCAGCATCTTCTAAGAGTCTATTATGATGTGTACTAGCTCATAGTATCCGAAATGCTTTGTAATAAAGAAAGGTAGGTTTTCAAAAGTGACGATCTAGTGAGGGAAATTTCATCTCTAGTTAACTTCAAAGGTCATATTTTCCTAGATTTTCAACTGTTTGAACTGGGAGTCATTTGAATATTTGTTCTGGAGAAATGATAACCATGTGACAAATTCTATAATCCCTTTTTCCTTCCAAATTCCCTCTCTATACCCCCTTTCCTCTTTTAAAAGATGTACACTTGCTCCATTGCATGTATTTGCATGAGAACAACCTGAATCCTCATTAGCCAGGAGGTTCCATCATCATCCTGCCTGTGGTTAAAAGGTGCTACAGAAATTATGGGAATGTCTGAAAATGGCAAGGAAGCAATACAATATTGGTCTTATTGCTAGCTCCAATAACCAACAACCACTATAAAGTTGTCAGGGAGCTTCGCAGAGTTGAGCAACCTGCAACCATGAACTGGGAGTTATCTGCATATTTACTCTGGAGAAATGATAACCATGTGAAGAATTCAACAATCCTTTTTTCTACCCAGATTCCCCTACTGCAGCTACATTCCTCTTTTTAAAGATGTACAGTTGCTCCACAACCTGTATTCACATGAGAATAAGCTGAGTCCTCATTAGCCAGCAGGTTCCAGTCCACCATCAGACATACCAATAAAACAAGGAACTACAGGGAACCTTGGCTTACACAATACAAGTGGTGACCTGGGATGTGCTACCTAATGATTTCATTTCAGACAGATTGTTTGTTATTTGGCAAAGCCAGATACCAGCCAGTGCTCTTCCGCGTTTTTCTGTCATTCACTAATCCAGTATGGTGCAGTGGATAGAGCATGGTTTCTCAAGGTTTTTGCATCACATGCTGGACAACTCCCCCTCAGACAGCTGAATGGGCCAGACACATGGTTTTCCACTGCCACAAACGTTGCCATAAACAACAGTGGGCGCGTTTGCACATGTATGGGAGCATCTTTTTATGGGGTCATCACCATGGGCTGGGTGGAATGGTGTTGGGGGGCAGTTTCAGTCCACGTGCCATAGGTTGCAAATGCCTGAGATAGAGTGACAGACAGGGCTGTAGCCAGGATTCTAGGTGTGGGTGGGCATATATTTTTTTCAGGATAGGCAACAATGTCCGGGAGTTTGAGGGTGGGCAAACTGCTAACTCAGGGAGGGCAATGCCCACCCTGGCCACACCCTGGCTATGGCCCTGGTGACAGACTAGGATGCGGCCACAGAAACTCATTGGAGGTGGTGGAACAGGGCTGTAGCTGGGGGGTGGGCGGTGGTGGTGGGGAACCCCCCCCCCATATCTAGAATCCTGGCTACAGCCCTATGGTGGAGTGTTTGCACTGTTGAAATCAGTTTTAATTGTCTCATCTTGAGAACCTTATTAGGGTTGCTGTAAGTCTGATGTAATGTGATGGCACATAGCACATACAGCAAGTTAGAGGTTGGAAAGGACAGGTTGCTTACTTGTAACTCTGGTTCTTTGAGTGAGTGGCCACCTGTAAATTCACATGAATGGACTAATGTCTGCATATGCACAGACAACTTGGAATCTTCAGAGCTTTTTGAGATGCTCAGGCTACTCCCATCCTCTTTAGTGCTATCAATATGGCACTTGTCTTCTGAGTGAGTCTTGCCACTACTCTGCTGATTAATGGAACTGGAGGGAAGAGATATGATGTTTCTCTGGACTGGTCCATTAGAAACACATCTCCAAGGGAATTTTGCCTAATGCCCACTCTCAAGCAATATCTCCCACATTTCTTGAGATATGAAGAGATCTATGGATGGCACACTCCATGCTTTGGTGATCACTTCATAGATGCTAAGTACAAATTCTCATTTGTGTATCTGCAAGGTTCTTCTGTTGAGAAGATATTGGAGTTCAATCTCAAAGCAAGCCTTCTGTATTTTGACTTTGAAGTTGGCTCAGCAAAATAAGATGACCATTTATGTTTATGCTGAGGACTGGGTTCCAAAAACAGTAAGGGTTGCTAATACTGTACTGCATTGGTAGAAAAATGGAGAGAACTGTTGGGTAGATTGTGCTTACTCAAAAGGATAGGAAGAGACTGAGGCTCTCAAAAAGCTCTGGAAAGTTCCTAGCTGTTTGCACTTGCACATAAATTAAGCCATTTGTATGAATCACAAGGACCACAAAGAAGAACCTCATGTACTATTTTAAATTCTGTTCGTGTCTTATTTGGATGTAGTGAAAATCCAAAGTGCTGACTGATAAATTATAGCAAGTACTGTACTGTAGCTACAAAGACTCAATGAAGTTATGTCCCTGCAAAGGTTGAGTTATAACTGTCTTCTGTAGATTGTTGGATATTTTGGAAAGATGCCAATTGGAGAGAAAACCATGTACCTTTCAAAGCTTCATTGATGTAACTTCGTAAGTAATGTATTCGCCAAGTATCATTGAAGGCCCCATCCACACGTTCTGAAATACCATTCTCTGTCACATAAATAGAGGGATTGTTGTATTCTTCCTTGATCCACTTCAAGAGTCTTCGGAAGCCAAATGGAGTCACCTTCAGCCAAGAAGAGCCAGAGCCCAACCAGCTGCGGTCTGTGATGGAAGCAACACCTCTATGGAAGGAAATGCAAAGGAATAACAAGGCTGATGCACATAGAGCCTTGAAATACAGACAGCAAAAGTATGTCCTTACAGAACGCCCTCTTATTAGAATGGAATTCATATCAATACCCTTAAACATTATTTGGGCAGACTTTCATGTTTAAGGAATCAAACTTGCAAAGGAGGAATTGACAGCATCCTGGAAGTGAGAAAAACTCTTTGAATGATGATCAAATAAAATCAAAGAATTCCTTTATCTGGAAGAGTTTGGCTCTCATCTACTTATTCTAGACACCAACAATAATATCCTCTGTTAGGGCAAATGATTTGACTCAGAATGATACAATGTGTATTGTGTTCAGCTTGGATGTGGAATCTAGTTGTCTGATTCTTAGAAAACATCTCTGATGTTTTCTAAGTGTCTATACACATCACAGTCCTTTTAGGTACAAGACTGTTCTGACACTAGAGCGAGAAGGAAACCAGTCCATTAAAATGGTTAAAGAATTTGCTCCTACTACTTAGCTCAAAGATCTGATGCACTTCTTCTCTGACAGAAGATAGATTAATTACTATTTTAATGTTAAAACAAAAGAAAATACTCTGCAGGCAGGAAAGCTGCTGTCACACTGAGTAGACATGGAGTTGATTTGTATGTATGATAGGAAAATTTATATGTGTAGTACAAAGTCAAGTACAGTACAGTATATGCTTTACCTATCAGCATCATAGGAGGTAATATAAGCAGAAAAGTTTAAGTTGTATGCCAGTATTGTGGTATAATGGTTCAGACCAAAAAAGTCATAGGTGCCTTTAATTCTCTGCTTTTCACTTTCAGTAAATTCAGGGAGTCTGCATCATCACCAACAGAAAAGAAAAGAAAAATACTTATCAGAATACAGTACATGCTTATTAATTTCTTTATTTAAAAAGCACATAGTCCACTACAAAAGAAATAAAGATTGGCTGGATGCTAGCATATGTGATACCTCAATTTTGCGGCATCCTTTAACATAAGATATATTATACATAACCAATGTCTACTGAGAAGCATGGAATTCAGAATCTAGATTGTTCACTAAGACTAGCTGGCAGTGGTTGACTAAATGTTGTGGTTGACCCATTGGCTGTGCTGCTGTGATGTCACAGGACCGCCTGAATAATCTAGCCAACCTATTTCAGTGCAGACAACATCATGAGTACAGACACTTTTAATATGCATCCACATTACTTAAAAAAGTTATAATGTAAATGACTGCTTACAATTTGGGCAGTTGAAAATAGATGAGATTTTCAGACAAGATTCCATGAGGTTTTCAGACTGCATATCTGTGGTCTTTGCTCACTAAAAGAACTAGTTGCTAAAAGAACTAGTGAACACTAATAATGAGCATCAGAATGGCTTTTCCTTTTGCTCTCCCTTTCTCATTTTCCTTTCTGTTGTGCCTGGAGAATTCTTCCAAAACATAAATCTGCATCTGACCTTTCCCTTTCAACAGCACAATTTTTAAAAAGTTTCCCCTTATATCATTAAAATTATTCACTTTTAACATTTTTTTTACTTTAATTTCACGCATGTGAATTATAGATAAATTCCAAGCTTCTTTATACCAACCGTTAAGATGAAACTTATATTTGACTTTCCAATTTTCATTCAATAATCATCCTACCTGTTGTTATTGAATTTGTAATTATTATTATTTGCCCATTTCAGTTGATGATTCAAAAAACTATATAGGAGCGTAAGTTTTGGACATATTTCTACTTTTATATGTGAAATTTCATTCATTTATTTAAAAAGTAATTTCCATAATGTATAAAACTCTGTTGTTATTCTACCTCCATTAAGATTTAATAAATATTAATCTTTCCATTATTTTTTTCATCAATTTGCAGAAGAATGATCAATTCTTCAAACTTTGTTCTGTCTCCACTTAGAATTATTCTTTTTCTAATATTGACCCACTGAATCACATTAGCCTATGATATCCTTTCTCCTTTTAATATAAACTTTATTTGAGCTTTATTAATCTTTCAATAACCTGTTTCCTTTTTAATCCATTTGCTAAATTATTTCCTAGATTCTCTGAAATTTTTTCCAATTCTATTATCTTAGCTAAAGGAGATGAGAAGAAGGGGGCGGCCAAAATGAGATGGCTAGATGGTATTGTAGATGCAATGGGTACAAAGCTGGGCAGGCTGAGGAGGATGGTGGAAGACAGAGGTGCCTGGCGGGCAATGGTCCATAGGGTTGCAAAGGGTTGGAATCGACTGTGCGACTGAACAACAACAAAAATATTTTTCTTTCTTTATTCCAAATTTGCAAAATATTTTAAAGGAAGAGGTTATTTATATTTTTAATAATACTTTTAATATCTTCTTTAAAAATTAAATTCTCAAAATTCCTGAAATTCTATGTCAACCCAGATTAAGTTGTTTACATTTATGATGTCTGGAATATTTCTAATTTGATTAGAATATTTCTGGAATTATCTGGAATATTTCTAATCTGATTAGCAATATAATTAAACCATATACTGTATTGGGAATGCCTAACCCTCCCTAGCTATAATAGGTACTTTTTAAAATGAAAGAGTAAAAAAAAATGCTTTAATATATACCGTGATTGTCCTTGGCTTTTCTCCTTAATCCTCTTTTTCATTACCTCATTGTAGTCACCATTTTTGAAGATAGGGTGAGCAAACCAGCCAGCAAAGAACTACAACAAGAAAATTAAACCATTTGCTTCATTTTGAGCAACAGCTTTAACACAAGATTCCTTGTGGAAGCAATAATTGCCAATTCCACTAAAAATGGCCACACATTGCCCTCTGGTTCTCAATTTTGTTTTTAAAACATAGTACTGTACAACTATGTCATAGTATTCAGCATGGCAATTGATTCTTCAGGGTTGATACTGGCACTGCTATTTATACATTTAGATGAACATTTATATAGTTACATACAGTATATATCTTGACTTCAACCTGGATTTCTCCAGTTCCATTCCCACACTCTCGCCACTACAGACCACTAGACATTATGACCCTGATATTATCTGGATAGTTATGATTACTGAATCAGGTGAAATAATGCTGATCGGAATTTAGCAGTCTCTCAGGTAGGAAGTTGACCCAAATCTTGGATTTGTGAATTCAGATTTCAAAATAAGTTCTGAAGGCCACTCAGTAAGCAAAACAAGCTAATTTGAAATGACAGAAGGTAAAGGAAGCTTCTTGTGGCACTCAGGTGCTTTCACTAGTCAAACACTTCCTGTTGTAATTTGAAGCTATCTACACTGCCATACATCCATAGAAACATCTGCAAACACAGGCAGTGTTTGGTTGTAAACAGAGATGATCACTGAATCCTAGAGTCAGATACGACTGGCTTTCAAGCAAGGGAGACCTTGACCTATAATGTCTATAGGGGACTGTGGTGGCTTTAGATATTATGACCCTGACATTATCTAGGTAGTTATGAATACCAAATCAGGTGAAATAATGCTGGTCAAAATTCAGCTCTACTGTCTCTCAGGTAGGAAGTTGATCCATACCTTCTACTGCTGAACCTCAAAAACAAGTGTTCTGCATCTAAGGTCAGAAATAAACCCATAATTGCAGCAGAAACAACTTTCCTATTGGAGAGAGGTGACTAAGGCCATCTCTTGGATTTGTGAATTTAGACTTAGACATAACATTGTGCTTAAGTTCTAAAGGCCAATCAGGAAATAAAGCAAGCTAATTTTCAAACTTTAGAAAGGGAGGGAAGTTCCTCCACTTAGGTGTGTTCACTACTTAAAGACTTCCTTTTGTAATTAGAGGCTACCTATAAAGTCTATTTTTACCCTATTTTTTCTAATGGAAGAAAGTTGTGGATTTTACATCCCAAGGAAATGGCTGGAAAACTTCAGTCAAAGGCTGACATTTCATATCATATGGATGTTGAGGTTCCTTTAAAAATTCCACATCTTTGTTGTATAATTTACATCCCTTTTAATGCATTCAGGATCCATGAGTATTGAAGATGTGAAAAGCCTTTAAAAAGCCCCACAGGTTGGGCCTACCACCAAGTCATTAATTTATGCATCAGCCAGACATTCTGGGAAAAATATGACCTGCATCTGTCTGAAGAGGGTTTGTCTAAGTAAAATATACATGGGCTGCACTACATTCAAGGGGGTTCCAATATTGCTATAAGGACTTGTGAAATGTTGACTCCCATCCATCTATTACTTCTAGATATCCAAATATTCCTATGCTATAAATCATATCATTCCCAGGCAGCCTGCTTATACATGACAGCAATTGTAGTCTAATCACAATCATTTAGGAGATTAACACTCGAAGATTACCACTTAACAGCTTGATGCTAAAACTTCCAGAGGCCAGGAGACCACATAGCCCCTCCCCAGATATTGGAATGCTGCCTAATGCTCATATCTCCAAAATATTTTAACTTTTTAAAAATTTAAAATTCCCCCTCAAATACTATAGTGTCCACAATTTGAAAAAATATTCAAACACTGAGTGTAGATGGTCACTGGAATGTTGTTGGAGCTCCAGACATGACTAAATTGCCCCTAGAGTCAGCACCTCTGTTGATCATGACTTCTGGGAATTGAAGTTCAAGAACAGCTGCAGTCCCAAGGTTCACCATCACTGCAGTAGAGGGTGAAGGAGGACTCTCTGAGTTTAAGAAAATAATAATAAAAATTGGGGCATATGGGGGAGAAAGGGAGACTAAAAGGTATAATGGAGATGAAAGGTTGCATTTAGGCTTCTGAGTTGCACAAGTGGCTCATGACCTGCACTTTGCCCACCCTTGTGTATAAAGAGCCATCATATTACCTGGAGATACCTCCTGGCAGCATCAATATCTTCCTGCTTGTGAGGGTTCCTTGGTTCAGCCCAGTCAGTGTTGATGGACAGAGAGATCAGCCCTCCTTGTTTGGGGCGATATGTTTCATTGTAGAGATGCCAGGCTTCAGCATGGGCTTTGATCAAATTGTGTGCCACAATGTAAGGCGCTCGACCTGGCCTTGCAGAAATGCCTAGGAAGACAGTTATACGGGCTACTTAATTTTTTATTTTTTTTAAATTTCAAAACAAAAATTTCTTTAAAAGAAACATCTAAATGCACAGTGCTCTACACCCAGGTCCAGTTAGGAGCAACCAATTCTGCCATCTACCCTTACAGAGTTCAATCTTCCTTCCAGAATTTCATTGACTCTTACATTAATGCAAAGTCCACACATTCTCTCCATATATCTACAAATACATCTCTACCAGTTACACTCCTCTTGACTTGTATATTGTATGTATGTTGTATGTATGTTTATCATGGATAGCTATATCCCAAACTTTCCTATACCAATCACATAATTGGAAATTATATAGTGTTTCCATTTCTTAGCAATAATCAGTCTTGCTTCAGTTAACAAATTGGAAATTAATTCTTCAGTTGCCCAATTATCTACCTCCTTTTCAAAATTCAGCCAGGCTTTGTCTGCTAGATGAGTTGTGTCTTGAATCTTACTGTAACACTCATGATGGGACAATGCTCTCCACAGGGTAATTTAGGATGTGTAGGATACATGGCACATCAAATTCTACTGTGAAAAATGGTGGGGAGTGGTTGGGTTATAACTATCATCCTAAACATCTGCTACCTGTAGCAGTTGCCTTCTTGGATCGTGATAAGGCCAGCTCCAAATAGCAAACTTGAATGTAATTTTTAAAGAACTGCCAGTCAGTAGCTTGTACTTCTAATTCCTGTGCCTGGAAAGGTACAGAAGCACTATAGAATCTCTAAATTTCCAGCTCTGTGTAGCTACAGATGTTTGATCATAAAATGGTTATCTCACAGGTTAACCACCTAACTTTGGAGATGACTGTGTCTTTTGACATTTCCAAAACATCCTTCCACATATGAGCGCACAGTTGGGGAACAGAGAAAGAGCCTTCTGGAAGATTGTGGATACGTTTACAGTAAAACACCGGATAACGATTGGATCAGATAATGCTAAAAATTGCATAACGTTAAGTAATCTGGGGAGAAGAATTGGATCGAATAACGTTAAGGTCCTATGGGATGGATCAGATAACAACTGCTAAAGCCTGTGCGGTTACAATGTGTCTCTATGGAGCTTTAACGTTATCCGATCCATCCCATAGGATTTTAACATGCATCGGATAACACTAAAAATCGGATAACACCAAGACTTGTGGAACCAAGTTTTAGCATTATCCTGTGTTTTACTGTATATTTTGAACCACAATCGAGTGTACCCCAGGCAACGGCAACCTTGTTTTGTCTTTCTCCTACCAGACCAACTGGACACAAAAGAAGAAGGAAGCACAGAGTTAGCAAAACATCAAGTATCTCACCTGGAGCAGCTACTCCATAGCCGTAACCATTATTAGCAACATTAAAGGGCTCGTTCAAAGTTATCCAAAACTTCACCTTCTCTCCAAGCCGTTGAAAAAGAATTTCTGCATATTCTTTAAACCGCTGGACTATGGTCTCATTTTCCCAACCACCAATATTTTGAAGAGCCTGAGGGAGGTCCCAGTGGTATAGAGTGACCTAGACAGGGAAACATGTATTTTACAAACTACCAGGACTTTGCTGAAGTAACTAGTCACCCTACACTGACAAGGAATGATAGAAATATATTTTGAGGAGATATATTTGGTTGAAGTCATATTAAAAGCTTAGTCATAATTTAAACTAGTAGCCATAAATCAGCAAGTTCTGGGGGACATAGAAGGAGATTCCCCACAGAGTGGAAAGCATTGCAAATATAGTCAGGTGTCCCCTGGGCAACCGGCCAATCCTTTCAATTCAGAAGCACAAAGTGACACAAGGAAAGAAAAAGTTCTGCAAATATATGCAAGTTTGACTCTGAGCTACTTACTTACTTACATTTATACCCCACCCTTATAATGCAAGCACCACTCAGGGCGGAGCTCTTTGAATCACCCAAATGTGTTTCAGAAGCCTGGGGAACACTATTTATCAAATTTCAGGAGTTGGACAGAGGCTAGGGGAGAGGGAAAATGCTGTGTTTAGCTTGTAATACTTGCTTAACTTAAACCAGTGTTTCCTAACTTTTTGTTTTTGCACTTCAATTCCCAGAAGCCTAAGTCAATTCCACAAAGTACTGATCAGCCAATGTTCTGACTCAGGCTTCTGGGAATTGAAGTCCCCCTGTGGTGTGTGTGCCCCACATCGGGAACCACTGACTTAACCCCTTGTACACTGATGAAAAAATAAACTAGAATGTTTGGGGTTAAGACAGGAGGATGTTTAAGCCTTTGCACCAGTGGTGGGCATCAGAAGGTTCGCACCTGTTCACCAGAAATGGTAGCAGAAATTCTGGCTGTCCCCACCCATCCAAGTTTTGAAATAAAGTAGTCCAAATTCGGGTGCAATGCAGGGCTTTCCCCCTGGCCACACCCACCATACCATGCCCACAGTGTGGTAGTAAATTTTTTGGAACCCGCCACTGCTTTGTTCCCACCTCATAGCACCTTTGAACTTTGAGGTACAGTGAGGTACCTAGAGAAGAGTTGGACAATATCTAGAAACTATGACATACATATACATTGACAAACACTGCTAAAATGATTATGAATAGTGTGCCTTTATAATCTACATGAAAAATTGAACAACTGTATTTACCTGAGGCTGGATGTTGGCTGCAAGGAGAGCATCGACAAACTTTTCGTAGTATTTCAGGCCAGCTTCATTTATATAGCTGGTAGTTCCATCTGGGAGGACGCGAGGCCAGGAGATGGAGAAGCGATAATGAGTCACCTGGAGCCTTTTCAGAATAGCCAAGTCTGCATCCATCTTGTGGTAGCTGTTGCAAGCTATATCTCCATTCTCACCATTGTTGATTCTCAAAGGCGTGTGAGTAAATTGGTCCCATATGCTGAGGCCTTTCCCCTCAGCCCTCCAGGCTCCTTCAATCTTTAATGAAAAAGCTGTTTGTTAGACTTTACCTCCCTTCTTTCCTTGAGCACAGGCTACTGTACATCCCTCTCTCCTATCCTTGCAAGAAGCCTGTGAAAATGTATGTGTGGCAGGCCAAATGTTGCTCTGTGACCCTCATATTTTAATAAGGATTTGAACCAAGACCTAGCCAATCCTAGTCCAAGAGTCCAAAAGCTACAGCAGGGGTGCCCAAACTTTTCAGGCCATGGGCCAGTCACATGGTTCCTCCCACCGGAAGTGGAAGTAAAACATGCCTTGTAATCTGTTTTGCAACAGGATGAGATAGATTTTAAGTTGCCATTTCCTCTGCTTAAAGCAGGGGTGCCCATACTATGGCCCGCAGGCCAGATCTGGCCCCCAATGCCAATTCATCCAGCCCTCGTTACCCTCATCACTCCTGGAAGCAAGTTTTACTTCTGCTTCTGGGAGCAGCGTGGGCGGCGTGGGCTGGATGAATTGGCATCGGAGGTTGGATCTGGCCCACGGGGTGTAGTTTGGACACCCCTGAGTTACAGCATACTGCCTCTCATCTCAGGGACCTCCCATTATCAAAATAAACTAGTGAAGTCACTTAACATATCACTTTCAAAAAAGAGAAAATATGAATTTCCAAAAGAGAAGGATAGAGGTGGACGTTGGTTTGTATTAAAATTGCATATAGTAATTCAGCTGGACAAATGGAACATTTAAATGTTATTTTATAATTGAAACAGAATTATCACATGTCACATTTGAATGGAAAGACAGGGACTAATGCTGAGTCTGCTATCCAGATGTTAACAATGGATGGGCAACATCCAGGTCCTTAATTTCTGTTTGTCCCTATGGTTACTTTACCTCTAAATCAGTTTGCATAAAGAAATTATTAATGTATTAATAAGTGGTTTCCTCACCTGGTACGCTGCTGATGCCACACTCCAATTGAAGTTCTTTGGAAACTCCCCATAAATGAACTCCTCATCTTTTGGCAGTGGGATTCCATTCTGACGTATGACTTCCGCATAATATATAGCAGAACTTTTTGGAGTTCTTGGCCTGTTTGGGTGTTCAAAATCAACCTGATGCAGACCAAAATTTGTCTGATAACCATCTAACCATTCAAAATTATCCATTAAAGACCAAGCCACAAAACCTCGAAGATTCACCCCATCCAGACTGTAAGCTAAAGTAAAAACACATATAAAGTCAAAATATATCTTATTTGTTCTGTGTGTCACTATGCAAATAGAAGGAAGAACATGTGAAAGAAAGAGTGAAAAGTAATTATGGAAGAGGTATCAATATACCTCACCAACAGATAAGCATACAGTCAAACCTCGCATAAAGAGCATCTTTCTTAAAGAGTAACTCACTGAATGAGCAGAATTTTCTCTGAATGTTCGCTTCGCTTAACAAATAAAACCAACCAAAAACTCGCTTAACAAATAAATTGGGGTTTGCAATCCACCCCACAATTGGTCACTTACAATGGTGTTTCGCTTAAAGAGCAAACTTGCTTAAAGAGCAATCCTGTGGAACGCATTATGCTCTTTAAGCGAAGTACAACTGTATTAACAATAGTCCAAACAATAGTCTACCCAGAAGCCATCTCTGCTGAGTTTAAGCAGGACTTATTCTTAGGTATGTGTGCTAATACTACAGCCTTTGGAAGTGAAGTCTCCAGAATAAAGAATTTATTTGCTTTATTCTGTGAGTCTTCAGGACATAGGCACATTCCTCATTTACAAGTCTGATTTATGTGTGTTTTTCCATAGGGAAAGTCCGACTCACATAGCGAAAATTTTCATTATGCGAGTTGGACCGCTTAGCGAAAAGCTCACTCGTTATGCAAATTTTTCACTAAGCAAAATGCTCGTTATGTGAGGTTTGACTGTATCTTGAACACTGATGTGAACATAAATGTAATTACAACACTAGTGATTAGTTATCTGTGACAAATAATCTAGCTCTTAGGCATGCTAATGATGTAACTGCATACTTTTACTTATTGTATTTGGATTAGACTATAATCTGGGAGATCTGAGTTCAAATGCCTACTGCACCAAAAAGTTAGCTAGTTGGCTTTAGCCTCAATAAACTTTGAATCTGCACTACATTGCAAATTTGTTAACACCAAATGGGGATGTTAGTGACTCCTACCCATTGCCCTTAAGAGCCTTGACACAATCCTGAATGGGCTAGTAGGTGCCCAGTAGCTATCACTCTGCATGGCTCCGCTGTCCAGGTTCCCAAGTACACTTCACAAAGCTGGTGCATCAGGTTGATGCTCTGATGATGACTCCCAGCTGGCAGGATATTTCTGACGACAGGGTGAAGTCTAGCACCTCTTTCTACCAGCCAGGACTGTATGCTTCAACTGTGATCCACTGTGGTGGAAAGATTGAGTACTACTGAACAGGGATGTGAAAGATCCAATCAAGTCCTGATAGTGTCATGAAATTTATAAGTGGTCTTAGGCCAGTGATGGTGAACCTATGGTACACATGCCAGAGGTGGCACTCAGAGCCATCTTTGTAGGCACCTGTGAAGTCACCCTAGCACAGAGTTCACCCTGCCCCTATGTCCAGCAGCCCAATGGGAGTGTCTCCTTCCTCCCCTGTTGCAGTGTTTCCATTTTGCAGTAAATAAGTGGGTTTTGGGTTGCAGTTGGGGCACTCAGTCTCTAAAAGGTTCACCATCATTGCCGTAGACCAATCACTCTCTCAGTCTGATCTATTTCACCGGATTCTTGTGAGAATAAAGTGGGGAAGAATAGAGCCTTATGTAAAGACTTGAGTTCAGTGGGGACGGGGGAGGCAGGTTACACATGTAACAAACAAAACCATATATATATTTGCCACAGGCAAACATGGAAGAATTGCATCCCTTCGGAGTGTGACTAGAAAGGGGCAGCTATTGAGTCCCAAAAACCCTAAAATTGTCCTGTCTTACTGATGAGGAGCCCTTCAGATGCGTGTAAGACTCAGACAACTTTAAACTAGTTTAATTAGGTAGCCATTTAAACCTATCTGGTATCTACAACTAGATAACCTTATGTCAGGTCACTATTCTGTTGGGATTATTACAAACGACATGAAAGTTGTGGAAGTTGTTAATCTGTGTTGATGTTGTTAAGAGTAGCTATACCTTTCAAAGCTTCATCAATATGGGTTTTATAGAAAAAGATCCTGCTGGTATCATCAACATTAACATTTGTGCCAACTCCATTCTCGGTAATGTAAATGGGAGGATTGCCGTATTCCACTTTGATCCAGTTTAATAACCTCCTCAATCCCCAGGCCACTGCTCGGTTACTGTTTGCTGTAGTAGGCCAAGAAGAGGCATTCTCCAATACTATTTCTCGGTCATCCTCATAGGAGAATGGTCTCAACCTGGTTGTTTTGTGTTTTATAATTTTGGTGGAATAATAGTTCAGGCAGAAGACATCAGCAGTGCCTCTAATATATTCTCTCTCTTCCTCTGTGAAAACTGGAAGCCGGGAGGATGGTAGGTTCTGTAGCTCACTTCTGTTTCCTACTTTCCACATCATGGCATCTGGATAATCACCATTTTTAAAAATTGGGTGTGCAAACCATCCTCCAACAAATTGCAGATAGCGATCAGCTGCTTCCACATTCCGGGGGTCATTTGGCATCTCTGGTTCAGCCCATTCTATGTTGATGCTCAAAGAGATTACACCTTTCTGACTGGCTCTGTATTTCTGGTCATATATATGGTACGCTCTGGCATGAGCCTTCAGTATTGTGTGAGTAACCTGATAGACTGAATACCCTGGATTATCTTTGACATTTGGTGGGAAAACCGCTGAATCATAACCTAGCCATGAAATCATCAGAGGCTCATTGAAAGTTATCCAGAACTTGACCCTGTCTCCAAAGGTCTTGAAACAAAAGTCTGCAAAGCTTGCAAATATTTCAGCCAATGCTGGGTTCTCCCACCCACCAATGTCCTGTAGAGCTTGGGGAAGATCCCAGTGGTGGAGAGTGACTATTGGTGTGATATTCTGCACCAGCAAACCATCAATCAGCCGATTGTAGTAATCAACACCATAGCTATTTATGGAATGGTTTCTTCCATCTGGAAAAATCCTAGGCCATGATAGTGAGAAGCGATAGCTGTTTACCCTTAAACCTCTCAGTAAATAAAGATCTGCTTCTATTTTATTGTAGCTGTCACAAGCGATGTCTCCTGTAGCATTATTTTCAATATTTCCAGGGACATGGACAAAGTTATCCCATATACTTGGTCCTTTCCCATCTGCATCCCATCCTCCTTCAACTTGGTAGGCAGAAGTGGACACTCCCCAGAGAAACTCTTCTGGGAAGGTGCCATAGAAGTACATATCCCTCTCAAAATCAGTCTGACTAGAAAATTTTTCCCAAACCACCTTTGCCTCTGAGGGAACTTCAGAAGCTGGTAAACTAGGCAGCTTTGGAGGCATAGAAAAATCTTTTTTGAGTGACTGAGGCAATTTCTTTGTAATCACACTGGGAAACCCATTGTTTTCAATTACAGTGGAGAAGAAATATGCAGATTCTTTGGGGGTCCTTGGTCTCTGTTCATCTTCAAAATTCACGTGGTGAAGGCCAAACTTTTGACTGTACCCTGCTGTGCCTTCAAAACCATCCAGAAAAGACCGAGCAATGTATGACTGAACATTGACTCCATCCAGCTTTACAGCTGTCACAATAAAAAAGAGAGAGTCTCATTAGTTTTTTGTACACATACACTTGCATAGAATAATCTCAGCAAAATTCTCTCATCATTACTGCAGTGATGTGATTTTGCAGTCTTAGCATTGTTGGCCTGAATAAATGAAAATAGTACTCTTGTTTATCACCAGAGTCAGGATACTGTATTGACACAAAAGACAATATACAAAAGAGACATTAGCATAATCACAGCCTATTAATTTATCCAGTCACTTTGGGATTGCCTATTGGGCACCTGTATATTAGGATTATTAGGTATACAGTACCATAGAACAAATCTGTCAGAACCTCTTGTGCCTGAAATGATGTGAGGCTTGATCTTCAGGAATTCATGTGTTGGAGTAACTCACCATGGTGCCATGGACGAGAAATGAGGTGGCTCATGTAAAGCAGCATTTTGTGTATCTATCTAAATGCCAGCACATCATTCTGTGAGATTCCCCCCCTTCCCCAGTGAAATTACAAGCTGTTATCTGGGTTGTTGAAGAGAACAGAGGACTGGTGGCAGCTGCCAATAGTTACCCTTACCTTAAATTTTCCAATGAGTTCTGTGCTACTGTTTCCTGGTTTTTTATATGGTTTCAGAGGACAAAACAATTGAGATATTGCCCCCTAATAGGGCTTTCAAAGTCAGTGAGACATTTAGTAGTAGTTTTGCAAGTTTCTATGGAGAAAAAAACTCAAACCCAGGTCTCCTGAGAGTTCATAACTCTGCCCACTGTACTACACTAGGTATCTAAAATATTGCTACATGTATTTCAGGCTTGTACTTTGCATGATGAAGGTTCCAAGTTCAATCCCTAGCATAGCCAGGTAGGGGTGGGAAAGAACTCTTCCTGGAATCCTGGAAAGCCTGTGACAACATTGCTGCGCTAGATAGAATGATCACCTCTGGTTTACTAGAAAGGAGCTCCCATGTTCCTACATTCTTACATTAACAACATGGATGTAGCAAATCTTAGAGGACACTGTTGCCTAGGATAAGGAATGAGGCTAATCCACACCACCCACATCCATTAACTTCAAACCAGCCTGAAGTGCATGTTTGATGCCTAGCCTGTTTCATAAGAAGCTTTCGTACCTTTTAATGCCTCATTGATGTACAGACGGTAGTAATCCAATCTCAGTGTATCATTAATAAAATCAGTTCTGTCATCTGCTGGGGCACCATTTGCTGCTATATAAATTGGAATTCTTGTCCCAGTGTATTCCCTGGACACAAAGAGCAGCAATCTCCTCAATCCCCAAGGCACCATATAGATCCAAGGTGCTGCCGTCTGTGGCCAAGACAGATCTATGTGTGGGGTAAAGCCCCCAATGTTCTGATAGCTTGGAGTGCAAGTTGGATTAGCCGATGTGCCAATGAGTCTGGAAGTGTAATGGGAAAGGCCAAAGAAGTCAGCAGTCCCATTCACCAGCTTCTTCTCCTCATCCGTGAATGTAGGGAGTTTGGCAACTGGAGTAGAACATTGCTGATTCACCTGCTCAATTTGGGATTTTAGGACCTCTGGGTAATCACCATTAACAAATATGGGGTGAGCAAACCAACCCAGCATAAAATGCAAGTAGCGTTCAGCTGCGTTCATATCCACAGGACTTCCTGGGGTGTTGGGTTCAGCCCAATCAGAATTCAGTACAATTCCCACTTTCCCATTTTGTTCAGGTCGGTACTGGGTGTCATAAACATGCCAGGTTTGAGCATGAGCTTTGAGAATAATATGAGCCACCTTTAGAAAATACAAAAAAATACATGTTAGTTTGTTGAGCTGTATCAAGCATAGCTCAACACCAGAGCTTGGAAATGATACCTTGTTATAGTACAAAAAAGGCACCATTCCAAAACCTTGATCATTTTTTTTTATTTAGGAAGATCCCTGTTTTAGTTATAGATAGAAGAACTGGGCAAATCATGGGACAACATTTGGAGAGCTAGTTCCCTTTCATCCACAAAACCTTGATAATACGACTATAGTATATCAGGGCTGATGAACATATAGTCCTCAAGATGCTGTTGAACTATAATTCTCATCAGTTGTAATCAGCTGAACTGAAGGTGAAGGCTGGCTCAGTTTCATGTGCAGGGCCATACATTCCTCAGTCCTGGATGGGGCAACTTCACATGCACAGCCCGGGCAAATTTGCAAGGAATTTCTCATGGCATTTATCTCCCACTCAAGACCAATCTGCTCTCATGACTTACAAGGTCAACACTGAATATCATCAGTGGAATCACTGAAGGAACCAAATAATTAAAAATGCTCCTTATGTTACTTCAAGTCAAGAAGAGCAGACACGAGCATTTTTACTCTTCTTCTCAATGAGAACTCTCAATGCTGTTTATATTAGAAGAAAGTGATCCTTTAAAAACAAGACAAAGGCTATCTTCACCACTTGCTTGCCACAGCACCTAGTCCTATTCCATATTTTCTGTTCTCAGTGCTTTCAGTTGAATAAAGAAGCCAAAGAAAGTCAGTTCTGTTTCCTGCCTCCTTTGGAGTGGACAGTGAGCAATATGGGCCAGGGCATGAACCATGTGGTCATCTGTGAAGATTGAGCCTGACAGTTTGGGACCTTGTTATCCGTCGGAGCGTCTATCCCTCAGAACAACTCCCCGCACCGCCAGTTTGTCACAGTCTACACAGCTCCAGGTCCTGACACCAAGGATAGCTAGTAAGTCTATAACTAAAAATAAAGCCTTCTCGATGGCAGTAGAACAATGTTGTAGAACACACTAGCTGCACCAGGCCCCATCATTGGCTATCTTCAAAAAGCAATTAAATTTTTTCTTAGTCAAGAAAGCCTTTCAGAATGCTATCCATTTAGCAATAAATTAATCAGTCAGTTGATCCTATGTACCTTCAGACGCCAGTTATTTTATTTTATTTTAGGATGTGTTTATTTGGTTGGTTTATTTTTAATTTGTTGTGTTTCATTATGTTATTTTGATATTTGTATGTACACCGCCCAGAGTGGGAAATTTCCCAAATGAGTAGTATAAAAATGCAATAAATAAATAAATAAATTTCAAGGCAATATAGATGTTTGTTATCACATTATCTTAGTTCTAAATTAGATTTGGGTTTTATGAAAGCTCAGTCACACTTTTATTAACAACAGTGACAAGTTGAAGTGTCCCTGTGTGTTACATGCTTCCACCTTTTTAGCAAGTTTATCTTATAGATTAGAGCCGTGATGGTGAACCTTGGCACCCCAGATGTTCTTGGACTTCAACTCTCGGAAGCCCAAGCACTGTGTGAATCCACATGAACGGGTTTACTGCCAATCATCCGGCCTGCACTGCCCTTGTCGCTCCTGGAAGCGGGCACGTTTTACTTCCGCTTCTGGGAGCAATGAGGGCAGTGTGGGCCGGATGAATTGCAGTAAACCCATTTGTGTGGATTCACACAGTGCTTGAACTTCTGGCACATCTGGAGTGCCAAGGCTCGCCATCACAGGATTAGAGTGTGATAGTTGCTGACCTCAGATTCCCAAATGATTATCTCTGGGTAATCAGAGACAGTATGGCCAGCAGTAAATGATCCTACAGAGGAAGACAGAATCCCTTTAGTTTACTATATGTAAACTATGCCAAAGCTACTGCACTTACTGTTCATACCTCATAAGATGCTACCCCTGGATCAAAAATTCCTGGAGGATGTTGTCCAGTTCCATAGCCAGCATAGCTGATGACCCACGGTTCATGGAAGGTAATCCAGAGTTTAACTCGATCCCCAAAAGTGGCAAAGCAGAAAGATGCATAGTCTAAAAAGGTACTTATGATGCTTTCATTTTGCCAACCACCTAAGTCCTGCAGAGCTTGTGGCAGGTCCCAGTGGAACAAGGTCACCATGGGCTCAATGTTAGAGTCCAGCAAGCCATCTATGAGTCGGTTGTAATAATCCACTCCTTGAGCATTCAAGCTGTTCTTATTCCCATTGGCAAAAATCCTAGGCCATGATATAGAAAATTTGTAGATTTTCGTCTGAAGGCCTCTGAGTGAGTAAAGATCATATTCTATCTTGTGATAGCTATCACAAGCCACATCGGCTGTTTGATTCAGGTAGATGCGACCTTGATGCCCGTATCGGTCCCAAATACTTTCTCCTTTCCCACCTTCTGCCCACCCACCTTCAATATTAAAGGCTCCTGTTGACGTGCCCCAGAGAAAATTGCTTGGGAAAACATCAAGCAGAAAAGAGTCTCTGTCTGACACAGACTGATTGGCAAATTTCCCCCAAACTGTCTGGTAGGATGACAATGGGGTGAGGGCTGATTTCAGTGTCTCTTCTGACTTTGATTGGATGGCTGGATTCTTTGTGCAGGAGCTTTAAAAAGAAGAAGCCAATGGTTATATAAGAATATACTGAATAACTAAAACTTCTATGGGTATTACATTTCTACTTCAGTCCCCAAAGCAAGGGGGGGGGGGAAACCCACACAGATATAACCATTAGAAACCTACCGAGTTCCTTGAATGGATGAGTTGTTCAAGAAATAACTCACATCATATCCTGTGACCCATGCAGAGTTTTCATAAATGGCTGAGGAAATAGAAGCAAGTACAATGAAATGACAGGGAAGAGTAGATTTCAATTAATTACTATCAGTCCATCTCATTTTTTTTCATTAAAATCCCACCACTACCAGGGCTGGCCTGAGATGATTTCTAGTTTTCCACAGTGGTGGGATTCATTTTTTTAAACTATCACTCCGTGGACATGGCCTACTCTGTGGGCACGGCCATGTGACTGTGTGAGCTTCGTCATGTGACTGGGTGGGCATGGCCAGGCAGCCATGTGACTTGCTGGGTGTGGCCATGTGACTGGGTGGGCGATCTAGTCATGCCTGCTACATGACCATGAAAATGTCTGCAAACACAGGCAGCACTGGCTCTTTGGCTGTAAATGGAGATGAGCACTGCACCCTAGAGTCAGAAATGACTGGCTCTTGAGCAAGGGCGACCTTTACCTTTACTAACCACTTGCAACTAAACAGGGCCAAACTTCACAGCAAATTTGAATACTAATCAGGGATCGACTTACCCAAAAGGGACAAGAGTGGTGGACGTGGGCTGAGGTGGTAAGGGCCAGGGCGGCGAATCCCGCAGGTGGCATGACAGGGCAGCTGGACTCAGTGGGGCAGCAGCCCCACCGCACGACGACGACAAGGGAGCCAAAGCCGCCGCCAGAGCTGCCACTGGCCTCCCCTCCTCCTGTGATGATGCCCCAAGGCCACAGCGGAGAAGGGCGAGCAGCAGTGGTGAGGGCACTTCGGTGGTGAAAGGGGTGCCCGAAGGAGCCCGACATGGCTCTTTCTCCTCCCTCTCCCTGGGTCAATGGTCTCAGCTCTTCCTCCTCCTCTTCCTCACTCCCTCAGGGCCCTGAGGCCAGTTCCCGCCTGGCAGAGAGGCAGAGAGGAGAAGGGGTGGCCCGAAGAGCTGCTTTCATGGCTCTTAGTCACATCCTGGTTGCAGCCGGAGTAGGGTGAGAGGAGGAGTAAGATGTGGTGGGTGGGGTGAGGAGGTAGGTGGGGTGTGATAGGGAGGTGGCCAGCCAGTTTTACTACCAGTTCGCCTGAACCAGTGTGAACAGGTAGAAGCCTATCACTGGTTTTCCATCATTCTGAGACTGCTCTCACTTTACTTGTATAGAAGCTAATAATAATATTGTTTCAGAAATTATTCTGGGTTGAAAGGATTTTTGTGGAAGAAATTCTGCTCGGGGAATGCCCAAATGAGGCTCCTTTCATGTCCCCAAGAGCTGGGACAGAGACAGGTCCTCAATCCATAATGCAGTACTCAGGTCTTGAGCTGCCAACTTGCCAGTCTTCCAGCTAACAAGGCAAGCTTCTTAACCACTGAGCCACCGCAGCCCCTTGTATAGAAGCTGAGACTCACAGATGGATCTTATTTCCACTTTAGCCAATGCATCAGCAACCTCCTTCACACCTGAGGGCAACCATCTAGTTTAGGGGCGCCAGGTGGGATACACAACATTCTATATTCTCACTACTGCTCCCTATCACCCAACATCTGTTTGCTTTAAACCATTGCCTTGCTCTGCTAATGAAAGAGATGGCCCTGGTTAAAAGTAGCAGCAGTGGTTTTTCTGGGTAGCGATGATCTAAATGAGCCACACCATGGTCTTACTAAATTTTACTCATCCCTGAGGCGCCCACACTTACCAGTAAAAATAGAAGCCATCGCTGTGTGTAGGTTTTCTTGCATGGAAGAACATTCACAAAAATCTAGATTGAAGAGCAAAACTGGCATGTTGCTTCCGAAATGCTGTGAATCAAAAACGTATCAAGCTATATTGTACTATAGTATTTCAAGGCAAGCTGCAAAAGCAATATATGGTGAATTATATGTAATGTGAGGCCTGAGACAGAAAAATGTGCAGAATTCTGGGAAATGTAGATTTTCCTCTTCCTATAAATCAATCTCGCAGTCCTCTGAGTTTAGTGGTGGGCAACATTCAGCTTGTTTGCCACATGTATCCATATCCTCACAGCCCTCTAAAATGATTACCTTTTTTGCTCAAAAATTCCCCTTGAGTCCTTTAGGGAACATGGAGCCAACATTAATATATTTTGAAGGCACAGGACATCTTTGGTGCTTCTCGAAGTTGCTTAAATAATTCCACTACTATAACATGTAAGTAGTTTCTATCTATTTAAAAAACCAATTTTTGTAAGAATTTCCCCCCCCGGAGGATGTGTATTATAGGACCATGTCCAGCTGTCCACAGTCTGAGGATGAAGACTGGGGACAGCAAATCCTTAGAGGTTGCTGATTCTTATCTTAGATCAGGCATTCTCAACCTCCAGCCCACAGGCCAGACCTGGCCCCCGAAGCCTGTTCATCCAGCCCCCGATGCCCTCCTCGTTCTTGCCACCGTTGCCCGGAAGCACCAAGAACCAGCAAAAACACATTTTTTGCACTCTCGCATGATTTCGGTGAGTTCTCTTGAGAACTCACTGACATAGCATGAGAACTTGCTGAAATCGCATGAGAACTTGCATGGAAAAACGTGATCAGCCCGCGCAGCCATTCTGAGAGGAGTGATCCAGCCTCTGCCCCAAAAAGGTTGAGAAAGCCCATCCTAGATCAAAGGAGAGTTGAAAGATTTATTCTTGTGTACTTCTTGAAAAACATGCAGGAGTTTCAGAATGAAATCTTCATTGGTCTTGACAAAGAGTGTGGGCTAAGATGAAAGCTTTGATCCTTTGCATACTCAGAGGGAACCCAGTTAAATATGGGGAAACTTACTGCTAAAGAAAGCATGCAAAGGATTGGGCTGCATGTGGTGTAGTCTAGAATGACTTCTAGAATTGTTTCCATAGACTCAATCATTTTTCAAAGTTCATACCTGTGTTTCTTATTCTAAAAAGTCTACCTTTGGAATTGCGTTCCCAGCTGTTTCGCACCAGATTATATCCAATAAACTCAGTAAAATCTAAATGGACACAGAATGGCTTGCATTTCTCCTTCAAGACTATCTACAGAATACTGTACTATAACTTGTAATTGCTCAGAATTACCTGTAGTTCATTCAACACCTTTTCAATACTTGCTTCCTTTTTACAGTTGTACTGTAGACTGAGAGACAAAAAATCTAGAGAATCCTAGAGGAAGACAAAAAGAACAAGAAAAAGGACAAGAAAACATTAGCACAGAGTAATCATAAATAATAGCAATCAGGCAGCATGAATGGCATTTGTCTTATACTTGGAGCAGTGGTGGGCTGTCAAAATTGCCGCTACCCCACTGTGATGTCATGGATGTCGTGGGCGTAGCTGATGTCATGATGTCATGGGCGGAGCAAAAATAATAATAATAATAATAATAATAATAATAACAATCCCTGCACATGCGTCAAACCTCCGATGCATGCAGTTCTTTTTTTAGTGCGCATGCATCAAATCTCTATTTGATGCATGCACACTAAAAAATAGAACTGTGCATGCATCAAATGAATGTTTGACGCATGCGCAGTTCCGGGCAGCCATTTTGGTTGCCCGGAAATACATTTTTGGAGAGGGCCGGAGAGGTGACCAAACTGGTCGCCCAGGTTCTCCCCCCCCCCAGCGACCCCTCTTGATGGGGTGCTACCGGTTCTGGCGAGCTGGTCCGAGCCGGTAACATCCCATCACTGACTTCGAGTCTAAGACTAAATCTCTGCTTTTTAAATGCCACTCAGTGGCTCAAGGTGAAGGAAATGAAAGTGAAATGGAAACATTGCAAATAGAGGATTTGATATGAGGCAGACTTTTTTGGCACGAAAAAAGAATTCATCACCTCAAAAAATTTGCATACAAGTAGATACACATATCTGCAGAAACTAAGAAGCAAATTAGTTCACTTCAGGATGGAAGGTTGAGTCAACCTTGATACCTAGTCAGGACAGAACTCACAATCTTTTGGTTGCAGTACAGCAGTTTAACCACTGTGACACCAGAGCTCTATGTATGTGTGCAAAAGCTGGATAAAAAAGAAAGCTGAAAAGAAAAAATAATAATTGAAATGCAGTGCTGGAGATCTGCCAAAAAGGCAAACAAGTGGGTCCTTGAGCAAGTCAAGCCTGAACTGTCTCTGAAGACAAAAATGAAGAAAATTGAAACGGCTGTACTTTGGAGAAGGCAAGACTCTATGAAAAAGTCAGTAATTCTGTGAAATGTGGACGGCAGCAGGAAACGAGTAACCTCAAAAGCAAGATGGATTGACTCCCTAAGCCTGGGGTCAGCAAATGTGGATCTCCAGGTGTTCTTGGACTTCGATTACTTGAAGCCCAAGTCAGTACATTTGCTGATCAGGGCTTCTGGGAAATAAAGTCCAAGAACAGCTGAAATGGCAAGTTTGCTGACCCCTGCCCTAAGGGCAGCCACAGGTACTGTATAGCGTGCAGGAGTTGAGCAGGGTTGTTGAGGGTTGTTGGACATATTGGAGATCTCTCGTTTGTAGGCTTGCCATAAACTGGAGATGACTTGATGGCATGTAACAACAAACTTTATAGTCTAATACAGGGGTACCCAAACTATGGCTCAGGGGCTGGATCCAGCCCCCAATGCCAATTCATCTGACCCACAAAGCTGTCGTTGCTTCCGAAAGCAGAACTAAAACGTGCCTGTATGGGTGCAGTTTACTTCTGCTTCCTGGAGTCACAAGGGCTTCGCAGACCGGAAGAATTGGCATCGGGGGCTGTATCCTGCCCTCGGGCCATAGTGACTGGCCCCCTGAACCACATGACTGCTACACAGCCTGAAAGGTTTGGGAACCCCTGGCCTAACAATATGAAACATCAAAAGTTTCAACAGTAATTTTGCGGACTGCATCTTGACTCATCACTTCCCATCACCCATCTGGTACTCCTTTCAAGAAAAGCATGCAACAATTGCCTCATCTCTGGTCACATAGGCTTTTGAACTAGTTTTAAACTACAGTTGTATCTCACTTAAAGAGCATAATCTGTTCCACAGGATTGCTCTTTAAGCGAGTTTCCTCTTTAATGAAACACCATTGTAAGTGATCAATTGTGACTTCTGATGGGGGGGATTGCGAACCGCGATTTAGTTGTTAAGCGAGTTTTTGGTTGGTTTTATTTGTTAAGTGAAGTGAACATTCAGAGAAAATTCTACTCTTTAAGCGAATTACTCTTTAAGCGAGGCACTCTTTATGTGAGGTTTGACTGTACAGTATATGCAACCAGGAATGAGGTGGATCCTCCATGCATTATTTGAAAGTAAGAGAACATTTTGAGAAATGTAGTAGTTCTGGAGTTCTAATTGTGAGAACAGCTTCACAGCAATCCTAAAAAGCAGAGCAACTCCCTCAATATTTGATGATGTAGTTGCACTCTAAGTTAAACACAGCCCCTCATCCTGACATATACTTAGCAATTTCAAATGATCTGCAAGAACAGATTTATCAAGTTTGCAATGGCTTAATTTGTTTCTGGGTGGGGATAAGGATTGCAATTTATGTTGGACAAAGTTAACCTGAATAAAATTTCTCTATGGAATTGCCTTATTCCCTCCAATTAAATATGTGTTTATTTTAGTCCCAAGAAAATAAAAATCATCACCAAAATGGGCGCTAAAAAAGATCCTGGTGGCACCAACAGATCATCACAAATGTCAAATGCAATGGACACTCTTCCATCTGAAAGACAGGAGAGAAAAAAGAACATTATCAATCATAACTTCAAGACATTGATCATTGAGGGGGGAAACTTATAGGAGAAATGCAAAGTCCATCTTCACTTGCTTGTTTAGTCCTTATCCTCTACTGCATTGATGGCCAACCTTGGCACTCCAGGTGTTCTTGGACTTCAATTCCCAGAAGTCCAAGTCAGTACTCCTGCTGATCAGGGCTTCTGGGAATTGAAGTTCAAGAACACCTGGAGTGCCAAGGTTCATCATCATTGCTCTATGGATACTAAATTAACAAAAAAGGTGGAGTTTGGCAGGAGTCTACCTGATGAAAAATATTGGTATGGTTTTATATGCTGTTTTTGCTTAGTAAAAGGTAAAGGTTTCCCTTGCTTGAAAGCCAGTTGTATCCAACTCTAGGGTTCAGTGCTCATCTGTTTCAAAGCCAAAGAACCAACGCTGTCTGCTTCTGTAGACGTTTCCGTGGTCATGTGTCAGGCATGACTAGACACTGGAGCGCCCGGAACGCTGTTACCTTCCCATCGAAGTGGTCCCTATTTATCTACTTGCAATTTCTTGCTTTCAAACTGCTAGGTTGGCAGGAGCTGGGACAAAGACAGGAGCTCATTCCGTCTTGCAGTGCTTGGGAATCGAACTGCTGACCTTCCGCCCAAAGGGAAAATGAAAAGGTAGATGTGAACCCTAGAATTTTACAGAGTTGTTTAGTTAGTTTAGGTTGGTGAGATTAAAATTGCTAAAAACCAGCAGTTAGGTGACATTAGATGAGAGGATGGCTAGACAAGCAGGAAGGATAGACAGATTATTTGTGGTCATTGAAGGAAAGGACAAGATATTTATATAAAATATGAAAGCTGTGTAGGGAGATTTAAGGAAAGACAAGACGTATGTTCTTCAGGTGACATTGAAGATTTATGCAGCAGAAAATGTGATGCAATGTTCCAGAACTTGTGAAACAAGAGGTTGAGGAGCATTGGCAGATTAAGTCCTTATTTTTAGTGGAGTATGAGAAGAAACCTGTAAAACAGTTGTAAAAATAAAAAGGAGCGATTGAAATGAGTGAGGATCACCCAGTCACCTCATGGTCCTGATTCCATCTGGCTCCTTACCATGCGTCATTTTGTGAAGGGAAAAAACCTCCTAGAGGGCAAGCAATTATGCCTAACACGTTTTGACCACTACTCAATAAAAATTGTGGCCATGAAGACAGGTGAAGAAGAGTGCCCAACGATTACCAAAGGAAGCAGAGTTTAAGAGACTAGGAAAGATCAAGAAATTGATGTATAATTTTATTTAGAAAATAGGGACGGCATAAGAAAGATTGGAGGTGAAAATAGCTAGAGAAAAAAAGAGACAAGTTGTTACATTCCAGGTGTTTGAAAACCAACAAAGGTTATGAAGGATATTAAGGCAGCCGAGTCACAGAACTTCTACTACTCTTTAGGAAAAAAAATATCCCATTACTCTGCTGGGATACGGTGGCCTTCAGTTGTGATCCTCTGGGTAACCTCCTCAGCTTGACCTAATAAACTTATTATTAGCTTGGTCTACTGTTAGTAAGAGGACCCGTTATTAAAATAAACCTCTAAGTAAAGTCTCAGCCTACTCTGGTGCCAGGCAATAGAAGCAGAAAATTCAAATAAAGTGTAGATGAGCCATCTATGCTGCCTTCAATCTACTGCAGGGAAAGATGAACATAAAAAGGAAGAAATACACATACCCTCTTCCTCACCAACAGCATTTTGTCTAGAGAAAACATATACTTTCCCTCTCACCTTCCCGGATTTACTTTACCTTCAGAAGAATATTTTTCATGGAACATTTCATATGCCTTTTCATGTGCTGATGCAAACACCCCGAGCGGAAAGTCCAGTCCATCTCCATGAGGTACTTCCTCCACGACCCCAGGCAGGTTGCTGAAAGTGAGCCAGGTATCCACCAAGTCACCAAAGGACTCAAAAGAGAATTTGGCGTATTCCATAAAAAGGTCGAGGAAAGTTGTAGAATCACTCAGAGAAAAGTGGCGGCCGGAAGATGTTGGGAAGAGGTGCTGATTCAAGATTAAAATGGGCTTAAGCTGAGCAGCCCTGAGGGCTATGAGGAGTCGTCTGTAGCAATCAACATTAGTCTTGTTGGGGTTTTGGGCACTCATGTCAGGAAGGATACGAGTCCAAGGCAAGAAGACCTTAAAGTGAGTCACACCGCTTGCACGGAGCTCAGCAAAGTAAGGCTCCAAGGAAGACACAACAGGCAGGTGGCAAAGGAAATCTGACGGGACAAGTTCAAGAGTAGCAGGCTCTCTCTCAGGCTCATTTTGGATCTTTAAGTTATTTACCAAGTCATTGGTAAGAGGACCAGCAACAAAAATAAACTGCTGGGAAAAAAGGTCCCCGTCTACTCCAATGCAAGGTGAGGAAAGCAGAAAAACCCAGTACAGCCTGTAGAGTAATTCCATGTTGTCTAATGCAAATCTGAGAATTCTTGCCACTCTTATAGTTGAGCAGATAATAAAATTAACATTTAACTCGTACTATCTTGCATGAAGGTAAAAGGTTGGCAACTGATACAAAGATAACACAGCAAGAGGTTATGTTTTCCTGAGGGAGTGTCTTTTGGTTTTATAAAAATAACCCATCAGCAAGCAGAATAGTCAAACCTCGCATAAAGACCACCTCACTTAAAGAGCAGAATTTTTTGTGAATGTTTGCTTCGCTTAACAAGTAAAACCAACCAAAAAACTCGCTTAACAACTAAATCGGGGTTCACAATTCCCACCCGCCAGAAGTCACAATTGGTCACTTACAATGGTGTTTCGCTTAAAGAGCAATCCTGTGGAACACATTATGCTCTTTAAGCGAGGTACCACTGTACTGTGAATGCAACTCTTGAGCCGGACTGAAGAAAGGATAGGGGCAAGTCTTTCTCAGCCATCAATCCCAGACATCCAGAATTGGTCAGGACAGAACTAAGTGAGAAGAATTGAAGGTCTCTAATCCCATCTGGCCCTTGTCAGTGTTTGCAATGTTGCTAATGCAGGGAAAGATCTGTTGCATCTGGCTAACCTCTCCCTTTCCGGCCACTGCTCCCACTGGAGTTATCTAGCAAAACTAAGCTACTACAATAGAAAGATGATTGTGATTAAAAATGTTGAGAGAAGTGGCATTGGGTGGGCCCCATGAACTTCTGAACCTGGACTGAAGAACAACAAAGGATATGAGAACTGCTTGGGCCCAAATCTTTACTGCCTTCCTATACCAGGAGTTCCTAACCTAAGGCTGGACCTGGTCTGTGGCATCATTTCATGTGGCTCCCTACTCCTCCAAGGGCATTCGAGAAACAAAATGCCTGCCACTTTAAAGTTATTGGGACAAAATGGCCACCCCCATTGTGCAGGCAGGGCAAAATGTCCATCCCGCCCTCGAAGCTGACTGAGAGAGCATGACCCGCCTCCTGGCTTGAAAAGGCTGGGAACCACTGCCCAATACAAATCTCTCAGTCTCTCTCTCTCTCTCTCTCACACACAGAGATGACAAACATTTCTACACACATCAAGAAAAAGACACAGAGAAGTGGACAAAGCTTCATTTATTTAACATCAATAAAATACACGAGAAAAAAAGATCTATAGCACAGTATCATGCTACTGAGACATACTGAAGATTTCTTTAGGCAAGACATAGGAGCAGCATTAAGATTAGTTAGCTTCTCTTTATAAAGCTTTCTTCTCAGCTTGTGTGACTCCTTGGTTGGAGGGAAGAAAATCTCTTATATACAATATATAAAAATTACTATATTTTACTAAAAAGACATACTGGGTGAATTCTGTGACAAAACTATGTACAGTGGTGTTTCTTTAGGATTATGATACACATCAGTAAGTGAGCAACAGGCTTACGTAGGAAATGGACATGCTTATCCTGGAGCATTAACTTCAAAACCTTTAATCTTCCAGCAAGTAGTTAGGATTGACTACAAGGAAAGGGTCCTCATCAAAGCTCTGGCCTTCTGTTGAATCTTTCAGCCCTGCCTGGCTGAGCTCAATTAGAATATGATCCTGAAACAAGACAAATAATGAGAATTAAGAGACCCAGGCTTTAAACCATAGTCATCTCTGCCATAAATTGTGCTTACTGTGAAGCAAAATACCACCGTTTCAACTCTGATTTCATTCCAGATTTAAGAAAAATAAGACCAATTGGAGCCTCAACTGCAATTAGTACTTGGTTCTCATAACCCAAAGTCAACATTGTCTAAAATTAGAAAGGGCTACTTTTGCATGACTATATCAGAGAGTATATAAAACAAAATGACCAAAAACATTGTGGCACTTTAAAGACTAACTGCTGTATTTTAATGTTAGCTTTCGTGGATCAAGTCCACTTCGTCAGACATACCTTAGGAGTGAGACTTCGTGACATCAATTTATATACATCAGGTACAGAATGTTTAGCATAGCAGGTAAGTATATAAATCAATGTCGTTTTTTTTACAACTGGCAATACCTGTTATTCAGATTACATATGAAGCTAGTTTTGCATGACTCTTACAGAAAGCTTAACAATGTAATCCTGTGCATGTCTACTCAGAAGACCTATTTAAATAAATGGCACTGGCTTCACAGTAAATACACACCTCACTTAAAAAAGCCCCTCTATCCCTCAAGCATATTCTTGTTTATATTCACATCTTCCATATGAAGAAATTTGAGAAACATTCTAGCTTCAGAAAGGACTCCAGTGAAATGATACATACATAGTGTGTAAGGCGATGGATAACTTTTTCTATTATCTTCTTTTTATTGATCAGTTCTTCCTCAGAATCTATTTCTGATTCAATTTCCTTTAAATACCAGTTGATAAGCTCACTCTTTTTTAAGGAAGCTTCATCATCTTCTGCAAGGAGGGAAAAATGTTAACTTTAGAATAACTGACTAAGAATCAAGCTAACATTCAGCATTTATGTGAGTGTTCTTTCAACACTTTGCCACAGCAATTGCTCAAGCTTAGAATCACATTTTAACTTAGGGTCTGTGTTACCACTCTCTGGATGGACCGACAAGGACTCAGAAGTTTCAAATCACCACTTGGGAAAGCATCCTTATGATGCCTGGGGACAAATGAGGCAACTTGAATGTTATCTTTGTAAATACTGAGCAGATACACCTTACACACAAAAATGGAGAGTATAAAAGGCAACACAGACAACTCTGAAGTATAAAATCCTGGAATGGCCAGTCAGTGGCATTATGTGGGAAGCCTCTCTTGAAGAAGTAAGAAATCCATGACAGAATATTTTATTAGAATAAAATCCATGACAGAATATTTTATTAAAGCCTAGCCCTTATTTCTGCTCTAAAAGGAATAACACGTTGCATAAGTAGCTGTAACTGGGAATGGAATAACATCAAGGTTTCCTGATTCAAGTAAAAAATGTTCAAACTTGGAGTCCCCAATTCTGGGTCCCCAGATGTTTCTGGATTATAACACCCATTATCCCCAACCACCATCTATGCTGGCTGGGGAGTAAGGAGAAATGCATGCCAGCATTTGCTACATTTCATCAAATTCTAAATATAGGTCAATTTTTGGAACCAGAAAACATTGTTCATGTGCCTGTAATTAACCAACAATTAAAGAGGATGTGTGCAACCTGTAATCTCCTAAAGCCTATGGTATGCCCACGGCATAGGGTGACCATTAGTTTCAGAGACTGTTCCATTTCCTCACTGAAATGCTAACAACGAGGAACAAGGAGTCTTTACCAAGATTATGTGGGGAAAGACTGGAGGGAAATCAGCCCTTCCATGATAAAGAAGTCTTTTTTCATTATGAAAGACTGATCAGTGCAAGGTTCTCTGAGAAGAGGTCAGAGGCCAATGTCTTGACCACCTTCTGCAGAGATTATTATATAGGCTGCTGCCAACTCAACTTGGTCGAAGCTCCTTTGGTTTACAGCAGGGGTGTCCAAACTTTTTGGGCCATGGGCCAATCACGTGGTTCAGGGAGCTGGTGACTAAGGCTCAGGTGCGGCCCCCGACGCCAATTCGTCTGGCCTGCAAAGCCCTTGTTGCTCCTGGAAGCGGAAGCTTCCAGGAACGACGAGGGCTTTGTGGGCCGGATGAATTGGCGTCAGGGGCCGCACCTGGCCCCCGGGCCTTAGTTTGGGCACCACTGGTTTACAGGAAGATGCTTTACCCTTTGCAGAAAAAAAATATTACTGCCTCTTTATTTCTTGCTGGGAGAAGAAGGGAGGCCCTTCAAGGTTTCATATGAGATTATTCCGTTCTTACCATCTTCTGCTTTCCTCAGATGCATCACAAGGAGGTTAGAGATCCTGCGGTATTCAGGGAAACTAAGCCTCAAGGAAGCCTTTGGTGGAGATACGTTGCCTGGATCATCAGGGTGGCCACTGACACCGTTGACCAGACCATTTACAGGGACAGAATCTCCATTTTCTGCAAAGCATGGACAGATTTTGTGTATATTAGAGGGGGAAAAGGTTGTGATGAAAGCCAACCCCAACTAACCTCATGGCAGCTGGTCAAAGTAGAAGGAAGTGTTACATACAGTCTGATGTGGAGAGAATGGTTTTGGGAGTCTGGGAAGAGATGAGACTGACAGAGCAGTCTGAGAAAAAGTAATATATATTCTGCATAAGGGTAGTCTGGCAGAGAGTTTGAGAGCGAGAGGTGACACAGAGAATGAAGAATTATGCTGAAACAAATATAAAGCCTAGGATACCCTTACTCCAATCCTGGGAGAGTTGAGGAGAGTCAGTAGAAGAATCTCTCCCAGTTTGGTGTGTCTATATTGCTTGGAGGCTGAGTTATGCCCCGCCCCCCGAATTTTCTCCAAACCAGGTGGTGGTAGAATATGACTTTTGCATAGTACTGCATGTTTAAAAAAAGACAGACTTTTATAATTAAAAACCTAAGCCAACGAAAAGCTATAAAGGAAGAAAAAAAAACCAGCTCTCCACCTACCCTTTGAAGGCTAATTTAAAGGGCACCGAGCAGAGAAAATTCAATTCAGAACACAGTTAATAAATCTCTAAATCTTATTAGAAGAAATAGATTTGAAATATTCTTTCACAAAGTCAGGATCTAGCCCTGTGATGGAGAACCTTGGCACTCCAGATGTTCTTGGAACTTCAATTCCCAGAAGCCCAAGCCCCCATGAATCCACACAAATAGGTTTGATGCGATTCATCTAGCCCGCACCGCGCTCGTTGCTCCATCACAGATCTAGGCCATTTAGGGCTCTCTATGTGAAGCCAGCACTTGAATTCATCCCAGGAATGACCATTTGTTGCTGACTGAGAAAATCCACATCCTGACTTTTAGCACAAAAGTTCCCAAGGTGACTATGAAGTAGAGCTGTATGGCCCACAAGGACTCTGCAAATACTTACCAGCAACTCCATCCTGAGCCTCCGGTTCTTCAATGGGCTGTTCTTCTTCATCCTGGCCTAAATTGATGTCTGGAGTTTCAACTCGAATAATCGATTTGTTCAATAATCTGAAGGCTTCCTTAACATGTTTTGGATGAACCTGATAATAATATTTAAATAGTGCTAGATGAGTATCTGGAAAAACACACTGGACTACATTCCAACTGCTAAACACAACTGCAGTAGGTCCAACAGGATGTACCATAATGTTAATAGCAACAACTGTGTGCTGTCATGTCAATTCTGACCTGTGGCAATCCTTTTCAGGACTTTCAGATAGAGTAATCAGAAGTGGTTTATCAGGCCCATCTTCTGGGGTTGCCCTGGGATTGTGTAGCTTGTCTAAGGCCACAAAAGCTAACTCGTCTTGGATGCTCAGTGTGGAAGTGAACTCCCAACATCTGGCTCTGCTGCAATTGACTTAACACACTGAACTATTAAACTGGTGAATAGTAACCTCAATACAGTGGAACCCCAACACACAAATGGTTCGACTTACAAAAAAATTCAACATACAAATAAAAGTCCTGGCTAAAAAAACATATCGACATACAAAATTTTAATAGGAAAAATTCAACATACAAAAAAAATACGGTGACATTTAGTGGCTTCTTCTAGTAATGCAATGTGTTTTTGACATACAAATTTGTTAACACAGTCAAACCTCGCATAAAGAACGCCTCGCTTAAAGAGTAACTCACTTAAAGAGAAGAATTTTCTCTGAATGGTCGTTTCGCTTAAGAAATAAAACCAATCAAAAACTTGCTTAACAAATAAATCGGGGTTCGCAACCCCTCCCCCGAAGTCACAATTGGTCACTTACAATGGTGTTTCGCTTAAAGAGCAAACTCGCTTAAAGAGCAATCCTGTGGAACACATTATGCTCTTTAACAACAGCACTGACCTTCAGACAAACCTAAATAACGTTATCAGTGCAAAACAGATAGTACTTGCATTACACCACAAAACAAATCAAGATTTATGCCATAAATCCGCTGTTTGTACAACTGTACAAATAACCTCGTGGAACAGGAAAAAAAATTGTATGTTGAGGTTTTACTGTATTACCATTCACCCATTGATTTAGTTGGTCATTTCCTTCCAGGACTAGCAAACCAGGATTAGGACAGTGACATCACTGGGTTGCGCTACCTCAACACTCCTCCAGCAGAGTAACACATAGTAAAACAAGTCAACATAAGGCAACTTTTCAATTCATTCCCCTTCCCTGACCAGACAAGTTTACCTCGTCAGAGCAATGCATCCGTGCCATTGCTTCGGACAAGCGGATCATGCTCTCCAGCTGTCGTACAGTGATTCTCCATGATGACTTTGTAATGCCAGAGCCATCCCTTTGACGCAAGCGCTTGTACTGTTCAACTATGAAATCTTCTGACTCTTTAGAAATCTGTTGGGAGAAAAAGAGGTTAAAATTGTAAGCAATTTTGTGTGCTGTTTCCTGTTTACATTCATCTGAAGAGATCATTTGTCCACAACAAAGTAGACTATTTGATATAGATTCAACACAATCATCACCATCAACATTACAACTTGTCTTTCCATGTAAATTGCTAAGGAAGTATAGAAAAGCTGCTTCAAAGTTCAAGCTAGTACTATTTACTGGATCAAGCAACAACAGCACTGACCTTCAGACAAACCTAAATAATGTTATCAGTGCGAAACAGATAGTACTTGCATTACACCACAAAACAAATCAAGATTTATGCCATAAATCTGCTGTTTGTTACAATGCATCAATAGTAACAACAAAATATACAAGGCACTGGCATCACATATTTGTATCACATATCTACATCATCATTACAAGCATGGTAGGATGCATAAAGAGACATAAACTCCCTCCTTCTGTAAGATTTTTTATGCTTGATAGGTATCTTTTTTTACTTCCAGAGCAAATTTTGCTACTTAATAGGTACTTGTGATGTTGCTACCTACAGTCAGCATACATAATTAGGATCTAACAACACCATAAGTAATTGATTTCTGGGGTGCTTCTATAGAGAATAATTTATTAAATGATGAAAAACATTTTCAACCTCCCTTGAATCACGAGTTGAGATTTTGGTAAAACTCCAAAATGGGTGACAGCATATACGGATCATGCAAAACTGTGAATGTTTTTCTTAAAGTGACTTTAATTAGAGAGATTAAATAATTCTCCAAACTAAGTGAAGCTTTCTAACGTGGGTAATGATAAGAATTGGGAGTGGGGGGCACTTGTGAGATGATCTACAGATCCAGACACTTAGAATAAAGACATTCTTGTTTCTTTGACCAGTTGATTAGCTCTATTAGGGAGAAAGATAGGCAAGGACTCTGTACCAATCCCACAGCTGGACAAAATGGGTCTGACTAACTTTACTCAAGAATCTCAGGAAAGACCCTGAAGTTATTCTTCAAACTATTTTTGGAAGATGAGGATTGCTCATAAAGACACATTTCAGTCATTAAGTGTGATGTAGGACTGTGTGTCAATTGGGATGAATCCTACTCCAGACCTTAAATATACAGGTGTTATAGGAGACAATCAGGAGAGAAAGATTACAGAAGGGTTCTTGAAGAAAGGGCTTTGTATATCCCCAGATTTCTACCCCACATGATTTTCTTGGCAAACACCTCAACTGCAGTGGTAACTAAGCTCTCCCCGTGGACTTTGGTAAACTGCAAAAGAGCCTGAGCAGCGTGAAATGATTTCAGGTTAGTAGGATTTATTGAGTCACATTTATACTCCACCCTTTTATCACTCAGGGCAGCCGACCAGGATTGTAATCATGATGTAGATATGTGATATAAGTAAGTGGTGTCAGTGCCTTGTATGTTTTGTTGCTACTATTGCTGCATTTTAACAAGCAGCAGATTTATGGCATAAATCTTGATTTGTTGTGTTAATTGTGGTGTAATGCAAGTACAGTAATACCTCGGATAACGTTTACCTCGGATAACGCTAAAATCGCATAATGTTAAACAATCTGGGGTGGAGAATTGGATCGAATAAGGTTAAGGTCCTATGGGATGTATCGGATAACAACCGCTAAAGCCTGTGCGGTTACAATGTATCTCTATGGAGCTTTAACGTTATCCGACCCATCCCATAGGATTTTAGCATGGATCGGATAACACTAAAAATCAGATAACACCAAGACTTGTGGAACCAAGTCTTAGCGTTATCCGAGGTATTACTGTACAATGGAACCTCATACAACAATCACCCCGTATGCAGTGAGGTTTTGGGGAAAAATGGTGTCCTGCATAACAATTTTCCCTATGGAAAAAAACCGTACAACAATTTTTCAATGGGAAAACCTCTTCTCAAATAAATAAATAAATAAAAATCATTGTACAATGCATCCCATAGGGAAAATCGCTATATGATGCATGTATCGTATAGCAATTGTTTCATACAACAACGAGCCCCATGGAACAGATTAAAATCGTTTTATGAGTTATCACTGTACTACCTGTTTTGCACTGATAACAATGTTATTTAGGTTTCTCTCCTTTCAAAATACTACTACTTTGGTCTTTGTACAATTAATAGCCAGGTGTTCTTATTAAAAATGTGCTCAACTTAGCCAAAATTCTTCACATGCCAACTGGTGAAGTGGAGATCACTGAAGTAATCTTTGCATATAAAAGGATGGAAAGCTGGATAACCCAGGCTAAAGGGTGGAACAATTTGGTCACTCAGTTCTTGCACAACGTTGTTAACATATACATTGAAAAGGAAGGAGACAAAAGTTATGCAATTAACTAAGAATGGTAATTTATGATATTGAGAGTTTGGAGTGGCAAAAGCAGATATGCACAATCATTGAGACATCAGATTATTATTTACGAACATTTTCAATTACCTTTGGTTTAAATTGCCTGGCAAAGAGAAGATATCTTCGGATATCGTCTAATGTATAGATACGATCGATTGAATCATCAATCCTAGAATGAAGATCCACAATGCGCCTAGCAATGGCATAATCTGTGACCTATGGAGGACAGACTTGGTTAGACTACACTTATGCAAAGTTATTATCTCACCATTAACAATCAGCTTGTCCAGGTATGCAATTTGTTCCACAACACATATCCAATTCCCATTTCTCCCCATCAGATAATATTGCCCTTTATACCAACGTGAGCAGGAACTGGGGTTTTCTAACCAATATCCTAGATTTATTTCTTTCTCCTCAACCCTTTGGTTTTTTTAATCGTTCCACTTTCTTTCCTAGTCTGAAGTCTGCCCCCCTTTTTTTAAAAAAAATTCTTTTAGAAATGGCCCAGCAACAGTATGCTACAGTTGTGAACTTGCCTAAATGTTTAATTCTACTAAATTCACATACTCCAGCAATTCTCAGTGCCTTTCCCCCCCTGTGAACTAAATTAAATTAACTCATCTTTGGATAAAAACCACCACAAGTGCCACTATGTTGACTGCTAACATATTTCAATTGTGCTCTAACGTTCTTGTAAAACTATGGGACCCAAAGTGGGCATCACTCCAGGTGAAGTCTATTCTTACTCAATATGTAGCACTATGTAACCAATGAGTAGAAAGTCAATCTCTAAACAGGTTCCATATTTTGGAATTAGTGTACTTCAAGCATTTACAGCAGGGGTAGCCAACTTTGGTGTTCCAGCTGCTCTTGGACTTCAACTCACAGAAGCCCTGACTAGCAGGTGTGCTGATTTGGGCTTCTGGTAACTGAAGTCCAAGAACACCTGGGCGCCAACGTTAGCAACTCCTGATTTACAGACTATGCTTTACCTCATTACATTCATCCACAAGAATGAAGAAGAGATCAAATCTAGACATGATGGGGGCTGACAAGCTGATATTCTGTTTGAGGGATTTTGCTCTGTCGTAACATCCACCAACTGGGTTAGCTGCTGCCAAAATGGAAGTTCTCGCATTCAAAGTAGCCTGTCAATAAGGATGAAGAGTAAATTATACAAAGACAAGCTACCAGGAAACAAAGAGTGTTCTATACAAAGACAAGCTACCAGGAAACAAAGAGTGTTCTTTGTGTTGGTTACACAAAGTAGAACAAAAAAAATGGAACAGTAAAGAGTCACGAAACTACAGTCCTTTCCTCTGATACCAAGGACGGATATCTTGAGGATATGGGATAAGGAACAACATATTGGTTGAAATTCTGTTGCTTACAGTAAGAAAATTTTTAACTTTCAAGCTGTTCCTAGAGAGTAAATAAAGAGTCACTGCCTTAATCCTTCAAGGAATGCACATAGTAAGGATCCTTATTTGCCAGCTAGAAATGGTAAAGTTACTAGTTCTCTTAACTCTAAACAAGGTTTCAGTCATTTTGTGAGAATATCATTTCTATTCTTTACAGGAGGGGTGGACATATGCTGTTGAACTGAAATCCCCACCTGCCCTCCTCACTAAAGGTGAGAAATTTAGAGGACTTGAATCCAGTAATATCTGGAAGTCTGCCTTTGGTCCAATCCTGCTTTATGGATCCAACCTTCTTTGAGGGATATATTTAATTATACAATCCTGTCCCCAGTTTAATGAGTTTTGTACTCTTTAAGGCTTACCTGAAACCACATGTCCAAATGGAGTGTCCTCTAAGATAAGTATAAATGGGACTGCGGCCTAAGTTTCTTGGGTCTTTAATGAATAAAAAAGGTGCTTTGCAGAAAAAAAACACTTTTATTTTATCAAATATTACTTTGCATTTACGATTTCAGAGAACGCAAAAGCTTTGTTGTGCAAAGAATAAAAGGCTGATTCTTTTCTACAAATAGTTACTCACAAGAAAGCTTCCTTAACTTTATGGATGGAATAGAAATGATCAGCAGAAAATGGCAGGGACTGGACAAATCTAGGCAAAATATTGGTGGAAAAACAGAGCAATTTCCTCCCATGAACAGCAGATGCCAATTCAACATGATGTCACAACCACACATTCCAGCTCAGCAAGTATTTACCTTAACTCCTGCTTTAGTAATGGATATAGTCTGTTGTTCCATTGCTTCGTGAATGGCAACTTGATCCCTCATGTCCATCTTGTCAAATTCATCAATGCAACAAACCCCCTGGAGAAGAACAGAGACACAAGCCCCATCAATCTCCTATCCATACTGGGAGGAGAATAAGAATAGTGAGAATAATAAGAATAATAATTATTCCTCTTCCATGTCTAGGTCAGACGTGAAACTGCCAAAATAAACCCACATTTTGGTGAGTTCATTCTGCAGTTCCTTTTGCCTGGTGTGAGACAGACTAGGTGGCAACACAAGGTTGCCCTTGCCTAGGGTACACCCAATTGTGGTGCAAAGATACCACAGTCTCTGAGGCGGCCTTTTCCGTGTACCCCACTTAAGAACAAAGCAAAGCCAAGCCCTTGGCCCTCTTCTGGAGCCTGACGGGCCACCAAGGAAGACTAACTTACATTATCTGCCAACATGAGAGCACCAGCTTCAATGACAAATTCATAGGACTCTTCATCTTTCACAACTGCAGCTGTTAAGCCAGCAGCACTGGAGGCTTTTCCACTGGTGTAAACAGCCCGGGGGCTGAACTCCTCCACGTGCCTGTGGGGAAAGGGGGGGGGGGGGGAGAGGGTCAATTGATAAAAGTACTCAACAATGGGCATCAAGGACTTTTTACAAAGCAGCAGCAACAAAAGAACGCCCTAAGGAGGGCTTAAAATGGCTATCTGTGTTCAAGAGTTTTGAACAGCCACATGTTATCACTGGAAATAAGGAAAAATAGCCTGTGAATGAGCAGGCAAAAGACTTCTGTAGACACCAGCACTTAAACTACATGTCACCGACACAAATATGTTTAAAGCAAGCGGGCCTGTAATGATATCCAAGATGGGCAGGGACCAGTGCTAACTGATTAACTTTCCCACAAGACTGCTAGACTAAGGAAAACCAAACTAGCTGATGACTGAGGCAACCCCCCTTTGTCCACCCCTCTCACCGTCAGCAACATAGTAAAAAGCTGGTACCCCTCTTTTTTCACATCTCAACTTCTGAGGCACAACATTGGTAGGCCTTGATGACAGGATCAGTCAGACCCCACCAGGAACTAGTTTACTGTGTTGGTCAGAGACTGGGCAGACCTAGATTCCAATCTCTGCTAAGCCATGAGATTCACTAGGTGTCCTTGGGCCAGCCATCCTCTTAGCCAGATCTATCTCACAGGACTGTAGTGACGCTACACTGGAAAGACTTGACATATATGTTACTCTGAGCTCACTGAAGGAAATGAGGGACACAAATGCATTGGCCAACACTTTAAAAACCCTTTAACACATTTTCCAAAGTTATTAGTTTTAGGCTGACTGGCTTACCATGCCTGCTAGTTAACATAACAGCTTTGCAGACAATGTTAAGAAATACAATGCTTCAAGCTTCCCATTTCCCAAAACATGTCTTCTGTTTCTGGCAGTTTCGGTGTAGAGATCATTGACTGGGACCATCAGTCTTCAACCACACAGACACAGCAACTCATCTGCATCTCTTATGCAAAAATGAAACTTATTTCTTTGTACTTGTACCTCTAACAAATGTTACAAAAGGCATCAGGCAACAATCAGCTTAAGTCAACTCCAACTCCTTTAAGACTTCATTGTGAGATTCTATGTGCCATATTTTATTAGTATATGAAAAACCCAGTGGCGAACTGATGCATTTGCAAGTGCCTCTGCAAATTAATTCAAGAACGGGCAAACTTTAGATGTGAAGAAGCTGCTCAGTTTCCCACTGGGACTGGTACCCATATGCACCCACCCATTAGCTGTGTGCAAATTTACGTAACAGAAGGGCCCAGGTGCAATCCTGGCATCTTCTGGTAGAGAAGGGGAAAGAATCCTGCCTAAAGATTCTCTGAAGACATTGATTTTGCTGCCAGTCAGGGTTGACAAAACAGGAATAGATGAGCTAATATTCTGATCATATGACAGGTCCCAAAACTTACTTCAGAAACTGACTCTTGGCAGTACTTGGATCCCCAACAACGCAAACATTGATGTCACCACGCAATGAAGTGCCTTCTCCTGTTGTCTTTGGAACACCACCAAACAGCATAAGCAGAATTCCTCGTTTAACTTCATCATTACCTGCACCACAGGAAGTCATAGTTACACACACACAGTAAATTATCCCCCCCCCCAAAAAAAAAGCAGGACAATAGCTTGCATTCTTCTAACTGTTGAAATGTTATTTTTAAACTCAGGGCGGGCAACATAACGTCTTGCCAGCTCCCATTAGTGCCTTGCCCACATCAATACTGGCTAGGAAAGGTGAGAGGTGCAATACAACATCTAAAGGACCACATAATTTGCATTCCTGCTTTAGGAAATGCTTCTGAATGCAATACAACATATTCAAAGGCAAAGGTTAATTTTCCCCTCATGCTAGTGCCCTAGCTGAACTGTATCAATCTGATGTATATCTACAGAAAAGCCTCTGGAACAACTGTTATTTCTTTAATTATACCCTGTCTTCTTTTTATTGGAGGGACCAAGGGGCTCAATTTATCACCGGTCTCCTGAATGCCACTGACAATGGCAACAGGCTAGATCAGTGATGGCGAACCTTGGCACTCCAGCTGTTCTTGGATTTCAATTCCCAGAAGCCCAATTCCCTGTGAATCCACACTTATGTGCAGTAAACCCAATTGTGTGGATTCACAGGGACTTGGGCTTCTGGGACTTGGGGAGTCCAAGAACAGCTGGAATGCCAAGGTTTGCCATCACTGGGCTAGCTCCAGAATGTCCCTGCTGCAAAAGGACAGTCCCCTTTCATTCACTACTACAGGAATTGAAATCCAGCAAAGGGAGATTTCCTCCAATGCACATGCATTACCTTCCACACTGTCCTGGAAGATCACTCTAAATGTCTTTCCAAAGCCCATAGACGGGGGGAAAGGAGGAAATTACAGCGTTTTGCCTTTGCTTCGCTCCTTTCGTGAGGTGAACCCTGTGAACACAGTTTTGTCCACTGGAATGCTTGCAGCACCTCATTATCCGTCTAAGACATATTTAAGTCAGAGTTTATAGTTCAAAACAGTCCCTGTTGGACTGCTGATACTCAACGCAGTTAACAAGCAGTTTTAAATGATCTGTGAATTGCAGTTCTTGCTGCTATGGTGCAGAGGTTACTGGATAAGAAAGACAAAAGACAATCCCTACTGCTTAAAATCCTGACTTTCTTCCAGGAACATCCTGCTCTCCTGTCCTTAAACAGACTTTCCAATGAGAAAATAATGTATGTGCCAGTCATGTATATCTGCCAATAATAATAATAATAATAATCCTAGACAGTAGGCATGTAGTTTTTGTAGTAGAATCTTACTACTTGGACACCATCACCACCTCCAAAAACAGTTAGAAACTAACATTGATCTTGTTCAAGCACATTAAAAACTTCAAGGAAGAATGTATTGATGCACACCTAAAATAAGACCAGCCATTGGCACATGAATCCATTACCAGATCTTACCATGTATGGTAGGAAAGAGGCTGGTGCAAAGGTTGTGATAAAGATTTTTATCCTGGCTCATTTCAAATACTTTCTCCCACTCTTCGACTGACATCTGATTCTTAATACTTTCTGCAGTCTGTTCCTCACCCCGAAGTTCTTTGCCTCCAAACTAGAAATGAAAAAGAAACAAGACTGTAAAATGACTCAGAAATATCTTGAGGGAAAGACGCAGAGTTGGCTGCAATCAAGAGAAATCCTGCAGCAAAGAACAAATTTAGAGTTGTTTTTACACATTCAGAAAAATGAGGCAGTGTAATGGAAAGCACTACTTCAGACTGTATATGCAATTAGGTTTCTCCCAGGTAATATATATATATCTGCAGGTAGAAAGCTAGTTTATCAGACTAAAAAAATTCTAGTCCAGATTTCTCCCCAGTTTGATTGTTTTTGGATAGGATAATGTCCACAAATGTAATCCTCCATTTGCACTAAAGTAGTTTGGTTTTTCTTACCACCTCGTTATATTACTTAGAACAGTAAATGAACCTTATTCTTTGAACTGAGTGAAGAGTTAAACAATAAAAACACCATGAAAATCAGAACAGAGATAAGATAAAGATGGGGGCACTTATCTTCCAAGGAAGAACTACTGAAACACATGAACATAGTCTAATAAAACACACACAATGGAGTAAAGTAGAACACCTGTGTCACGTACCAGCCGGCCCCCTCACTTCTGGAAAAACCTCCTAAAACCAAAACAAACCTACACAGGGCGAGCTGGACGGCAATAAGAACTTTTCAGCTTCTTATCAGCTACAAGGAGGTTTAATTGGGTAGCGTGTTCAAAGATTTGTGTGTGAGAAATGCAATGCTGCTCTTACCCTTTTAGTCCAATGAAGACAAGTTGTTCAGGAAAATGATGAAGATTTATTGATCAGGTTCATAAAGCATAAAAGTCAGTAGCTTAAGTCAGTCCAATACACAGTCCAAGATCTTTTAGGTAACCATTTTTAAGGAGCAAAAATGCATAGCTCCTAGGCTAAAGAATGCTAGCCCATAGAGATCCAGAAACAAAAGCTCTCTAATCAAAAACAGGTCTTAACTCATGAAGAAGCAGAGACGAACTCCTTCTTCTCTCCAAAATGGAGAATTTGCAGTCAGGTGGTTTAGCTTTAGCCAATCAGGTAACAGAGAAAACTTTCTCAAAACAATACTTTGTTTACACACGTGCATACAGAATGAACAGAGAATGTTCTCTGTTTAGTCAAAACATCCAGGAGCTTAGCTAGCTTGGAAAAGATAACACGGGTACACTGACACTGAAAAACATGCTGTCTGTGACACAGCCTTGAGGCTCAGAGAGAAAAATGGATTTCTATGAGGTCAATTTCAAACTACAACTTAACCAAGCTTTGTGAGCATTAGGGAAAAGATGTCTGTTTTCTGACAACCTGCCACATAGCCAAAGAGGAAAGTACTGTTAATTTGTATTTGCTTATGTATGCATGGTTTATTTTTAGTCTATACAGTATTTTTATTTTATAGGGAAATATTTGGTTGTGTGTTGTTTTAACAGTTAACTGCTCAGAGTAACTGTACCATCACATAGGCAGTATACAAATTGAATAAATACACAGGGAAGTAAAGAAAGGAGAATGTATTGGCTGAAGAACCTCTAAAATTGGCTTTGATGCAGCACATCATTGACATAAATGTTGTTGCTCAGCATAGCAAGTCACACTGGAGTAAACCCATTGATTTAGTAAAGATTTTGAAAGTCAACACTCCATGCATGTCATTGATTTCAATGGGCCTATTCTAAATGAGACTTACTATGATACAGTAAATTGCAATTAGAGTTGGTCCACTAATGGAAGAATTGACTCATCAAACCATCACTATTTCAACAGGCATCCTATACTGCAATTTACTACACTATATAACAAGATTTCAGCCAGTATTTAGGATGGTTCTGTTCAAAGTCAGGATGTTCAAGAAGACAACCAATCTCTTTAAGAGAAAAAGAAAGGGGTGGGGGGGAGACTGGAACTTCACTGCAGCTTTTCTTTAGCCATATCTGAACTAAGCTAGAACTACTGACAAAAGTATATTTGGGAGAGAAATAGCCAAACCTTTATTAATGCAACCTTTCTTGAACTGGAAAAAAAATCTGGAATGAGTTTTTAGTTCACAAATCTAGTGGTTTGCATGAAAAATGGTTTCCTCAGGTGGGAAACAAACATCCAGACTACAAATGCTTCAAGGTCCATTAAACAAACGGCAAAATCCTGCTGGAGAATTACATGAGCATAAATGTAGCTGCATAAATTACTCCTCCTTCTTAAGGAACTGTTGCTCACATTGCTAGCCAGGCATGTGACTTGCTGTACAACTTACAATGCAAGTGGCAGCTCATCACCACCGAAGGTCACACAATTCAACTTATACTGGTGTAAATCCAAAGTAGGATTCTGGCCAAGAAATCATACAGAAGAGCTTTAATATTCAATAAAATGTGTGTGCGTGCGGGAATAACTAAAACTCACTGCCATTTTGCAGGGGCACACAGAAATAGCCTCCTCGAAGACTGTGGTATTTTTGAACCACAATCGGGTGTACCCCGGTAACAGCAACCTTGTGTTGTCATCTAATCTTTCTCACACATGGTCAGGCAAAAGGAACTGTAGAATGAATTTGCCAAAAGATGCTTTCATTTTGGCAGTTTCATGCCTGGCTTAGGCACAGAAGACTGCCATTTTACAAGCAGATTTTAAAGCTGATTGTTGTTACTAAATCTTACCCTTGGGTTTGTTGGTTCGACGTAACATGCCAGGAAGACCAGTTTATACGATAGTTCTCTGACCCCAAGTGCACGGAGGCCTCTGATACCTTCAGTTTCATAACCTTCTTTCCCAGTTACACGGGAGCCAGTTTCAGCACGCACACCTGTCGGAACAAAACTCACTAAATGCAAAACCCCAAACATCTATGCGCATAGGACTGAGAAGTTCCAAGTTCTATTCACTGTGTGTCCAGCCATTTCCACTTTTACATATTTGAAAAAGCAGGAGATATTCCTCTCCTATGAATTGGTCACTTCAAACCAGATGGAAATAGTATGTCAGGATGTCAAAACTAATCATATTGGAACAGTGACCAGCACAGAAGGAGACCTCAGCCTTCTCAGGGATATACTGAGATCTTTCTATTCTACACACAGGGAAACTTTTATGTAGGGTCAACCTGGATTTTACAGCACTGGAATTCCAGGAGTTTTCCAAATTCATGTTTTGCCTCTATAACAATAGCAATTACACTTACATACCACACCATAGAGCTTAGTGCACACTCTGGGTCATTCACAAGGTAATTTGCATTTTGCTTCCAATATGCTGGGCAATCATTTTACCAACCTCAGAAGGATGGAAGGCTGAGTCAACCTTGAGCCCTGGTCAGGATCGAACCCACAACGTTCTGGGTGCAGTGCAGCAGTTTAACCATTGTGCCACCAGGGATCTGTCATTACAGTGCTCGGCATAAACCAACCAACCAACCTGGGGTGGACAGCTGAGCCACATCTGGCACGACAATGAGGGTCCCTGTGAAGTCACACTTGTCACCAGCTTGAGCGGATTCTACAGCTTCAGCTCGCAAGATCACCTCCACGCTGCGAGGAATGCTGCCTCTAGGAAGCTCAGCCTGTGTCTCTTGAATACGGACCTGATGAGAGAGAGAGAGAGGACAGAAAGTTTAAATTTTGAGCCTAAGGGTTGCTAGAACCGTGAAGGGGGGAGAGATAACAACGATGACTGCATTCGGAAACATCAGTTTAAACCTTTTAAAACCACTATGCATCATTTTAAACTTTTCCAGTTCTGATGCAAAAGACACATTTCACGAGGAACACCATAACAAGAAACTAAGCTTGCATCTGCCCTTTAGTTGGTGTGGTGAAACAAGACATTCTTTCTTATTCAGGGTAGGTAATCTATGCTGTTTCCCCTGCAATCCAGGACTGAAAAACCACACTTTGATGCTGAAGTCAAATTTTGATTTGCATGACAAGCAGAAACCATAGTCTCTCAATTTATTTAATTTATTTGTTAAGCTTATATTGCACCCTTCTAGGAAAAACTTTCCTACTCAGGGTGGCTTGCAGCATAAAATTCAAATACAAACAGACACAAATATTCAAAATTTCATATAAAACCCCTCAAAACTCAACCACCCTAATAAGAAAGTCTATATTGGGAAGCAGTGGGGCAGAGTAAAATGCCTAACAATCAATTTAAAGCACAATTAATAACAACTCACAATTTGCCAGAAACAAAAAAGGAAGGAAGGATGGAAGGAAGGAAGAAGAGACAGGGAGGGAAATGCATGCAACTTTAAAGTCCTGTTCACCTAGTGCCAAACTGTGGTTTAGATTTACCTGTAAACCAGCCCATGCTGCCCCCCCTCCCCAATGTTGCAGAATGCTAATCAGGAAAACCAACATGACATTTTAAAAACAATGGGTGAATTACCTTTTGAAAGTCAACGAACCGGGACTTGTTGGTGTCTAAAAGAAACCGTCTCCTATTGGCACAGACTGGGTTTCTGCAGATGTTGGGCTGTGTGTACTTGAACTGCTGCTCCACGTCTTTTATCACAGTTTGGCAATCCAGACAGAGGAAGGTTCCACTTACAAGTTCTGGGTGCACAGGATGGGTGCGGACCACCTGCCCGCTAATACGTATAAGTGACCCAATTCGAGCTGATGTCATTTCTCGAATTCTGTTTAGAGAATTAAGTCAGTTCAAGAGCTCTTTAGTTTTACATCAAAATTTAAGACAGACCAGATGGTGATTAAACAGGCCATTATGGCCTACTAATATCTATAGCACTGGTTCCAAACCTTTTTTTGGCCATGCCTCATCTAAGCATCTTTAAAATCCTGATGCCCCCCCCCCCCCCGTGACATGTAGTTCTTATTATACAAAATATGAAATCCTATTCACATGGAGGAAGCCTAAAAGGGCATTCACTGTTAATAACTCATTTTCAAATTGACCCCCTGTGGGAATTAGGGACTCAGAATTAGGGACTCGGAAATACAACCTGTTCCACAGTTAAGATCCAGAAAGTACCTTCTGTACTCACAATATTTAAGTGCAAGCCAAAACATTCAGGTGTACAGTAATACCTCGGATAACGTTTACCTCGGATAACGCTAAAATCCCATAACGTTAAGTAATCTGGGGAAGAGAATTGGATCGAATAACGTTAAGGTCCTATGGGATGTATCGGATAACAACCCTAAATCCTGTGCGGGTACAATGTATCTCTATGGAGCTTTAAGGTTATCCGATCTATCCCATAGGATTTTAACATGCATCAGATAACACTAAAAATCGGATAACACCAAGACTTGTGGAACCAAGTCTTAGCGTTATCCGAGCTATTACTGTACTAATATTCGTGACATTTAAGCAGAGCTCATCATTAAGCCTGTAGCTACTTCTCTTCGTCCCCCTATTTTGTACTTAAATTAGTGCACCGAAATCTGGTAAACTTAGCTCATGGGGGAAAGTAATGACACAAAAAAGAGGTCACATCACATTTGGTGGGCCAAAAAAAAAAAAATCTGTCTTAAATCATTAGTTCTCAAGAATACCCTGAACACAGAAGTCCGTTTCCCCTTATAATGCCACAAACAACCACACAATTGTTTTCAATTATGTCAGAAACAAACAAAAAAAGACCTCCCTCAGCTTAATGTCATATCCACACAAGATTTTCCTGCACCACTTATTTAGCCTTTTGCAGCAAGAATATGCTCCTTCAGACATTTCCCACCTCTTCCCAGATTATTGAGGGACTGCGCCAATTCCTCCCATGAAACCAGTTTAAAACAAACACCTCCATTTTGTTAAAGAAGAGGACTGCTAAACTGAGATGCTGGTCATACCTTACTTAGAATCACATACTAGTGCTCTTGGAAGGTTGAGTCTCCCATTTATTTTTTTTAAAGGGTTATGGGTTTTTCTAGGAGACAAAACTTCCCTGGGCTGCATGATTTTTAACCTTGCTTTAGAGCAGTGATGGTGAACCTTTTAGAGGCCGAGTGCCCAAACTGCAACCCAAAAGCCACTTATTTATCACAAAGTGCCAACACAGCAACAGGGGAGGAAGTAAACGCTCCCATTGGGCTGCTAGTCAGAGGGGTGGGACAAAATCTGTGCTGTGGAGAGGGAGGAAGCGCTCCCATTGGGTTGCTGGGCAGAGGGGTGGGGCAAACTCTGTGCTGGGGTGCCCACAGAGAGTGCTCCAAGTGCCACCTCTGGCATGCATGCCACAGGTATGCCATCACTGCTTTAGAGTAAGATGCAAAACAAAAGCATAGTCAAACTGGCCAAAAGAAAACTGTTAAAATTCATATAATGACAGTATATTATCACCAAGTTCAGAAGTACTGAACAAGAATTGTGAACAAAGAACCTTCAGGAGAAGATTGGTGTTTTCTTACTAAATGGCAAGGTTGTGCTTTTACATGCCAACTTAATTCAATGCTTGAGGCTCTTACTTGTGCCTAGTTGTTAGGTCATGGAATGCAACATAGAAGTCCTTATTTGGAGGAACGCTTCCATGGTCCCTGGTGAAGGTTTTGACAGCTCGACACAAAAAAGGGTAGACTCTAAAATACAAGATAGAATTTTAGCATTGCCAAGTTTCATATCTTTCATTTCAGCAGGGAAATCCATCACAAATCTTCCAAAAGGATATTGACTCATAACATAAATGTATGCATGTTAAATATAAAGAACAGAAGCTAAACGTCTGACAAATCTATTTAGCTTTTTCCTCCATACACTTTTTTCTTTAGTTTTGAAACTAAAAATTTAGCAAAATCAAAAAACTCTTAATACAGTAATACCTTGGATAACGTTTACCTCAGATAACGATAAAATCACATAACGTTAAGCAATCTGGGATGGAGAATTGGATCGAATAACGTTAAGGTCCTATGGGATGGATCGGATAACAACCGCTAAAGCCTGTGCGGTTACAATGTATCTCTATGGAGCTTTAACGTTATCCGATCCATCCCATAGGATTTTAACATGGATCGGATAACACCAAGACTTGTGGAACCAAGTCTTAGCGTTATCTGAGGTATTACTGTATTATATTACACACTTGAATATAACTTTAACAAATGACTATCCATTTCTCTAAAATATCATGAACATTACTCAAAGCTGACGCAGGCATACCGACTCACAGCAGTCCAAACTCCTGGTGTTGATTACTACAGCCTGCAGGGAGCCTGCAATTCTGGCTTTTATGTCAATCCCACTAGGCTATTTAAAAAATATGCACTGACCAGAAAATGTCCTACATTCCCAGCCATATGACATGTGAAACTGCACTGCTGCTCATTCAGTTACAAATTCATTTATTCAATCGGACCTTAAACAAGTTCCTTAACACTACCGACAATATATAGCACACGACGTTTAACCTTGGTTATAACACAATAAGTAATCCCTTTGCAGTGTGCATGCTAAACAAACCTGTGAATGTTCTTACCTATAAAACTCTTCCTGGATCGTGGTAGCAAGCTGCTGATTAAACTGTTCCATATCCTTAAAGCTTACAATTAATGTGTTCCTCTCTGGTCGGATCAGCTCCTCTGCATCATGTAAGTATTTAACTTCTCCATCACTGTTCCGGAATCTGAAAGCAGCAGTATTTTTAAAAAGAGTTTGGCAGAAACATTTCCAATGGAGCAAGTGTATGCATGTAATTCAGTATATACAGTACAGTAATACCTCGGATAACGTTTACCTCGGATAACGCTAAAATCCCATAACGTTAAGTAACCTGGGGAGGAGATTTTAACATGCATCGGATAACACTCAAAATCGGGTAACACCAAGACTTGTGGAACCAAGTCTTAGCGTTATCCGAGGTATTACTGTACCTTCAATTTGATGACATTGCTATGGGCACAAGTATATGCCCAACAGTATGCAAATATATTCACATGGGACCTTGTTCAACCCTTCCTCAGTTCCTATATTCTCAACTTGAGGCTCAACAATGTATTCATTATTTTGACTCATCGCAAGGAATCACTGGAGCAATTTCATAACAACTTCAATAATCCTCATCCTTCCACCAACCTAAACCTGGAGGAATTTACACAAGTACACTTTCTGGATATTGTGGTGTATGCACACAAGGAAGGTATCAGCACTAGCTTATACAGTTGTACCTTGCTTAAAGAGCATAATGTGTTCCACAGGATTGCTCTTTAAGCGAGTTTACTCTTTAAGCGAAACACCATTGTAAGTGACCAATTGTGGGGGGGATTGCAAACCCCGATTTATTTGTTAAGCAAGTTTTTGGTTGGTTTTATTTGTTAAGCGAAGCGAATATTCAGAGAAAATTCTGCTCTTTAAGCGAGTTACTCTTTAAGCGAGGCGCTCTTTATGCGAGGTTTGACTATTGAAAAGCCACCAATCATTACACACAAACACACTTTATACTCTCATGTGGCCACAGGGACATATATAAATACTGCATAGAGAAAATGTACCTGCACTTCTCTATTTGAAGTGGATTTAGATTCACAAAATCTCATACTGAAATGAATTTGTTGGTCTTTAAAGTGCTGCAATCTCTCTCTTCCCTTTTAATTTTACTAATACTGTACCTGTATTTCAATATATAATAAGGCTGCAAAGAGCTCAAGGAGTATAAGACTCACAATTAACATCCTTTTGAATAAATTTGACACCACTCCCTGTCCATGAGGCTACAACACATTCATCATGTTTCCCAACTTTGATTTTTGGACTTCAATTTCCAGAAGCCTAAGTCAATTCCCCAAAGTCAGTGTCAGCAATGTACTGATTAAGGATTCTGGGAATTTGGTGTTCTGTGGAACATAGTTTGGGAAATGAAAAGCTGAGTTTAACAATGAATAAAAATGCACCTTCCGTATATGTTACAGGCAGAACACTAAAATGAGCTCTGACCTTGTACACATCCCACTGCATGAAAAGAAAACACCTGATGAAGTTAGCACCCTGCAAGTACCCTTGGGCCTCTCTTTGATGCAACAATTAGCAACAACTAATTACTATTGATGCAATTCAACGCTATCACTATCCTAGAAGGTTCATATCTGAAGAATAAACAAAACAGAACACCTTAAAGACTAACTCCTGTATTTTAATGTGAGCTTTTGTGGACCAAGTCCACTTTATCAGACTTCAAATTTTCAACTAGAAGGTTCAGCGAGTGTAACTCATTTTATTTCTTAATGCATGCACACAGATTAGCACTTATGCATCTCAGTCCTTGCACATGCTTATTCAGAACTAAGCCTGCTCAAGCCTTCAGTTGCAATAAACGTTTTGGTAATGAAGTAAACAAGCCAGGACACAGCTCAAGTATCAAAACCTTAAACCTCCCAGGAATCAAATATTGCAATGCTTTCTTTGATACTACTGTCAAACTTTCAAATGTTATCCTGTTAGTTTCATAGGCCAGGATCCTACTGCATGCCCAATGTTAAAAGTGTGCAAAAAGATTCGCAGAAATTGGCACCGTATCTGCTGCATAATCATGTCACAAGATACAACTGATGAAACCAGTCATACAAAAGACACACCACTAAACAGCATAAAGTAACCTTACAATATAAAGGTGCATGAATTAGTGTTCCAACAAGATTCTGGTCATAATATTTTACTTTTCAAGGCCATCTTTTGCATTCATTCTTGTTAAACATTTCCTGTAAGCCACCCACAGAAGTTTCTTTATTGGGCTATTAACCAACAAATTCTGAAACAACCCCCCCCCCCCCAGCACAAACCATCCTGGTGAAGCAGAACTTAACTACCACCGCTTCAATGGACTGCAGTGGCTTTGTGGTTAAGATGCTAAACTTGATGATTGGCAGTTTGGCATGTCAGCTGTTTGAGACCTAGTTTCTGTCCCAGCTCTTGCCAACCTAGCAGTTCAAAAGCAAGAAATTGCAAGTAGATAAATAGGGACTTCAGTGGGAAGGTAAGTCTTCTGTACACTCTGGTGTTGACATGCCTCAACACTCTGGTGTTGAGGCATGTCTGCCACATGTCCACGGAAACATCTGCAGATGGCGCTGCCTCTTTGGCTGTAAACAGAGATAAGCACCGAATCCTAGAGTTTGCCACGACTGGCTTTCGACCAAGGGAACTTTTTTTACCTTAATCACCACTTCAGAAAAGAACCTCATTTCTATAACAACACAAACCTAACCTTAAGGCTTCCCATCTCCTGAAGGGAGGGACAAAATCACGCCATTGTTGGGCTCCCAAAATGGAGCAAAAAACTGGAGCGTCTGACCACATGGCCTGCATCGAATTGCTGGTCTCAATGCATGCAAATAGGGTACTGTATGATAAAGTATGGAAGGTCAGGGTTCGATTCTCGAGTACTGCAGGAGGAAGTGAGCCCACCTAGCAGTTCGAAAGGAAGAAACTGCAAGTAGATAACTAGGGACCACTTCAGTGGGAAGGTCAACAGCGTTCCGTGCACTCCGGTGTCTAGTCATGCCACATGTCCACGGAAGCAGATGGTGCTGGCTCTTTGGCTATAATAAACAGAGATGAGCACTGAACCCTAGAGTCAGATACGACCTTCAACCCTTGGTTTTTGAACTTCAGTTCCCAGAAGCCTAAGCCAATTCCCCAAAGCACTGATCAGCCAATGTACTGATTTAAGCTTCTGGGAACTGAAGTGTGGAGCACACACCAGCCTCCCATGCCCGCCCTCCAGTATGCAAAGTGGTCTGGAACTGGTCAAGCCACTCACTCTTCGAGAAAGTCCTGGAAGAGCTTCTGGCACTTCTCGGCCACTTCATCCCGGACCTGCTTGAGGGCGTTCGGCGCGGCCAAGCCGGCCTCCGCCGCCGTGGCCAGATCCATGAGGTTCGCTTCTCTTCCGCCGGTCCAAATCACAGAATGGAGACAGAGAGGGCGGGAACACAAAAGATTCCCGCCACGAGCGCTCCCTGCCCGGCGGCACCAACCAATCCGTAGCCTCCGACGGCAAATGCCCCGCCCCTTTCGAATCTTTCCCCGGGCAGCTTTTCGCGCCAAAAACGACGGAAGGCGAAGGAAACAGGAAGCCTAAAAGAGGCGGAGGCTGCGTTTCAAGGGGCGTTTGGGAGTCGGAGGGCAGGAATGGAGGCCACCTCTTCGCTTGCAAACTCAGCGGCTGTTTTTGGTTATAATATATATAGGCTTGTTTGGCGGAAATAAAAACCTGCAAGAGAAATATAAATTAGACTAGGAGAGAGTAAACAAAAAGTCAAAACCCGTTGTGGCACCTTAAAGACTACAGTATTTTAATAACAGCGCCTCATTTGGAAGGAGCAATAAGCAGAGATCAGGTTCTAAGCTCACTGCAGATGGTGATTGCAGCCATGAAATAAAAAGGCGACTGATTCTTGGGAGGCAAGCAATGAGAAACCTGGGGAGCATAATGAAAAGTAGAGACATCATATTGAAAACAAAAATTCGTATTGTCAAAGAGCAATGGTATTCCCTGTGGCAATGTATGGTTGTGAGAGTTGGACCATTAGGAAAGCTGAGCGCAGAAGAATAGACGCCTTTGAGATGTGGTGTTGGAGGAGTTTTGAGAGTCCCCTGGACAGCGAGGAGAACAAATAGGTCAATCTTAGAAGAAATCATCCCTGACTGTTCCTTAGAAGGTCAAATAAAAAAGATAAGGCTAAAGTACTTTGGACATCAAATGAGAAGAGAGGATTCACTTGAGAAAGCTTTGATGCTTGGAAGGGTCGAGGGCAAAAGAAGAAGGGGACGGCCCAAGATGAGATGGCTAGATGGTATTGTGGAGACAATGGGTACAGAGCTGAGCGAGTTGAGGGGGATGGTGGAGGACAGGAGTGCCTGGCGGACAGTGGTCCATGGGGTCGCAGAGGGTCGGAATCGACTGTGCGACTGAACAACAAGAACAAAGGTTTCTTGAGTCTGTTAACTGGAGGAGGGGTATAAAATAGACTGCTCCTTCACATTTATTTTTTAAGAACAGAGCCTGGCAGACGCCACCATGCCACGTACATTTGGACTTTTTTATTGATGATTTCCCTACCTTTCATGCCTGAAGAAGACATTTTGAATCACGAAAATCTGCAATGATTTTTAATTTAGTGGTCCAAAAAAGGTATCGCCTTCTACATCTGTATTTTAATGTAAGCTTTCGTGGATCAAGTCCACTTCGACAAGAATGAGGCAGGAATACATACCAGCTCTCTTTCCCCTTCCCCCCCGGCCTCAAAGCTTCAGGAACTGAATTCAAGCTACAGTATTGTTAAAAGAACTCATGTATTTCTCACAAAAATAAAATAAAGATCATGTAACTAGCATCTCTCTCTCTCTCTCTCTCTCTCTCTCTCTCTCTCTCTCTCTAGCATATATAGAACTTCACATTTTCAAGACTGACTACGTCACACTCATGCCCGTAGACAACCCCAAATGTATTTTGGGCAAACTCCTTGCCATTGTTTCATTTGATGTTTTCGTTTTCATTGGGTATTTAGTTAAGGTGAATAAGGAAGCTATAAATGTACTGGTACTGTTTTTCTCTCTAGCGCTGGATAAAAACTTTGCCAAATATATTGCTAATGCAATATATTTTAAGTGTAGAATCAATATGCAATGAGAGACACTTTCAGAAGGATAATACACTGAGAAGTTATCACTCCCTCCTTAGTTACTGGCATATTATCCACCAGAAATCTGTCACTGGTTGTAACAGTGAAAAATAGTTTTTAATAATTCAAGTGGCTAAGATGTTGACTGGGAGGCAGAAGGTCAGCAGTTCGATTCCCAAGTACTGCAGGACAGAATGAGCTTCCATCTTTGTCTCAGCTCCTGCCAACCTAGCAGTTCGAAAGCAAGAAATTGCAAGTAGATAAATAGGGACTACTTCTCTGCAGGTAGGTCCAACCTTTGTTGCAAAAGGAAGACCAGTTACCAGGTTAGATTAGATGCACCACAACTAACAGGTTGTTATATAGTGGTAGCTGCAACTTACAGGTTCCCATGTAAAAATACATTACCCATTACTGACCATTTGAACAGCTATAGCACGCCTATAACTTAAGATCTGTATATGATAGGCAAATTCTGAGTTCAGATTTGGAATCAGTAAACTTGATGTCATGTAAATCACATGTGTTATTCCCAGTAGCAAAATCATTGTTGTGCAGTGATCAGAATGGTACTAGAAATGAGACAGCTGTGGCCATGCTGTTTTAGTGTTATTTATAAGAGGTAATTGCCTGTACATGCCTCCAGATACTAGTTAGTAGGAATACTGGATTTGGGACAGGAATACATAAATGCAAACTGTATGAGCCATCTTTATGTTACGCTTTCCTAATAGAAAAGAGTGAGTGTGGCATAAGGGATAGTGTCAGACTAATATAGTGTTGATATCAATATAGTGTTGATATTTGTTTTTGCAGTTCTTGCTTTTCCTAGACATCATGTGTTCCAGATTACAGGCACCTACTGAATGGGGGCCAGAACAACTTTTCAATCACAATTACACTTATAATCCATCCTATAGTGCTTAGTGCACTCTCTGAGTGGTTCCCAAGCTAATTAGTATTTTGCCCACAACATTTTACCTACCACGATGGAAGGCTGAGTCAACCTTGAGCCAAGTCAGGACTGAACTTACAATGTCAGCAATTTTGGCTGCAATACAGCAGTTTAACTACTGCACTGTACTGATGTCTGTTATTAGTTGGTATGAATAACTCAAAATGGGGAATAACCATTTAGCTTTAAGGCAAACTACAAGGCATAAACACCAGATAGTAATCTGTAGGAAATTAATTTGTTCTGCAAGATGATTTCCCAACTAATTTTTCACCATGAATCAATCAATGACTTGTTTTATAGAGATGAAGCATTCAAGGAAAGCTATTGTTTGGAGAGACTACTAGTGCTATATAGAAAAGGTAATTGAATTTGATTGATTCCAGTTGGGTTAGCTGAACAAGCTCTTTCTGAAACCTAGTTTTAAGAGTTATAAATCTGTAGTAATCAGCTGTTTATAACCCATTTAGTTAATCTAAGCAGAGGAAGAGGCAAACACTTTTAGAAATGTTTTTGGGAATACGCCAGTGTTTAGCATTCACAGCTGGTTCATCAGCTAAACTGTCTACAATGATTTCTCAGCCACATAATTTGACAAAAAACGGAGTGGAATGGAATGGCCATTGTCTCACTGCCTTATTTTTGACAGTGCTGAGATTCTTTCAAAGAATGCCTGGCTTGGATAGTTTTTAGTCTGACTGAGAACTCCACTAGTATAGCACTCCAGTAGTATAGACATTTTCCTTCTAAAAAGATCAAATAGTATGTTTGAGATATCACTTTATATTGTCCTCAGCAGCCTAGTATGAATTAGACCAGTAATTGTAGTTAGACATTAAGCACATAGATAGGTCAGAATCAGATTCGCTGTAAAAGTTATTTGCCAGTCATGAAAACCAGCACAACATCCACTGGAGTAAAATCAGATATGAAAGAACAATTTGAACACAGTTAAACATAGAATTTCTGAATAATCCAAAGTTCACAGTGTACAAAAAACAGCCACAGAGAATAGTTGGGTAGTAGTTTTATTGCAATCTGCATTACAAGTCAGAAGGATCACATTTAGTCTACTATTTTGCAGCTGCTTGAAATATCCAACTTTATACTTTCCACATTGTTCTCATGACTGTTGATCAAATTCTGTGTTTGGGATCTGTAATTTTGTTAGCAAATGTTTAAATACAAATCTATCACTGCTGTACATCTATGAAATTTCATGTATTTAACAAGTTTCTAAAGTACAAGATGATAACAGTACTTTATCGAGTTTATTTCCTGAAAAAAGATAAGACATGTTCTATACCTGAAATCAGATGCATTAAAATGTTAATTCCAGATATTAGTAATAAATGAACTGAACGTCTGTTATTGTGGCACTTCAGTAGATTAAATGTCCTCCTATTGCATATTGCATTTTATACTTTGCTCTTGACATCAGAGAGCAAACTCACAAATTCAACTTCTTCAGTCTTCTCATGGTGTTAGACGTTTGGGATCACGAGGGTACATGGATGTTTGCCGGACATTGCTCAACCCAAGGTACAGCATGGTTACTCTTTCCAACCCTGTCAAAATTAAATCCAGTATAATTAGCTAGGAAACCAACTTGTATGTATATTATACATCTACAGAGATCAGTTTCATATATCATGATGAACAATGCCTTTGCCTACCTGTATTAAGACAAATAATGGAAACCCTTCTCAAAATGCTGCCACTGGCTGGAATTTGGTAAATGGTTATTAGGGACAGGGTTTTTTGGTCATGACAACCATGTTGTGGCAAACCCTCTTCAAAAAACCTTGTCCAGTGCATATTTAAATTTTTTGTGGCAGGCAATTGAAAAAACATCTTATGCTTTTAATATCCTTTCTTTGGGGTATTAATAACATTGGCTATTCTTCTAGCTTTTAAAGTTTTCAGGCTGATCTGTATTGATCTTATTGATTCACCTTTGCTGTGCTGAATTTTTTTTTACATTATGTACTTAGTGCATTTTTATTAGGTTATGTATACCTGCCAGAGAGACTTAGAAAGATAGTAAAGAAAATTGTAACAAGAGCAGGTCACAGCGGACCTTGGCTCTCTTCCGCTTCTGATATGGCACAGAGTTGTGGAACAAAATATTTATCTCTTTTTTTAATTAAGCTGTTTTTCAGACTTTGGTGAAACGGCAAGCAACAGTTAATGAAAAATTACACTGAAAGCTTCCAAACATTTCCTCCTTGCAGAGAAGGAAAGGGAGCTTGTGTGAGACCAAAGCTTGTCTACATCACGATAAATTGTGGCTCAAGGTGACATTTACTCAGTAGCCAAATCCTCTTGCTTAGCAAATGGCATCATTTTAAAAGTTAAATTGCACCAAGTTAAAAAATAACTGTAGGTACTATCAGTTCCATGCTGAGTCACACAACTCAGTATGAAATGGGCAACGTCCATGGCAATATTTTACCTTGAGGCAATTCACTTCCAAAAGTTATACTGTTTATCCTATGCTATCATAACTAGGTAAGATGGTTTTGGCCACTGTGTGGAAACAGTGAACAGCCTCTGTTCAAAGCAATGCCTGCACAGTCTCTTTCACCGGAAGAAAAGCACATCCCTTTGCCAACCTGCCCCCATGTCATCTGCTATTGCATGGTAGCACTCGGGGTAGGGGAGAGGAGGACCCCAGCAGGGGTTTCTTTTCCAAATCAATGCCCATTTCCACAGCACAGGCATGTATGGCTAACTATTTAGATAGCACTTGGTTTGCAGGCTTTGCAGTCAAGGCGTTGTGGGAGGGATGGTTTGGCCCTCTCACATCACATTGACCCCAAGGGCATTCAGAAGCAGCCATTGTCTCAATGTTTAGCCATGGAATGCCTGTGCGGTGGAAGCCACCAGATGTCGATTCCAGAAAAAAAGGCATCAGCAACAGTGGTTATCCAGGTGGCAATGAGTAGGTTGGGGTGGCTATTGTGCCACCCAGAACACCCTCCCCCTCTGGTGCCAGCGCAAAAGCACACTTTATGAACTCCTCCCTTGGTTAATTTTTCATTTTAAACCAGATTAACAATATCTTAGTCTATTCAACTGAAGCCGCAAACACCTAAGAGCTGTAAATCCAGGATCTCTTGCTTGTTTGTAAGTCACAATGACTAAAATCCTAATCACAACATAAGCCCAATAGTAATTTTTTTGTCTAGAGGAATGTGGTGGCTTAGTGGTTAAGACGCTGAACGTGAAGACCGGAAGGCTGGCAGTTCAGCAGTTTGAAACCAGAGTCCTGCATGACTGAGTGAGTACCTGTTGTCTGTTTCAGCTCCTGCCAACCTAGCAGTTCAAAAGCAAGAAATTGCAAGTAGATGAATAGATACTGCTTCGGTGTAAAAGGTAATAGTGTTCTGTGCACTCCAGCATCTAGTCATGCCTGACACGTGACCTTGGAAATGTCTGTAGATACAGACAGGACTGGCTCTTTGGTTGTAAATGGAGATGAGCACCACACCCTAGAGTTGGATATGACTGCCTTTCTAGCAAGGGAGACCTTTAACTAATTTGCTGTCTGTTCTCCTCTCAAAAACAAACTGCTGTGATTCTCCAGAGTGTGTGTGTGCACGCGTATGTACACGTGCATTCACACCCTCAAGAAATGCAGCAGTGGTGGTCTGTTTATGAGGGAGGAACAGACAAAAAGTTATGCTTGGGCTTATGCTACTTGCAGGATTTCAGCAAATATGTGCAGACTGTTATTCTCTTGTGTCTTAATCAGGAACCAGCAATAAAATAAAATCCAGTTTTGGGACTATTCTTAAAAATGTGTCACTTCTACTCACATCAACATTTAAAGCAAATTGATCTAAAGCTCTCACAATTCAAACTTTAATGCGACCGAAATTTCTTTTAAGATGAATAATGGACCAAACTGGATGTTACTTAGGAAAATGTAACACTGAGGATTCATGGGCAGAGAGCGATGTGCCCCCTCTCATGCCAATGGATTTTCCCACATAAAATCCCCACCTCCAAACTGTTTCCCCCTTCAGCTTGGTTTCTGAGTCTGAGAGGGAGAAAGATAAAGATAGAAAACTAAAGGCCACAATTTTCTTCTTCAAGACCCTCTTGGAAAACCTAACCCTTCCTTCTCGAATTCTCTCTCCTTCCCTTCATCTTTCTGATCAACATTATGAGGATAGGTTTTGGAAATCTGAATTCTACGTAATCTCTAAAATTGGCTCTAATATAATTATTTGTGGGGAGGAGAAACTAACCCTTACTGAGTAGAAATAAAAACCAATAATCCTAGACTTTTCAGCATTATCTCTATTAAAAGCAGGAATAAATCCACCTAAAACAGACAATGGTTTCTTTCCTTGCAACTATGCATACCCGTAATAGAACACAGGTAAGAAGAGCTGCATGTTCCCCCCATTGAATATGTGCATTTGAATATTGTCTAATTACTTATAGAATGTTGCTTCATAAACAGGACAGTCAATTCTTTCAGAATACTGTAGTTCTTTAGAATAAGTCCACAGAAGTGGGGTACAGAGAAAGAGCCTCCTTGAAGATCATGGTATTTTTGAACCACAATAGGGTGTACCCTGGTAACGGCAGCCTTGTGTTGTTGGCTAATCTTTTCCACACTAGGTCAGGCGAAAGGAAATGCAGAATGAACTCACCAAAAGGTGGCTTCATTTTGTCAGTTTCACATCTGGCCTAGACATGGAAGAAGAAGTCCACATAAGCAGCTTAAAATATTTCCAAACACATACATTCTCTGTAAATCCAACTCAGTTTTCTGAATTATGCTGAAATGCTGCAGTGGTCTTTCTTATAACAGTACTTTCCCATATGATGTTAAAGAAGGGCTAGTACAGCTCTAGAAGAAGATAAACTACATTACCTATGCCACCACCAGCATGAGGAGGTGCTCCAAAACGAAAAGAATCAATATAAGCTTTGATTTTCTCCAAATCTGAAAAGGAAATGGCTTATGTTATTTTATGTCTAACCATTATTAACAATGCGGGGGAAAAGACATGCAAATACAGCTTAAAGAACAAACATTATCCAAAAGAACTCATCTCAAAAAAGCTTAGATGTTGTGGTTTTTCCGCAAATTCAGTAGTGACATCCAGGATCTTCTTAAGCCTTTTACTGCCTAAGCATCATTTGCTGATCCAGGCTCATTTTGAAAACAGACAAAGGCTCTATTGGATTCCCTTCCCCTTCCTGGAATCAGGTGGGGTAGGGGTGGGATTAAAAGGGCCCCTTGCTCCTGGAGACGGAATTTTTAAAGGAAGGAAATGGACCCTCTCCAACTTCATTGCTGCCCTACCCACCCTGCTTACAAAGTAGCAGAAAGGGACCGGAAGGGCTCCCCTCTTTTCTTTTCAAATACTTTGTACATTTTGTTGGGAGTATTGGTTCCAACATCATGTCAGTGTATCCGAACAACAGGATCCGTGAAGAAATCTACAAGAAAGTTAGATAGACCTAATGTAATTCCATTCTATTCTTCTCCAGTTTATCTGGTCGCTAGTAGTGATAGTCACCACCATTAAACATTTTTTAAAAAATAGTGGTCATGTGGACTCTTGTGGCACAGAGGTAAAACCAACCCCCGTTTCCATCTTAATTTCCCAGACTCGACTCTCCAGATTACATGAAGTACTTTGCAGAACTTTGGAACTAAGAAAGGTTTTCTTAATTTCTTAATTAAAATCATAATTGTAGTAATTTATTGTATTCCTAGCTTTCATATTGTCTGCTTTAATGTTGTAAGCTGCCCTGGGTCCTGTTGAACAGAAAGGCAGGGTATAAATGATAAAATGGTAAGCAAACAAACTGGATAAGATGCTGGGGAAGTAGAGGGAGCTACAAAGAGTTTAGGAAGGACAAAAGAATAATGGAAAGGTATCCCTTTATTTGTGTGGTGGGGTTTCTGGATTTGTGGCCAGAGCCTTGGCCACTGCAGGGCAGCTGAGTGCTGTAAAGTAGAAGCCTAAGTCAGTATGCTGGCTGATCAGTGCTTTTGGGAATTGGCTTAGGCTTCTGGGAATTGAAGCCCAAAACCCAGCGTATGGGAACCAGCGCTGTAAAGGACATGCAAGCAAATAGGGATTACTGAGCCTTTAAAGAAGTACCTACTCCAAATTAAAAGCAGAGTCTCCCCTAAATGTCTATTGCTAGTCAATAGGTGTTGTTGGTCTACAAATTGCATCAGGAATAAGCAAATTGCACTCCCCAAAACATGCCCAGGGCCCCACATGCTTTTTTCTTGTGTAACACATGTTAGCTAGGGAAGACTATCCCCATAGCTGTTAACAGCTCACATTCCTCTAGCAAATAAAATTATTATTCAGGTAGATTTACAGCTATCTGAGCCCACAGCTGTGGAAACTTGGCACAGAACCCCACAGGACAGCAGAAGCCAATAAATCATTCCCATTTAACTGGACATGTTTGATGGCCTCTTGAGCTTTTAGATAGATGAAATTAAACTATAGGTGTCTTAGAACAGACATGCACCTTCTCCTGAACAGAATAGTCTGACATGAAGACGATTCCCTGGAACAATTTCCTTAGCAATGTTGCCTATAGCTGCAATTCTGTTAAAATGTTGTTATGTATTTGCAGAGGAAGGAAACAGCAGCTTGATGGATGTCTGCAGTTGTTTGTCTTAGATTTCATCGTTAAGCCATGCAATCTAATCTTCAAGTAGGAAACTGTAGATGGACAGTATCATTTCTTGTTTGTGTACCATTCACATTATATTTGAAGAGTCAAAACCTCTAATTCCAGTTTTAACAGCCACCGCCCAAATCCTACTCCCAATGACTTTGGAAAGCAATAAAAGTAAGAAGATTCACTGCACATCACCCTCAGTGAGAAGTATTACCAATACTATGATGTAAGGCCCTCTCAGTCAGCAGTTGTGGGTCGTGGATTCGCTGAGCCCCAGACAGTATCTCTTCTCCTCTCATGAACATATCATAAGAGTTGGAGATTTTCTGAAAAGACAGATTGTAGCTTAACAAATGGTAAGGTAAACAAACAGCCTGGAAATTGGTGCTTGGAATGTGAAAATCTGAAACTGGTCTTGGCTCAAGTAAAAACCTGAAGTCAAGTAGTGATGGTTTCATGAGACCTAAATCCATGTGCTACTCTCAAATAGATTAGACCTGGTCAATCGAACAGATTTATATAAGTGTTGAATGGGTCTATTGTAAGTGGGACTAGTTTACTAGATTCAGATCCAGGAGAGGCAGGAATGAGTGGAACTAGGAACAATCAAATTCTGAAAACATTAAGCAAAAGGCCACCTTTAAAATAAGCAACAATAATTATGTGGATGACGCACAATTGTACATCTCAGCCCGTGGTGATCCAAGTGATGCAGTGGAAGTCCTATCCAGGTATCTGGAGGCTGTGATGGTCTGGATGGGGGACAGTGGTCTACAACTGAATCCTGGCAAAACTGAGTGGCTGTGGGTCAGGGGTCCCGTATTATCTTGAGAGCTACCATCTTTGGTTGTGGATGGGGCTGTTTTGCCGCAGACAGACCCGGTGCGTAATTTGGGGGTCCTCCTGGACTTGCGACTCCTGCTCAATGAACAGGTGGCAGTCGTGGCCAGGAGGGCTTTTGCACAACTTTGTGTCATTCGCCAATTACACCCGCTCCTAGATCGGGACTCCTTGCTCATGATCACACACGCTTTGGTCACCTTGAGACTCGATTATTGTAACGCGCTCTACATGGTGCTGCTCTTGGTGACCATTCAGAGGCTACAGCTGGTTCAAAATGTGGCTGCCCATGTGGTGATGGGGGGTGAGTGTTATGCCCATGCCACATCACAATTGCAAGAGCCACATTGGCTACTGGTGTGCCTCTGGGTGCAATTCAAGGTGTTGGCGATGATCTTCAAAGCCTGACATGGTAGTGGACCAGGGTACCTAAGAGACCACATTGTCCTGAGGACATCAGCTTGTCCCACTCGAGCAGACCGGAGCGGCTCCCTGATGGAGGAGCCCTTTTTGGTCTATGCTCTGGCCCTTTGGAACCTTCTCCCAACCAAACTCTGCCTCCAGGCGGCGCTCCTCCCCTTTAGAAAAATCCTCAAAAGCAGGCTTGCAAAGGAGGTGTGGGGTACCGCAGGTATGGAAACATCCCCCCCCCCCCCCCCGCTGGCTGATATAAGGCCTAGAGACTGAGCCTTGTGGGTGGCTGAATGAAGGTATGTTTAATTGTATTTTTAAGGGTTTTTAATCCTTGCTGGTTTTAAATGATTTTATTGTCATGGAATGTTTTTGTATATATTTTTATCTGTGAGCCACCCAGTGTCACTTCAGCGAGGGGGTGGTGGTACAAATCTGAACAATAAATAAATAAATAAAAATCAGTAGTAAAAGTGGAGAAACTTATTGAATCCACTTCCCCAAAATATTTTCCCCCCATGGTCATACTACTGTGGTTCACTGTGGAATATTTCTGGTAACCTGACACTACCAATTTGTTGAAACTCAAATAGTATCTTCAGCTTTGTTCCCATTCTCTCAAGCAATCTCTCAATGCAAGGGAACAGCTGTACAGAGTGATGCTACTGTGCCCAGCCTCCCACCAGTCGTGTATCCTATCATTCTATGTCCTAGAACAGTGGTGGCTAACCTTGGCACTCCAGCTGTTCTTGGACTTCAATTCCCAGAAGCCCTGATCAGCAGGAGTGCTGACTTGGACTTCTGGCAATCGAAGTCCAAGAACAGCTGGAGTGTCAAGGTTGGCAACTACTGTCCTCAAACAACACACACTAAGTAAAGAAACATAGGTGCAAGGCTGCTATAGTCTGCAAAATCCACTGGTGCCTTGAATATAACAGGTTCTCAATACAGTACTGTAATGAAAAGAAAAAGCACAATGAGCAAAGAAAATAGTATGTCTGGCTCTGTAAGCTACTGCTTCAACCCAGCAATCCACAGAATCAAGACAGACTACTTTTGCACAGTACAAGGGAATCCCAGAGGTGCCTCAGGGCTCCTTCATACACCTCCAGTCTGTAAATTTGCCTGAAACATAGCTATGGAAGACTAGGCAAGGCTAAAGAAGACAGAATGAGGTTGAGCCATACCTCCTTAATTCATGACTGCAAACTTGCTGTCATGATCTTAACAGCTCAGTTGACACACACTAAAATCCATGCTTGACTCATCCCATACTGACACTTCAAAGCATCCTGAAATGCAGAACTTTACTTACAGGATTAGCCGGATCTGGCATCGTATAAAATGGTCTTACAGCCAGTGGATATTTGTCGAGAATATAGAAGTCTGTGTCATACTGTTGAAAACCACAGAATAAAATGAAGGGTTTTAAAACAGAAGATGATTTTTGTCACGTTTGCATAGAAAACCATAGTTTTATACTGTTGATCTTGTAGCACAACACACACACAACTGACCATTATTTACAGCATGTCCAGTTACTTAAATTAGTCCATGCTGGCTCTAAGTCATCGCTTTTAATATTACATAAAAATGCCACAATATAAATATATGAAGCCATTTTGTGTTGCAAGCAGGGCTGCTCAGAATCAAAAAGTCATATTATGACTTATATTAAGGAGTTAGCAAAGTTTAAACAGCATTACCTTTTCTTTCACTAGACGGCCCAAGAGTTTTTCACTTGGAGTACTGAAAAGAGAGATGCGCAGGGTCAGAGTTAAGCACTGGATGGACATCACTGTGCATGTTTCTAAGAGGTTATGGGGCTTAAGACTTTATCTACTACTCCTTGTGAATCTGGGAACTTACAAAAATATCATGTATATGGAAAAGGTGAAAGATTTATACAATCTGAAAAGAAACCAGTTAATGTTTCATGTTAATTCTGCAGGATGTGGGAGTGACTGATGAATTACGGACTCTGGAAGAAATCCATATGCAGAGTCAGGAAGGACTGATTAGTGCTTTTTATACTTGTTCTCTAAATTTGCAATGGCGTTTATCTCTTGTTAAGAGTCTTACATCATTTCCCTCCCTTTTTTTCTATTTGATTGCTTAGGCAACAGGATTCCCATCCCCTTTTTTTCTGTGTAGAGGACTTTGAGAAATTGCCCGTAGCTGCGTTTCTGATCAGGGCTACATAGAAAAGGGAAGAAAAATATTTTTAATGCTACCTAAGCAATGCAGTGCAACAGCGACGAAACAGCACCAAAAAAAGTCATCTTCCTTGCTCTCTTACAGAGGAGCAGGGGAAGATTTCAATTTGGCTGTATCTCAGTGGCGTCACGTACGGGGGTGGCTAGCCCCAGGCGGCACTTTTTGGGCTATGTGTGTTCTCAGACTACAATTCCCAGAAGCCCTAGCAGGAGTGGGCGCCAGTGCCCACCAGTGGGCGGCCTCGGGCAGCTGAAATCCACGCAATGTTACTGCTGTATCGTCAAGTGGTTGATCAGTCATTTCACGATATGGACAATTAGGTCACTTGTGATATTTGGATGGGGAAAGTGGGTTTAAATGTCATTTAGCTCCTTTCTCCCACTCTTCAACCAAGTCCTGGCATCCAGACCCAGGCTGTGCCAGCAGGGCCAGTATGGAGAACCCTTTAGTTTCACAGAGCTTGTATGGGTTTGTGCTAAGTAAACGGGAGTCATAGGGCTTCTGGGGGTGGTAAAGGAGGAGGACGGAGTTGGGAGGAATAGGATGGGAGCTTGCAGTCAGATTGCCTAAACTCAAGTAGAGGCCAATAGTTGTTCCCTCTGCATGGCAAAACTATTAAAAGGAGATGTTTTCAGCAACAGGAATATAGCTACATGCAGGTGCATGCATTCACATGTACGACTTCTAGCACATGAATGCCTGTTAGTCCTTCTGATTTTATTTCTCAACTCTTTTCCATCTACCAATTCAAGTTACTTTCTGTATCATAAAAATGTCCTCCAAACGATGACGGCGTGCTAGACGGAACAGTACTGAATGGAGAGTCAGTATTGCAACTTGGAACAATGTTTACAACATAGGAAATGAAGTCACATAATTTTCCAGGGGAGAAGAGTCAGCACATTTGTTTACTCTTGAAGCATCATACAGCTACAAGCAACAAGCTCATGGTAGTTATCTATTACCCACTAAAAACTGCAGTCAAAGTAGCTGAAGAAAACTCCTAAAACAAATTTAATGTAACATAGTGTTTCTTCTGCACAACAATGGCAATTCTTAAAGCTAGGAAACAGTAATTGAGGCTTATGTAAAGATTCTGGCAGATGCAAGGAATAACTGAATGCCATCCAAATGGAGTTCAGAAGTGGTTACACTTGCACTGCCAAAAGATGGTGCTAATTTCCCCTGGTAACATGAATGTACCTAAGATCATCTTCATCCCCCATCTCTACTCCAGCCCCTCGAAGCATAGCCACAGCTTCTTGGTACTCCAGTCTGAGAGTCGGCTCCAAGAACTTGAATGGTTCACATGGAAACTGTTTGTTCACTGTCTGGATTTCAGTTTGAAACCTGCACATAAAAAGAAAATGGTTTTTCACAAAGCAAGACCATGGAACATAAAGGCCTTACCTTCCTTTGCCACAAGAGTTCACTCTAACTTCATGCAAGACTTAAGTCTTTGTTTTTAGCACTTTTGAATGAAAGAATGCTGTGAGGTAACTTGATTGGCTTTTCACATTTTACCTGTCAAAAATTTACCAGACCAGTGGTTGCAATCCTATTTTATAGTTCTGAGTTGCAGCAAGGAAGATGTTATCAGCAGAGGCAAATCCCTGCTGATTTAAGGCTATTTCAGTGTGCGTACAGCTTGTACATGATACAACAAAGTTGCATGCATTTCTAAAATCACCATAGATGTAAAGGGTAAAGGTTGTCCTTGCTTGAAAGCCAGTTGTATCCAACTCTAGGGTTTAGTGTTCATCTCTGTTTATAGCCAAAGAGCCAGCGCTGCCTCAATTTGCAGATGTTTCTGTGGCAGGCATAACTAAACACTAGAGTGTGCGGAATGTTGTTTACCTTCCCACCGAAGTAGTACCTATTTATCTACTTGCAATTTCTTGCTTTCGAACTGCTAGCTTGGCAGGAGCTGGGACAGAGATGGGAGCTCACTCCGTCGTGCGGTACTCAGGTCTCAAGCTGCTGACCTGCCAACATTCCAGTCATCAAGTTCAGCATCTTAACCACTAAGCCACTGTAGTCCCTCAATCACCATATGAAATCTTTAATGACTGATCATCTCCCCCTGATGGTGACATCATCACCACTGTGCATGCGGAGCTGTCCAACAGGATTTCAGCTAATCTCATAGACTAAATAGGTAAAGCTTTGCAACAATTATTCTAAAAATCCAAAGCCCAATAAATAGGTGTTAATAATACTAATTTTTCCCAAAGCTGTATAAACACAAACGATAATGAATTATATAGTGAAAAAGTGCACTTATTCATATCGGTTCAGACAGTAAGTGAGTGAGCAACTAATTGCAGAACATGAAGCTTCTGTGCTAGCTTTATGTTACTCTGCAGGAGAGTATGCTAGTCCAGTGTAGTGCAGATCAAAGCATGCAGGGCAGGTGGCTGTGGCCCTAAATCAGGGGTTTGCAACCTACGGCCCATGGGCCGACCCCAGTCCCTGACACTGTTTCATCCAGCCCGCAGCGATGACCCTGGAAGTGGATGCGCCCACACATGTGCAAACACACCCTTACATTTTACAGCAGTGTTTGCGGTTGGGGGAATGTGTCCAGCCCACTCAATTATCTGAAGGGGGAGTTATCTGACCCATGGTATGAAAACCTTGAGAGCCCCTGCCCTAAATGAAAAAATGAAACAGTGAGATTGGTCACAGGATGCCTAAAACCAACCCCAATACACAAAATGCATTACTTAGTTGGCATCCCTCCATCAAAATTCCATCGAGAAAGTGCTGCTCAGAAAGAGTGGGTCAGAGAAAGTTCCTCAGAAACACACCTGCTATTTGATCACCAACCACCAAAGCTGAGACTGAATTCAAGGCATAGCTTCCTCACAACATCTGCCCCTACAATCAACCAGCCCCCACAGAACACTCTAGAACTTTGGAAGGCAAGCAAAGAGCTATCAGACAACTGGGCAGATCCACACAATTCTCTACTGTCTGGCCAAGAACAACCATGGCCTGAGTGAAAAGCTCTAAACAGACTGGGTAGGAAGATCAAGGGTTAATGTGAGAAAGTGGGGTTTCTCTGTAGATGGTAGCCTGTGTGGATGCGGAGAACAAACTATTGCCCATATGAAACAATACACACAATGCCCCTCAACATGCACTGAGGAGGACCTTACGTTGGCAAGAGGAAATGCTGCTGATGTGGCCTGATATTGGGCAGGTGTCATCTAATTCCTGTTTGTTTTAGATGTTAATTTTAGCTTTATATGTTATTATATGCTTGTGGTGCCTCTGACATGAATAAAGAAAAGATTGCAGAATAATTGCTTCTGTTGTTTATTTTGGCAACATCTTACTGACTTTTCAATCAATATTCTCCAGGCCTAGCTACAAAAACACAATATACAAATAAAATATCACAGACTATTAGAAAGAGAAAGTCAGAAAAAGGAGCTGGCTATAAAGCATTTAACCACTAAATGCCTGTCTGAGAAAAAAAATACTCACTGGTAATTTAAATGGGCAAAGACTCTGGATCTGCTACACAAAAACTGGATAAATGGTTCCAAACCAGAAGGCTATTCTGCACACTGGTCATCCGAATGGAAATGTCCAAAGTATTTTCAGCACCATATTTCAAGAAACAGGAGAGAACATTGGGTGTGGGGGGGAGAGCCCTTGTCCTGGCTATTTAGAATCTTAAACCGAAAGCAAACAGAACTCCACTTCTAACCTTGCAGCCCAAGTCAAGCCCTGAGGAGTAAGTTCAACTTACAAAGTGATGTCAGAGCAAGACCCCCATGTTCAGTTCTATATCCATCAACTACCACATACCAGCCATTCCCAAAACCTTGGAGTTGTCCCCCCATCATCAGATACTGCCACATGCCAAGTTGGGACAGATCTGGAATCTACATGCTACTTGGTCTTGAAAGAAAAGGACAAAAATAAATCACATATAGTCACAATAAAAAGCCTGGGATGACCATATAAGCAGCAAGCCATAGTTCAAAATCCCTTTGATGCTCACAGAGAAAAGTATGGACTGGGAGTCCCACCCATGTTTTTCATTCAAAAGCGCATATCACCTGAGAACATGGAAGTTTCTACTTGACTCTTCCATCACAAAGAAAGAATGTTTGACTCCATCTGACAGCTTCCTTTGTCTGCAGAACTAAAGGGCTGCCTGCTCTTGTCATCTCTACCAGGCTATCTCCCCTGCCAACCATGAAAAATCCCATGACACAAGGGAGGCCAATTTGACCCCATTGCTTGGCTAGGGAAGTAACAGCTGCAGGAGCCTTGATTTTATCTCCCCTACTAAGAATCTGCAACAATTCTGTCAAATAAGAACTGTTCCCTGTTGTTTCCTACCTCACAACCTTTCCTTTTCTTGTTTATTATTTCTCAGGTTGCAAATCTATTTAATCCATTTTGCATTTGGGGAAAGGGTTATTTTGGCTGAAGAATGAATGAACACCAAGTTATTATAGTCAAGAAAGCCTAATTTCATCCATTTAAAAACCTATCAATGCCAATGGTCCTTGGAACAGCTATGGATTTTATTAACTGATTCTGTAATATATTTTTGGCTTGTGCTTAATCTATCACAAATCTATTTTACTGGACTGCTCCAATCTCTTGTGTTTACTGGTAGTGAAAGAACAGAGATTTTTAAAAATTCATTTTGTTCTATCAGACATGAGATTATGTTTGTACTTCAGATAGCTGCAGTATTAGAGTTATTCAGTTTTTCCACTAACAATCAAACCAAACCAAAATGCAAACAGAGAACTGACAGCTAAAGGACTAAACCTGAAACCTGAAAATAGGACATGTTCACTTTTTTGTCCCCAAACAATGACTTTTCCATATCAACGTTGACATTTGATTTGTTGTTGTTCACTTGCATAGTCAAGTCCGACTCTTTACGACCCCATGGACCACCGCACGCCAGGCACCCCATCCTCCACCATCCTCCGCAGGCCAACCAGCTCTATGGCCATTGCTTCAATAATGTCATCTAGCCATCTCATCCTCTGCCATCCCCTCTTCCTTTTGCCCTCGATCTTTCCCAGCATCAAGGCCTTCTCGAGTGAGTCCTGTCTTCTCATTTGGTGTCCTAAGTATGTTAGCTTCATCTTCAAATATTTGTCCTTCCAAGAAGCAGTCAGGATTTATTTCCTTCGGAGTCATCTTATTTGATCTCCTTGCTATCCAGGGTACCCTCAATTTTTTTCTCCAGCACCACATTTCAAAGGTGTCTATTATTCTGAACTCAGCCTTCCTTATGGTCCAGCTCTCACAATTGTACATTACTACTGGGAATACCATTGCTTTGACTATGCGGACTTTTATCGAGAGGGTGATGTCTTTATTATGTTCCCTAGGTTTCTCATAGCTTGCCACACAAGAATTAATCGCCTTTTTATTTCATGGCTGCAGTCACAATCTGTAGTGATCTTGGATGCTAAGAAGGTAAAGTTTGTCACTGCTTCCATTTCTTCCTCTTCTATTTGCCAGGAAGTGATAGGGCTGGTTGCCTTCTCTTGGGTTTTTTTTATGTTGAGTCTCAGGCCAGCTTTTGTACTCTCTTCTTTCACCCTAATAAAGAGGTTCTTAGGTCATCTTCACTTTCTGCCATTAGGGTAGTATCATCTCATATATCAGGTTGTTGATGTTTCTCCCAGCAATTTTAATTCCTACTTGTGATTCATCCAGCCCTGCATTGTGCATTATGTACACTGCATATAAGTTAAATAAGCAGGTTGACAATATGCAGCCTTGTCGTATTCCTTTCCCTATTCTAAACCAATCAGTTGTTCCATATCCTGTCTTAAGTGTTGCTTCTTGACTCATTCATGTATAGATTTCTCATGAGACAGATGAGGTGGTCTGGTATTCCCATCACTTTAATTACTTGCCGCAGTTTATTGTGGCCCACATAATCAAAGGCCTTGGTGTAGTCAATGAAACAGAAGTAGACTTCTTTCTGGTACTCCTTTTCTTTTCTTGCCAATTTCAATCACTATACTTGTGATTGAAAGCAATGGTGTATAGAGGAAGAGCAATATGAAAGGCAAAAAATAATCAGAAGCTAGACATTCATTTTCATATACATAAACTGCATTGATTATTACTGATATAACCCCCTTGCTTTCCCTCAGTTTCTGCATCAGCATAAAACACTCCCACTTACTTTTCTTGAAGTCCTTTGAATATCTGCACTAAGGTGTCAGCAATCTCTTCCATCACTTCATGATAATGGTAATTAAAGGCCATTTCAATATCCAGACCAACAAATTCTGTCAAGTGTCTATGAGTGTTTGAGTCTTCTGCTCTAAATACTGTATGAAAGGGGAAAAAGCATAATCATCTTAAACAAATGAGCCTATCAATATTAAGATCAGACACACTATACCACCAAGCTATGATGATGAGTAGGTGAATTATTGGCTTTTTCTGAAACAGATTTCTATTCTGTCACTAGAAAGTATATTCTCTAACACCAAAATGGGTTCTTATGGTGGTACCATATCCAGATTTCACATCCACCCTTCCTTAATTGTTCTACTAGTTAAACAAATGCAGTCCAACCATCAGAGAAGCATTTAAGAATGATAACAGAACAGTAACAATTCAATAATGAAGCAGATTATTCAAACAATAATCTACTTCAAAAATCTGTTTTTAAAATGGGAGAAGAAACACCATGTATACTTGAGTATAACCCGAGATTTTTAGCCTAAAAAATTAACCTCAAAAAAGGGGACTCAGTTTATACTTGGGTCAATGACCACGAGGGTCCCAGAACCGTGCCGGGTTGAGATGTGCCAACAATTTAATTAGTTTTCCCATATTTTCATGTATTTTGATTATAGAAACTCACTAGCAGCTGCTGCATTTCCCACCCTCAGCTTATAGTCGGGTCAATCTATTTTCCTGGATTTTCAGGTCAAAATTAGGTACCTCAGCTTTTACTCAGGTCGGCTTTCACTCCAGTATATACAGGTATGTATTGTTTTGATCAGATACTTTTGAAACAACAGTACAGACAAGTCTCTGAGTACCATCCATGAACCATTATAACTGACAATGAAATCAGGGAGAATTAAAGCTGCTATATATGCCTTAAAGGCATGTATTTGCATTCCTTGCATCTGAAGTGGATTTTGATCCATGAAAGCTCATACTGAAATAAATCTGTTAAATCTTCAAAGTGCGAGAAATATTTTGCCTTCCCCCCGTTCTTTTTCTTTTGCTTCCCACTTTTTAAAATTACCATATTTGACAGTGTATAAGACACATCCTGTTATTACCAAAATAGCCCACTATTGGCCACTATATACAGTACAAAACACACTCCATTTCCCCAGTATATTTTAAGGGAGGAAAAGTGGGTCTTGTATTCCAGCAACTATGGTAAGTAATCTGTGTATCTCATAATGCAGCCCGAGTCCTACTATTTGGAGTGGCATTCCTTCCACTGCCTTCACTACCTCCACTTATTATTTTTTTTATTACAGGACCTACAATGCTTTTGTGTCAACCCACATTCATTCTATTTCCTTCCTCATTAAGGGTAGGTGAGATAAAGGATCCAGCATCAGGATGGAGAACCTGGCTCATAGGCTGCATCAAGTGTTAGGGCGAGAGAGGGATGAATGTACTTATACTTGCCCTGCCATTAGTAGCTTATAACTCATGTGTTTCTACAGAGATGGGAAGAGAAGCATTTGCACTGCTAATGCTGAACCTAGGCATCATGAAAAACCAGACCATACAAATATGTTGCAGAATCCGCTTTCAGATGTATTGGTTTCTAGCAAATGTGTGTTAACAAACCCTTGGCTCTACCAACCTTGTAGGCTTGCATTAAGGTCTTAGACAGATTAACCATCCCAGCTGGCAGTCCTCTTCTTCCATGCCAGCAAACTGCTGTATGAAGCTTCAACAGCCGCTAGAGAACACCAGCATTCTATTCATGCATTTTATTTAAGATGGATATTACATTTGTTCCGCCTGTAAGCCCAGTCAAACTGCCACATGGATTAACAGCCTTGGCCTGGAACTTTTGTTTGGCTTCCAGTTTACAGGGGGAAAAAAGCTATGCAAGGCTTAGCACACGCAGATAGCTCTTAACATTTAGTGCGTGCCTGCTCTAAAGACACAAGTGCTACACTAGTAAATATAGTGGAAAAAAACCCAGCATCTTTTATTACCTGGCCCAATGCAGAAGACCTTGTCAAAATCAGCACAAATACACATCTGCTTGTATAGCTGAGGAGACTGTGCAAGGTAGGCACTGCTTTTAAAATATGACACAGTAAATACATTGGCACCACCTTCACTGGCAGCTGAAAAGCAAGTGAGACCATTTATAAAGCATGGATAAAGATACAGGCACGTTTTGAATAGGGTACCCTTTACGTGAATTCATCTGAAGCTTACTAACAGCTTTTAGTATTTTCTGGTTTAATGCCTTCCATTTTTTTCACGTAGAGTTTATGCAAGTCAAATCTCAAAGATGAAAATGTCACATTTAGACTTCTCCCAAAAAGGAAAGCTAGCAACAACCCATGACATATCTGGCTTCTCTCTCCAGATCTGTGGCACTGGGTCACCAAGCCAAACCTTTTTGCAGAAACCAGAAGTCAAGACCAACCCAAATTTTCAACTACATAAAACCCCAGACAATTTCCCCTTGAACCAGAGAAGAAACAGGATGGGACTCAGGAGAAATGTAGATAAGGTTTAAAAGGAGCATGGACAGACTGCAGCAATAAGGTGGGTGATTAATACAATTTTCATTTCATTCCATCAGGCCGGTAGCAATGAGTCAGGACATGTGGGAAAAGTCTGTTGGTTTACAGCAGGGGTGCCCAAACTGTTTGGGCCATGGGCCGATCATGTGGTACGGGCGTGTTTTGCTTCTGCTTCCAGGAGCGACGAGGGTTTCCCGGGCTGGATGGATTGCTGTTGGGGCTGCACCTGGCCCCCGGGCCTTAGTTTGGGCACCACTGATTTACAGGCAGATCAGTTGCAACTGAAAGTACAGAACACTGCTTCTTTTATTTGTTTTTTTAAAAATATGTTTATTACAGTGTTTTATTTAAAAGATGAAAATGGCAATATAAGAATCTAAGTGGTAAGCCTGAGTAGATGTAGTTTATTTTTACCAGCAGAGTGCACTGACCACCCTAAATCACCGGGTGTTGATATTGGAATGTGCTAAATACTGGCCAATGTTATCCTCCCCAATATATACCACCAAGTACATACCAGAAATTATCTTGGGTGTTTGGATTTCCACAAATCCCTTATGAATCAGAGTGTCTCGAAAAAGCTGACAAATGCCAGATTGGAGGCGAAAGATGGCTTGGCTAGTGGAAGTCTGTAAAGTAAAAATATTGCAGTTAAATTAATAATTCTCCCCACCACCAATACGTACACGTGAAGTGAATTCTGACTTGCAACACCCTCTTCCCAATTTTTCTAGATATAAAGTGTTTGCGGTCTGGCCAGGTTATCCTATATGGTAATAGAGTAGAGCATACTGCCAGTGAGTCAACTCCAAGTGTCAGGTGTCGGTTAACTAACCTGACAGCCCTGAGGACTAATGGCCTTGGATGCCAAAATCCACAGGGAAGGGTGAATTCCACTTGAATCCATCCTGAAGAAGGGCAGCAGCTTCATCAAAACTGGCTTGGGGCTGATGAGGTCTTTGTGCGCCAAAAGGGCTTGGGACCAGAAAGTGACTTGTGGAACTAGATCAGTGGTATGGGTGTCATACTGCAATGCAGAAGGCAGATGAAAGGCCAGTGCATTATATTCTCAGGACAGTCTTCATGGCTGATCGCCACGAGGATCACCAATATTCGGATTTGGATATGGCACAAGAAGAAGATAAAGTATTCAAACATGGTTTAAGAATCTCTCTCCCAGGTGTTGCTCTTGGAGTACATTGCTTGTCCAAGGCTACAGAGATTGTTGGCTTTTCTCTTGGAAGTCATAGTGGGCAACTGGACTCTCAATCACAGGCTCTCTGTAGCCAAACGCTCCCACCCACTAGCAGGAGAGCCTGTTTTCACTAGCAGGACATCATTTGCTTTTATCAGGTCAATGGAGATTACTCAAATACAGTAATACCTCATATAACATTAGTATCGAATAACACGAAAACCGCATAACATCAAGGAATCTGGGGGGAAGAATTGCATCAGATAACATTAAGATCCTATGGGATGCTTCAGATAACAACCGCGAAAGCCTGTGTGGTTACAATGTATCTCTATGGATCCCATAGAGGATCAGATAACACTAAAAATCATATAACACGAAGACTTGTGGAACCAGGTTTTAGTGTTATATGAGGTTTTACTGTAATCTCTCAGAGGTACCTTATTACTCAATGCCCTTGTGTCAAAGGTTGGCAAAGGAAAACTTTCAGATGGGTCTCTACATAAACAACAACAAAAGACTCTATCAGTTGGTGCAAAGGAAGATCATTAAACGAATGTATAATACTTAGGTAGAGTGCTTAGTTATGCTGTAAAAAGGAGCAGAAATGGGGAGCATGAGGCCCTCTAGACACCGAATACTGCTACATCATCTTTCTCCTTTTGCTATGCTGCCAAGGGGATGTAGTCCCAATAGCATCAGGAGGATCACAAATTCTCCATCCCATTCTACAGAAAACCCATTCAGTCTTCTACCAGATAGACAAATTTGTTCCAAAGTGGGTTTGGACTAGTTCGAAACTGATACAGGTTGAAATCCTACTGCGTAAGTTACACCACATTAAACAAATGACTGTTAGGAAATGAACAGATCATACCATATTTATAAAGGATGTTTTTTTCCTGGTAACAGAGACTTAAACAGCTGTACATTAAGTTTTCAACAAACAAAGCACTTTCCCCCGTCTCAAAAAAAGGATGTGCGTCATGGTGTTTTGTTAATGACAACTCCTTTTTCAAGGTGCCTGTCTTTTCAGTTAGATTGAGGCATGTGGTTTTTCACATGACATGCCATTAAGCCACAGATGTGCACATGTGGTAACTGTCTTAAATTTTTCACATGTGCCTCTCATGCGAGAATGGGTTTTCCCTTTTTTAACACACACACACCAGATTGCATTTTTAAAATGAAGACTTATCTTCATCGCTTCATTGGGAGGTGATATGTTTTTGTTCACCAAAACAGAGACTGAGAGAAAGTGTCTGGTACAATCTGCCTGTTTTGGTTTTAAACCAAACCTTAAACCACAATCACTCTGGGTTCTTAAAAATAAAAGGTTAGAGTATTCTTTCTTGTTTCCAGCTGTCTGATGGAAATGAAGCCCTGAGAGAACTGCAAACATAATATATGATCATTTGTAACAAACTTATATGAAGTCCAGAGGATGAATGACATCAGTAACACAGCTAGTGCTACACCTAATGTGACACATCAAATGTCCAGAACACAAGTATTTGCAGAAGAAAATATGTGTAAAAACCACAGGTTATGATACATCAAATCTGATATCAAATTTGCCTTTGTGTTTAATTTTACACTGTTGATGCTGTTTCAGGAAATATGCACCTGAGTATTTTCCATGATGGCCAGAATCCTTTTATTAAGTCATGCATAACTCGTGTTGTGTAACTCACTATGGCAACTAATGAGGCTTCAGTAACACTGTAACATACATACCTGTTGTGCTCCTGGTAAAATTACTGGCATCCTGTTAGCAGCCATTTCCCATGGTGAGCTACACAATTTAACTTATGCATGTATAAATGATCAACAGGATCTTGTCTAGTACAGTAAAACACCGGATAACGATTGGATCGCATAACACTAAAATCGCATAACGTTAAGTAATCTGGGGAGGAGAATTGGATTGAATAACGTTAAGGTCTTATGGGATGGACCGGATAACAACCGCTAGAGCCTGTGCGGTTACAATGTATCTCCATGGAGCTTTAACGTTATCCGATCCATCCCATAGGATTTTAACATGCCTCGGATAACACTAAAAATCGGATAACACCAAGACTTGTGGAACCAAGTTTTAGCGTTATCCGGTGTTTTACTGCATTTTGGTCTAGTTGCAGGCATCCCTTTAAACTGCCTAATTCTCAAAATTGCAAAGGCTTTAAATTTTAAAAAAAAAACTAAGTCAAGCTCTAGAAAATTAAAACTAGTGTGTTACTGTCACAAGGCAATGATGAGTCTGAATTTGAATAATTCTTATGCTTTGCTAGCAATTAAGTTCCATAAAACATAGTATGCCTCCAGAAGGGCAGGTTGCTTACCTGTAACTGTTGTTTTTTGAGTAGTCACTTGTGAAGCCACATTAATGGGTTAACTGCAAATGTGCAAAGTTATCCCATTAGTGTGGCTTCACAAGGACCATGAAGAAGAAACATCACATGTTTCTTTCTAAATATTTCTTGTAATAAAATACCAGAAGGGGGTGGGGGTGAGGGAGGAACATAATAGACTGACAGTTTCAGCTTCCAATCACTAATTATTATTGAGTTTCTCGAATCATAGCACTTAGGGAAAGGATTATTCCAGAGAGTGCTATAAGAGTAGAAAATATTTGTTTAAAAAACAGGATGCTAACATTCTTCTTCTGTATATTCCACACCCAATAACCTCTACTGTCCCATCACTGTTTCTGTGACCTGGAAAGAAGAAAGCTTTAAATGACTGGTCATACATTGTTACAATCCTCTTGTTCAGTGTTTCACAATTTTTAGTGTTTGGACTTCAATTCCCAGAAGCCTAAGTCAATTCCCCAAAGCACTGATCAGCCAGTGTACTGACTTAGGCTTCTGGGAACTCAAGTCCACCAGTGTCCCATGAAACATAGTTTGCTTTAACTATCAATGGCCAAAATCCTGATCCTCAGCATAGTAAACCACACTAAATAGGCCCCTTGAATCAATGGGAATTTGGTAAGTCAACTTCTCCATAAATTCCACTGATTCAAATGGACCTACTATTACAGTGATATGGGAAGTCACAATTAGAATAGGCTCATTTGAATCACTGGAATTTACAGACAAATTGTCTCAGATTTGGATAATCTGTTTTTTTAATAATAGCAATTATACTTATATAGCACCCCATAGTGCTTAGTGCACTCTCTGGGCAGTTCACAAGTTAATTAGCATTTGCCCATAATGTACTGGGTACTCATTTTACCGAACTCAGGAGGATGGATGCCTGAGTCAACTTTGTGTGTCCTATCATGATCAAAGTCACAATGTTTTGGCTGCAATACAGAAGTTTGAACACTGCACCTCCAGGGCTCTTAACTGTATAAAGACAACTGAAGCACACAAAAATTTAGTGCACAAAACTGTTTGCCCAACAAAACAGATAAACTGCATATAAGAACCTCAGCCTCCCCAGACAAAGGGAAGACACAATTTTTGAGGCTTTTGTAACTTCTCAACTGAAAAGCCTTGGCTTCAGTAATCGAAACAAAGCATTCCAGTAATTGGCACAGCTGCTCATGTTTTTATGGAAAGTTTAAGCTTCTGAGCAACTGGGGCATTTCTTGAAAAAGAAGGAAAAGAAAATCAAGTCAGCATACTAGACCTGGGGAGCAGATGGAACGGTTGATAGAATAAGGTTCAGAAAAGGTATAACAAAGTACTATAAACCATGAAACACAATGGTTAGACCCACTGTAGGAAGGATGTGACAGTGAAAGAAATGTAGGAAACACAAGATCAAAAATTCATTTTCAAGCGCTCATGTGCTAACAGTCCTATTTGACTTGAAGAATCCACTTTCTTGATGCTGTATGGAGTTTCATTTCATATCTATCTGAAATAATTGTATTTATTCTATTTTTGAAATGAAATCTCAAAATCTCAAAAAGAGAATGCTAAAGTTATTTATGGAGGTTGGATAGCTCTATGGGATGGAGCATTCCTTGGGGCTAAGAATCCAAACCCTCCTCCCCCAACTCCATCTTGTAAGAGAAGAGTCAGCCTTTTGTGATCTTGGGCAAGCAGCAAAGTCCTCAAACACCCCCAAGAAGTAGAGAATGGTAAGCTGCTTTTGCGTACTCTATGCCTAGGAAGCCAAGGTAACAATAAATAAATAAATAAATCAGAGATGACTTGATGGCATATAATTTATAGAAGATGTTTATCACGGACTTGGATCAATAAGTTGACAAAGAACAAAACACATATCACAAATGTGATTCTCAAGCATCAATGCTTATTGACTCATGCAATTAACTGATTCTCATTCAGAATTCTCATTTAAGGGCTGCAATGAGGGAGGAGGCAACCTTTTCCCATTCTGAAGGTTTTAGATTTCTGTACAGTTGTACAGAAAAAAAAAATCAAGACTGCCAAGCAATAAAGCATATCTTAAACACACTCCAGCTAAAGCTTGACAATCAAGTCCTAAATAACTCTTCAGATTCTAGTTTCAGTGTTATATACTATTGCTCATAAAATGTGAAAATGAATATCGCTTTTGGAATGCTGGAGGCAATATTTTATCTTTCCTTGCAAGTACATCTCTGTTCTCTGTGAGTGTGCAGAAACAAGTCCTTTACAAAAACATAAGGAAAACACTATATAGGGTGCAGTGTGAAAGCCAGCACAAGACAAAACCTAATTCTCACCAAGGTGATAAACCTGTGTCTTGGCAATACAACTTTGGGCTGCAGGTGGAGAACTCTAAAATAAAGATGTGTTTCTCTATAAAAAAAAATCCGAACACACCATAGAATCATAGTGTTGAAAGGGGTCTATGAGGCTACTGAGTCCAAACCCCTGCCCGATGCAGGAATCCAAAGCAAAGCCGGTCTAACAGATGGGTGTCCAATTTTCGCTTGGATGCCTCCAGTGTTGGGAGTGGTCGCCTCTCCTGACATAATAGGTTCCACTGACATACTGTTCTAACAGTAAATACGTTTCCCCTGATATTCTACCTATGTCTGGCTGGCTTCCTGTAACTTGAGCCCATTATTAAGTGTTTTGCACCCTGGAATGATCAAGAACAGAACTTGTCTCTCCTCTTTATGTCTATTTTTCAAGTATTTGAAAAAAATGCTATTAAATCCTCTCTTAGTCTCCTATTCTTATGGCCAAACATGCCCAGTTCCTTCAGCCTTTCCTTGTAAGTTCCCTGACCATTCTTGCTGTCCTCCTCTGAACTTGTTCCAGTTTGCTGGCAACCTTCTTCAACTGTGGTATCCAGAACTGGTCATAGTACTCTAGGTGTGGTCTAACCAGTGCTGAATAGTATCTCATGGGTTTTGGAGACTATAATTCAGTTAATGCATTATCCTTTTCTGCAGCGATATCACACTGTTGGCTCATATTCAGTTTGTGACCTACATTTCCAATATCCTTCTCATAATATTACTGAGACAAGTATCCCCTATTTTGTAACTGTATTTGTTTTACCCTAGGTAAAGAATTCCAAAATCATCCCTGTTAAATTTCATTGTTTTGTTTAAGCCCAGTGCTCTAGCCTGAATTTTGTTTTTGTCTTCCAGAATATTAGCTATTCCACCCAGTTTAATTCTATCTGCAAATTTGATAAGTATTTCCTGCATTCCTTCATCCAAATTATTAATGAAAATACTGAAGAGCACTGAAGGGTCCAGGATTGTGTCTTGTGAGACCCTATAACCCTCTCTCAGTTTGAGAAGCCACTGATAAGTACTCAGAGTATGATTTTGTAACCATGTGTCCACCAGATACTTGTGCTTGCAAGCTCACACCTAATTAGCTTGCTCAGCAGAATATCATGGGGCACTTTGCCAAGAATTTTGCTGAAGTCAAGATAAATTACATCCACAACATTCCCAATACCAAGGAAGTTATGTAATCAAAAAAGAAGATAAGATTCGTCTGGCAAATTCATTCTTGACAAATCCATGTTGGCTTCTACTTACTACTGTGTTGTTTTCAAAGTGTTTGCAAATGGACTGGTTTATAATCTGCTCCAGAATTTCTACTGGGATTGATGTCAATTTGAGTGATCTGTAAATTTAACTACTTGGCAAAACTGGGTCTATCCACATTAAACAAGCATCTTAAAAAATAGTAAGACAGAATGGAACTCTCAATCCATAGTCTTGAGTTTGTATAATCTGATCTGATGTTCAAATTGCAACAGATATCAGCTTTAACAATATTCTAAAGCATTGGTGGCAGGTAAGGTATAAATCAAATGATGGGCTTGCAGTTCTTTTGTTCCCTCCACCAAATAATGTTTTGTTCTAAAAATGGCCAGTTCTACTCCACAAAAGCTTTCAAATGACTTACTGGCCATTTTGGGGAGGCTAGACCTGTTTCGAAGGACTGCAGTGCCTCAAGTGGTTAAGATGCTGAACTCGACAACGGGAAGGTTGGAGTTCGATTCCCGAGTCCTGCATGATGGAGTGAGCTCCCATCTCTGTCCCAGCTTCTGCCAGCACAACAGTTTGAAAGCAAGAAATTGCAAGTAGATAAATAGGGACCACTTTGGTGGGAAGGAAAACAATGTTCCATGCACTCTGGTGTTGATGCATGCCTGCTATGTGTCCACGAAACATCTGCAGATGCAGACAGTGTTGGCTCTTTGGCTATAAATAGAGATGAGTACTGAACCCTAGAGTCTGATATGACTGGCTTTCGAGCAAGGGCTACCTTAACCTTTACCTAGACCTGTTTCAGGCCCTGGGAACCCTCTTTTCATAGAGCAAATGGAGATTTTTCTGAGTGTGTCAAAATGGAAGGTGTCTCGTGTGTGTGTGTGTGCCTCGTGTATGAGTTAGGGGTGGGTGGGTTAGAGGCAACCCACAGACCACATGAACCAGCCCACCCCTGCTCTAAAGTAATACAACACTGAGACATACGTAGGGCTTGGGGACTTCTCAACAAATGAACTCTTATTCAAATAGTAAAGGTAAAGCTCTCCTTTGCATGAAAGCCAGTCGTGTCTGACACTAGGGGGTGGTGCTCATTTCTGTTTACAGCCAAAGAGCCAGTGCTATATACATTTGCAGAAGTTTCTGTGGTCAGGTGGCAGGCATGAACAGATGCCAGAGTGCATGGAACACCATTACCTTTCCCCTGAAGCTGTACTTATTTATCCACTTGCAATTTCTTGCTTTCAAAATGCTAGGTTGGCAGGAGCTGGGACACACGACAGGAGCTCACTCTGTCATTGAGTGCTCAAGTCTCAAACTGCTGACCTGCCAAACGTCCGGTCATCAAGCTTAGTGTTTAAACCACTAAGTCACCACAGCCCTATATTTATTTAGAGAAAATGTGGTAAATACTTAATGATTAATCATATCTCTTCATGGGGAAGGCAAGAGTGCTGTAAGGGAGAGGGATAGCTCTGCTCACCATATTGATTCTATTGGCAGGCAAACACACCTAATTTTACTGTAAGAACCTATTTTTAGTGTCAAGCATCAGTCTTGAAAGAGATGAAATATGGAAACTGAAGTCTCTTTAGTATGTGCAGAGGGGTTTTCCAGGTTTCATTTTCAGTCAAAATTCATGAGGCTTTAGGTATAGAACACAGAATCTGAAAGTACAAGAGCCTGAGACTGAAATTCATTAAGTACAAAAGATTACATTGAGTTGATCAGAATGCCTTCCCTCTGAAAGTAACCACAAACAACAAATACAGGGGGAGGAATCTAATACAGTCACGTGACCTATATTTAGTGGGAAAGGTCTGCATTACTCCGTAGCTTTTACGGATTATTAAAATATTACAAAATAAAGCAGCCATTTGAGTTTTCCAGAACTCTTCATCAGCCAGATAGTACAAAAGTTGGAGTTCACGCACCAAGTCCCATGAGGTTTTATAGTCAGGACACCAGGAGTTTTAGATTCCATACAAGTCAGAGCTCACAAAGGTATCAATCTGCAGCAAATCAAATGGGGAGCCTGCAAATTGATACCTTTGCCAACTCTGTCTCATGTAGAATTCTATTTCACCTCGCTGGAAGTCTGATTGCATGAACTATAGACATCACACTGAGCCCAATTTTGACTTTCAGTTTGAACTCCAAGTTTTATATCATTTTGAGTGATTAAGAGTTTTGGAGAACTCAAAATCTTGCTTTCTCTGTAACATTTTAGTGACCCAATATGAAAAAGTATCCAAAGGCAAGGGTGGGTAATACCTTTATTAGACCACTGAAATCTTGCAAATGGAATTTTTCAACATTCTTCTCTTATATTATTCATATCTATTTCACTATGGCCTTTTCCATTTCTGTTCTGCTTAATTAACATTTTGGAGCCCTCTTCCTTTGCTAGAAAGTCACTGTCTTGAACCCAATGGAATCCCTGCTGTGCTGACATAACATCATGTTCCCTCATTTGAAGCCAGACCCAAAGGAGACTGCAGAATAAGTGTGGAGGTAGCAGGTTTCAGCCCTTGTGATGCAGATTAGATCCATCCCTTCCAAAAACTGGAATTCAAATACTGGATATTTTTAAGAGAGCTGAATGGGAGGAAAGGCCTCTCATCTGAACGACTCATTTAATTCAACTGATCAGCAAAACAAGGAAACAGATTCCCACTCATGTGCATTCAGAGACAGCTGCTCATAATGTCAGCAGATGTTTCCAACGTTATGAACATTAAAATAGAATAAGAAGCTCTCACAGTGCTGAAGCCAGTGAATCACACTTGCTCAGTTCACCTTGCCATGGCCTTTCACCAAAACTGTATTTCTGTCATTAAAAATAGCTCCTCAATTTATAAGACAATAGGTGTTTGAGAAAAGCAACGAACCAAAACTAACATCAGCAGAACATTCTGCAGAATCCACCAAACTATTCTAAAGTGAGCTAACATTCTAAAAGGATCAAGAGGAACCACTGATAAGACTGTTCAGACAGGTGGCATTATGATGCATTATCAGCCCTCTTGCATAACGAGTTATGCAGAAAATGATACAGCCTAAACATTTTAGTGTTTTGCACTGGATATCTGGTTCTGTATTCATCAGGTTGCCTCTGGAGTCAGAAAAGGATGAAACTGTCCTACTTTGGGCACTCCATGAGAAGGCAAGACTCTCTGGAAAAGACAATAATGCTGGGAAAGGTGGAAGGCAGCAGAAAACAAGGAAGGTCCAAAACAAGATGGATCAATTCCCTAAGGGAAGCCACATAGTATAACTTGCAGGGATTGAAAATTGCTGTTGGAGACAGGTCATTCTGGAGATTTCTCATGTCATAGGGTTGCCATAAGTCAGAGACAACTTGACGGCACACAACAACAACAACATTCACCAGTATACTGAACGAGCTGCAACCTAAATTTAGGACACTGATTATGGGAATAGACATGGACCCTGAGGTTAGCTGATAAAATTAGGGTGATTCTGCTGTAAAAAAAAGTTAAAACTTCAAGACAAGTTACTGTAATACCTTGGATAATGCTAAGACTTGGTTCCACAAGTCTTGGTGTTATCCGATTTTTAGTGTTATCTGATGCATGTTAAAATCCTATGGGATGGATCGGATAACGTTAAAGCTCCATAGAGATACATTGTAACCACACAGGCTTTAGCGGTTGTTATCCGATCCATCCCATAGGACCTTAACGTTATTCGATCCAATTCTCCTCCCCAGATTACTTAAGGTTATGCGATTTTAGCGTTATCCGAGGTAAACATTATCCGAGGTATTACTGTATCTGACTTGTAATAAGCAAGTACAGAAACTATCCTATCTCTTAGCAGATCACAAAGTGTGGTTTTGCATGTTCAGGCACAGAATAAGGATTGTGTCAGTTTACATGATGAACTAGTTGACTGCACTACAATCCTTATTACTACATACAGGGCTGTAATAGGCCAGGCTGAAAAAGTAAATATACATAAACTCTCTGCATCATGAAGAGAGGATTCTGCAACATATATGAATCATATTCCCTAATAAAATCTGCACTGTGTGTTATCTTACACAATGTGTTCTGGGCTTCAGAGTCAGAAGAAAGAACTGAGCTTTCCTTTTCCATACACCTACACCTTATGGAGTTCACTAGAGGACATCATGCACACATTTTCAAGCACATTTTTGCATCCATAAGAGGTGGGATCTCCCTGGATGCTGTGCTGTCACACCTCGGCAGTACACCAACTTTAAGCACATGCGCTCTTCGGAAGGAAAGGCATGAGAGCAGCTGCTTCAACTATGTGATAAATTATATTTGAGGAAACAGAGGAGGTCACTGAGATGGTTCCCACGTAATTTTAAACCATGTTGCAGCACTGCATGGATAAACCTGAACAAAGGACTTCAATAAAGAGAACCTCAGTAAAGATTAATGTTGCTTGTTTAAAAGGTTGGCTTGTGTTCATGTGTAAACCAGTAATTTTTTGGGTCAAACCAAGTCTTCCTAGTATCTTGCAAAAAGCAAATTTGAACCATGGGCTTTGTAGCTGGCTTGTTTAGCCAACTTGGATCTGTTTTCAACAAAATAAGAAATAACAAAAAAGAAATTCCTCTTTGAGATAGATTACAGGGGCTTCCGGGCCTGTTTATAACTCCAAATACTTGTTATTCATAACTAGAAGTGGACTTCTACCTACTTACAATTTCATTTCTTGCACTTTTTGACAATTAGAAAAATAGATCCCCTGAGCCTGCTGGTTTGCCCAAATTTGTTTTAAATTACCATCTTTGGTCTGTGCACAACCAACCTGCTTTTGTGGAAATCAGTCAACTCTTCTGCAGTTCTCTTCCCAGGCATGCAGGAGGAGCAATAGTAAAGGTAAAGGTTGCCCTTGCTTGAAAGCCAGTCGTATCTGACTCTAGGGTTCAGTGCTTATCTCTGTTTATAGCTAAAGAGCCAGCGCTGTCTGTGTCTGCAGAAGTTTCTGTGACATATGGCAGGCATGCCTCAACACTGGAGTGCACAGAACCTGTTTACCTTCCCACCAAAGTGGTACCTATTTATCTACTTGCAATTTCTTGCTTTCGAACTGCTAGGTTGGCAGGAGCTGGGACAGAGACAGGAGCTCACTCCGTTGTGCAGTACTTGGGAATCGAACTCTGACCTTCCAGTCTTCGAGTTCAGCATCTTAACCACTTGAGCCACCGCAGTCCCTTAGGAGGAGCAATACACAACCCCAATACTTTGCTCAGGCATTTAGTGCTAAAGAAAATGGTATAGCACTTCGTGCCAATTAGTCAATTATGTCTTTCTGCTAGCAGATCAGTTTCTTGCATAATTTATGCATGATATTTTTTCTTATCCTTCCTCAGACACATTTTATCCTCTCAAAGACTAAGATGCAGTTTGGACTAAGGCACTATGGTTGGCTGACAGTCATTCAACAAGCCAAGTAATGGAGTAGAAATTGGAACCTGGATCTTGCTGGTCCTAGGGAACATTATATCTTGCAATATGGGGACTACAGTCTTGTACAGCACAAGGGAAATTCTTCATTTTTGGGACTAAAGACAAAAAACACAATGGCTAGAATCCTATTAGTGTCTACATAAGGTTTCCCTATTTTGCTGTATCTTTTTACTACTAACTGATGAGATTCTAAGGTCTGTCTTGGTTGTATGCCAATTTTAAGCAACCAAGAGATGCCCTAGTACAGTTATACCTCGCTTAAAGAGCATAATACATTCCACAGGATTGCTCTTTAAGTGAGTTTGCTCTTTAAGCGAAACACCATTGTAAATGACCAGTTGTGGGGGGGATTGCGAACCCCGATTTATTTGTTAAGCAAGTTTTTGGTTGGTTTTATTTGTTAAGCGAAGCGAACATTCAGAGAAAATTCTGCTCTTTAAGCGAGTTACTCTTTAAGTGAGGTGCTCTTTATGCGATGTTTGACTGTATCTTGTAAATTAGTCACTGCATACTTCACAAAACATATGTTAACACCAACAGGATTCTAGCCAGTGTGTCTGGAAGGGGAGATGATGGGGAAACCTAGATAGAAATTCTGTTAAAGACCTCTCCACAGTATGGGCTAGAGACAATGTAGTAACTAGGCCCTTTTGCACGTGCTCCTTGTGATGGAAACAAAATAGACTACGACAATAATTAAGGCTGTCTGCAGAAATTTGGAGAGCCCCCGCTTTAATCAGGTACTGTATAGATTGTGTCAATGCACAGATTTTTTTTAAAAAAGTTTCTTATCTGCTCTGCATTCTTCCACTATGTTTTTGCTCAATCCTATGGTTTCATTGCTGTACTGTTGTAGGCTTCCCTGAATGGGGAATATGCATGAAAAATTGGGTCAAAAATTAAAATTATCATGCAAATAAAAACAAAAGTCTAGCTCTCAAGCATCTTGGAGGCTCCAGATTTCAAATATTAATGTACTTGTATTCTCTGAGATATGTTTATATCATTAAGAGTTGGCGGAAATGCAGTGAATGGGAATTCCAGGATGTCAATTCATTGGAAAGGGAAGCTTGGGTTATTAGGATAGGGTTATTTTAAAGTTCTGGAGTGCACCTTGTGAAGAACATAGTCTCCAAACTATTTTTTTAGCTACAATTCAGGAAGATGTATTTTGCTAAAAGGTACAGGGATGTGAGCACATGCTTTCCCATTTGTACTAATTTTTGTCATACTGTTCAACTTAGTAATGTTTGTGATACCATAATTTTAGTCATGTTTTCTCCCTCTCTCAACTTAAAATGAATTTATTTTTCTTCTGGTAACTAACCTATAAGCCTCTTCATACTGATTTGTTTTGACATGTCTGACTCTTTTCTAAATTAACATCAATACTAAATTATAAACAACATGTTGTTTTATATTTCAGGATTTCCAGTATTACAATGCAATAACAGTACAATAAAAGTTTCTGTAATAATAAGTGCATTAAGCCACTTTAGGCTTATAGCAAGGTGCCAAATTTTAATTACAGAAAATGATACCTCTGTCACAAATACCACACAGCTGAACAAAATTGGGTCAGATCTCTGTGATATTCATACAGACCAGTAAAAAAAATAATCTTCATCGTCATCGGCTGCAACTTACATCCAAGAATGATTTTTTTCCTAAAGCAGGAAGTGCCACTGGTGTGGATTTGTTTAAGGTGGATCCCAGCTTGCCATGAAGTGATCCACACACCATGATTACAGAGCCATCTCCTGCAGCACATATGAAATGAGACATGTAGGATTTAACACTGGGACTGCAATGGACTGCTGCAGGATATGGACAAGGTGCACCTTCACAGCCAGTCCATCTGGCATGGCCTCTTCCGCCTCCATGACTCTTGGGAATCAGAGTTCCTCCTCGCTTATTTTGCTATTGGGCCCAATATGGTTTCCAGTGGCATTTCCTCCACTGAGGGGACCATCATCCCACCTAAAGGGGTTCATCCACCCATAGCCATTGGCCCCTTTAGGGAGTCAGGTTATTTACTGCCACTGGACACTCAGCATTGAGTCGCTGGCTGTACTGAATAATTTCTCTCTCTCTTTGTGTGTTTGCGTGTTTGTTTTCAGTCAGTGATATAACGTATTTTCTTATTTCAGCACATCACTTGAGTGTATGAATAATAACATGATGGGGCTTGTCACTGATGGAGCCTTACAAAAGCTGTTCAATCACAGAATACCACCAGAGGGAGAGATTGGTAAACTATTTCTGAGTTATGTTCTACCCAGAAAAACCCTAAGAGGGTTGCCATAAATTGGAAACAACTTGATAGTATATTTTTAATTACTGCAGAATCTAATCAACCCTTTAGTTTCATGAAATACTCCTATATAAAGTACAACACAACTGTCCTTCATTTATCCATGATAACTGAAATCCTACACCTGTTAGTTCATAATGCACTTTAGTTGTAGAAAGGCAAAACCATGTATGCTTTTCAAAAAGCCCTGAATAAATCAAAGGGATGTACTCTGAAATAAACACAGTGCAGTACAGAGCAGGAGGACGTTGACCGTGATTAGATATACAGTACTACTTTTGTGTAATATACTATTAAATTAGTATACCATTAAATAATTAATAGCACCAGTTGATGCATATACGCTCATAAGACAGCCTCATGTTGTTGAAAAGGGGTTTCTCCAATAATAAGTTTGCCTACCTAGTATAGCAAGTCTACAATGTTAGGCAAAAGAAGGCCTATCAAACCCAGTAACTCTGAGCAGACAAGTAAGGTTTGGGCTGTAACTGTTTAAATTCAAATGCTTGTCCCCGGAGATATCTGGGTGAGCAATTAATTAAAATTAAAAGAATACTGAACAAAGAGCATAGTGAAAATCATGGAGGGAATTCGGGGGCTTGGCAACTAGGCTAGTTCTCCCTGACATGCTTCAGTGAAACAGACTGAACCACTGCAGTGTAGAAAAATAAAGAGTGCTTGCTTGGAAGAGGCCAGCCAAACCACAACTCTCAATTGTGGGCACTGACATACAGCATTATATTGTCTGAATGTGCACTGCAATGCACTTTCTGGTAAGAATAGATGGATCAGAAGAGGTAGGTAATTAATTCTGATGTCACCATGCAGCAGTTACCTAATGAGTGACTAAGCAGACCTCTGATCTCAAGAGGCCACTCTGTACAGGATGCAATTGTCAATTGTTCTCAATTTGTTACATCAACATAGTGATTTTTTTACACCAAACCTAGCAGTTAAATTTTATACCTACGCAGAGTTTTAGCAATGTGTTGGTAGCACACCAATGATCATACTTTTGCTGCAACAAAACCAAGTTTATTTCCAACAGATAATCTACATCTTTCATAATTATTGTTACAAGCTATACTCTTAGCCATTCAATCATCTTCAGGTCCAACCCAAAGGAAACCTTACCCTTAAGTCAATCACTCTGTTGTCGAGTCTTGTATCTTGGTTTACAGTAGCTCTTCCTTCCTGAACAGTTGCAAAAGAAAACACAGTGAAAACCCAAATATAAAGAAGAGAAAACAAGACAGCTATTTCTTAGCCTAAGGAAACTTCAGCATTGTTGCACATTCAGGGGAAGCTTTACAAGTTGCCCACACCAAAGAGTTTCAGTGACTGAGACACAGACACCGACGCCTGCTAAGGGCCTAGAACAATTTGGCTTGGCTGCAAAGAGAGACGGTGGCTGTGTGGTCTGTGTATCACATTGCCTTCACTAAGAACATTCACAAATAGCTTCCTGTACTACTGGCTTGTACTTAAGTATTATAACAGAAGTGCAAGATAAAATAGGTGGAACATACATACTGATTCTACCACAATCCTTGTCTACAAGTGGGATACAGTGAAGGACAAACTCTAGGAAGCTTATAGGGTTAGGATGGACTGGATGATCCCTTTTTAGTACATGCAAACCCAGTGGTGTCTGTCCTGAGGGCAATGGCAAAACTACTGTATTCACAAAGAGCAGTGATGGGAATGTATGGCATCCCTGCATGAATTCAGGAAGGGACAGAAGACAGAGTTGTTTTGATGGGACTTGGGAGGTTGGAAATCACTATTCTACCACTTAGGTGCCATACACTTTCCCCTGTTAATATGTGCATTGTTCTCAATTTCCTTTCTTCGTGTTAGAACAGGGGTTCCCAAACTTTTTACACCGCAAGCCTGACCATGCTCCCTGCAAAACTGAGTGGCCCAGACCACGCCCCCGGAAGTGGAAGTAGATGAACCTACTTTCGTGTTTACAACAGCCGCAGGCATATTTACGGCTGACGTAACTGTATTTATTAATGCATGGACGTGTTTTACAGTTGTAAACATGTCTGCTTCCACTTCTGGGTACAGCGGCGACAGGCCGGATGGAATGGTGCTGTGGGCTGGGTCCGCAGGCCATAGATTGGGAACCCCTGTGTTAGAGCATTGCACAATACAGCACAATGCTTCTGAACCAGAAGGACTGGACAGCTCTTTGTAGTTGCCCAGTGGAAACCCAAATGTGTTTGCAATACCTTCCACTCTTCAGGTAGGGTCTTCTATGTCCTTTAATTTAATAGATTTATATACTGCCCTATCAAACGGACTCTGGGCGGAGTACACAAGTTAAAACCAATATAAAACAGTTTAAAAACCCTTTAAAACATAGCAATATTACCCACCGCTGTGCCATTTACTATCTAAAAATAAATATAACATCTGTATAACCTTAATCCCTTTGTGTATATTGTTGCTAGGCATTACTGTATTTTATCATTCATAAAACTGTTATAATTATATTATATATTATACAATTATATTATATATTATAATTATATTATAAAACTGTTATAGGTTTTGTTTTTGTGTTGTGCGGCATCCTGGGTCTCTTTGGTGAGAAGAATGGCGCAAAAATGAAAATTGTAAGTAAGTAAATCTAATCTGAACCCTGTTCAGTCTTTTCCTCCCAGAAAAAGATTATGATTGTGGAATCATATGAATTCTTCTGATGAAAAAAACTCAGCAATTACACTACTTTTAATTATCATTGCATAACATTTGGGTTACACATAATCACCTATATGATTATTAGTACTCATAAAAATTACTTTCTACATCTATGTACTGAATAACATGGAAAAGAGAGCATGTAATAATGGCTAATGCCAAAGGGAGAACTAAATAATAAAACTGTAAATTGAAGCTACTATTCCAAGCCTCTGCATAACAATTTACTTTCACATGCACATTCACACGTGCATACACACAGTTGTTTATGCCAGAAACAAGGTATTTCACCTCTTCTCCTTCCACCTCTGGCCGAATAGCATCATCCAGCTGCAACGGCAGTCGGGGTTCAGCCAGACTGATCACATATATCTGAAAGCAACACATTTTTTTAAAGGCATAAAAGTTCTACAGAAACTATAGTGTGATTTACAGACACATATTTTTGGCAGAAATCTGAAACAAAGTTTGCATAATCATTTACTGGAAGGATAAAGACTAAGGATGAAAAAACAGAAAAGTAGAGAACCACATTTCTTTGCCTTCATTTTCTTGGCAATACCAGAAACATTTAATGGAAAAACTGCTATTTTTTTAAAGTTGCATTTTAAACCTATATTGTGAGGAGATGTTATCTCCTAGTCCACTTTAATGACTTAAGTACAGGGCCTGAAATAAGTGCTCTTTCTGAACATTCAATTTCTGATCCCAATAAAATCTCTTCAACAATTTCGTTATCTGCAAGTACAGTGTCATAAGTCCATGTAATAATAGCAGTAAAGAAGCAAGGTGCTATCTCAAATGAAGATTGCAACCACATGCATTTAAAATAATACAAACATGAACTAAAATACTAACAGCATCGTGTTAGGAAAGTACCATGAAGCATATACAGTATAAAACAACTAGATTTCCCATCAATAATCTGAATAAATATATACTTTGTAGGTGGCTGTTTAATTTGACCAAAACATTATTTCTTTTCCTCTCTCATGTATTTTCCAAACTGATTTTTGTTCTGTATTTAACATTACTCCCATCTGTGTTGTAAATATACTACACTGGTACCTCGGATAACGTTAAGACTTGGTTCCACAAGTCTTAACGTTATCCGGTTTTTAACGTTGTGTGATGCATTGATCGCACAACGTTAAGAAAATTCTCTGTTCCCTTTCTGAAGAGGAAAGGGAACATGGGGTTGATCTGGTTTGTTTGGGGAGAGAAAGCGCCCTCCCTCCCCAAGCAAACTGGTGGTCCAAGTGTGGGACCACCACTTTGTCTGTAAGCAAAGGGCGATCGCTCGCGGGCGCAGCAGCAGCGCGTCAGGAAGCTGAACTAGACTCCTGGGTCGGCTTCCCAGCCACGCCATTCGTCCTGCCCAACCTGTTGTTTCTGCAGGGGAGGCAGGGTGAATCTTTCTGCCTCTGCCTTTGCCTTTGGGTGGGTGGGTGGGTGGGAGTACGGGCTCTGGTGTAGCCCCCAACTCAAAGGCAAAAGACAAAGGTGAGAGAGATTCTCCCTGCCACCCCAACAGGATGAGCAAGATGAATCCCTCACTGTTAGGTTTGCAAGCCTTTCAGTGAGGAATTCGTCTAACAGTGAAGGATTCGTCTTGTCCACCCTATTGTTTCAGCAGGGGAAGCAGGGAGAATCTCTCTGCCTTTGCTTTTGGGTTGGGGGCTAAACTACAGCCCGTACCCCCTCAACCCAAAGGCAGAGAGATTTGCTCTGCCTCCCCTGCTGAAACAGGGTGGGCAAGACGATTCCCTCACTGTTAGAGGAATCCCTCACTGAAAGGCTTGCAAACCTAACAGTGAGGGATTCGTCTTGCCCGCCCTGTTGTTTTAGCAGGGGAGGCAGGGAGAATCTCTCTCGCCTTTGCAGAGATCTCTGCCCCAAAGCCCGCAGGGTCCATCCCTGCAGGCTTTGGGGCAGAGATCAACGTAGGCGAATCTGAAGCAAACATTTGCATCACACAACGTTATCTTAACATTGTGTGATGCAAATGTTTGCCTCAAATTCCCTAACGTTATCCGATTTTAGCCTTATCTGAAGTAAACGTTATCCGAGGTACCACTGTATTTGTGAAATGCTTCAGGACCAAAGTGGAACTCATTTAAACAAGTATATAAAGCAGGCATTCTCAACATACGGCTCATGGGTCACACCCAGTCCCCAACGCGATTTCATCAGGTCCCAGACACCCTTGCCACTCTCAGAAGCAGAAGAAAAATGTGCTCCACACATGCACAGAACATGTTTTACTTCTGATTCCGGGTGGGAGGAACCACGTGACCAGCCTGCTCAGCTGTCCAGGGGAGTGTGATCTGGCCCCCAGTGTGAAAGCCTGATATAAAGTATATAAATGTTCCCCATTGAAAGAACAATGTGGTCAAGTCTCTAGCCTGTTTCAGAGGTTTGTACCAATCTCAGTGTGGTGGTTAAATTTCTGGAGTTTTGGACTCTCCCTATTACTACTGCCACAACAAGCTGAGCAAGTACAAGTGTATCTATTTCTAAGCTTCTAAAATAGTTAAAACCGAAGTGTTCCATGAGACTATACACAAGCACAGAATGAATTAGCCATCTATTTTCTGAAGAGGTTTCTGGGTAAACTGTGAACAAACAAAACTAGGCCCATTTGCATATTTTTCTGTGGACTGAAACAGATTTCTAACACAATCTAAAATGCACCATTTCAAGAACTGCAGAAAACAAATCATCTCTCTTATATGCAAATACAATAGTTTCATAGTTAGCTTCAATTTGCTCATAAATGAATTTATGCTTGTGTTGCATGCTTCTGTAAATGCTCACCAATGAGGGTTGCACTTAGGTAGAATATCTATGCAAATCCTATCATTAACATGAAACAAAGATCAATACACATTGCAATTTGCTTATGAAGTATTACCTTTTGAACGTGCAGTTCAACATCTTGCTGAGTACAGCCTCCAATTTTATGTGGCACTTTCCTTACAACACCTTCAATGTCAACAATGCTCTCCTTGTTGATGCTGTAAATAAAAAATATCAGCCTGTCTCAGTTTGGTAATTGCATCATGACAGGGAATGTTTACTGGAGTTTTGGGTGGCCATGAAAATATCCATAAAATTGGGCTTTTAGAAATCTAGAGTTGGAGCACTGTAAAAGAAGACAGCACTTTTGCTTTGCAAAATTCATTCTTAGCTGTGATAAACTACTGACAGCAGTGACGGCTAAAATGGGAGGAATGTAAAAAGATATCTTCATCATTTTAGATTCAATTATTACATCATGTCTCAGACACATTAAGCAGAAATTGTGGTCTACGTGGAAATGAGTAAGACAACCATTCTATCATAAAATAAAATGCATTTTACAACATGCTCTTTAAGATAAGGTACAGGTAAAGAAAACAAGAAGTGAACTTCAAGTAGTACTTTTAGTTTTACTAGCAGTTCAAGCATTAAAAGACATAATATATTTGAGATGCATTTTCTTTGAATAATAATTCCATCATATAATTACCAGCAGGGTGGGTACAGAAGGCATTCTTAAGAAAAAAAAAAGGTCACTACTGCTATTTTTAAAATTAATTAAGGAAAATGTTACCACTGTGCTGAAGTCTGATAGTAATCATAGCCTTTTCACAGACCACCTCCTTATCATATTGTTCAGTGCACTATGCCTCTATAGTCCATTTTAATGCAAAAGGGCATTTTACAAGTTTGTCCCCTATTGGCTGAACTAGGTTGTCTAAAGACCAAGAAAGAGATTTGCTCAATTTACTTTGTGAACTTCAGAGCATGGGAAAGGTATGATCCCATCCTGTGATGCCCCAAACCTCAACGGTCCATGTTCACATGGGTTGAGTTTCCAAATCAAGAGGTTCCAGATATATTGGTTTGGAACCAGAGTCCGTGAAGATGGAAATGCATTGTAGATATGAGTCCCCCATAAAGCCTCAACTGATTTGCAAAATTGGAGAAACTAGGCAGAGGGACTTAAGAAGTAATGTAAATTTTGCTGAGGAAAAACAAAATACATTTTTAATGAATATCAGATGTAAATTATTACTGAGTACTATGCTTGCTGTTTGAATGGCAAGCCTAGTTTATCAATTATACTCCAGAAAATTATTTGTACTCAATTGATTTTTAACAATAAAAAATTCTAACAAAATTAAAAAATAAAGGATGACATAAAGAGGACATAAGCAGTCAAAGAATCTTGGAAAGATTCTTTGCAATGGCTACTTAGTAAATAATGTTTCTTCCTAAATACCATCAAGGAACAGACAACTTGGAAAGGGCTCTGCAGTAGAGCTGTGCTTGTGCAATCTTGACAAGATTTAAGCCCCACATAGCAAGGCATTTGCAACTCAAAATGCATATTAGGAGAATATGGTAGACGTTATTCATAAGAAATATATTTCTTACTCATAACTCCCTACGATATGGAAAAAGGTGACAGTATTCTGAAGCACTACAGGTTTAAAATAGTTTTTACCAAGAGCCCCACATCAAATTTGTTATAACAGTTCCATCTTTAAGATTACAACAGAGTGACTGAATGTGGGAACATTGTAGGAAAGCAAATAGAACAGCGGTGGCAAACTTTGGCACTCCAACTGTTCCTGGACTTCAATTCCCAGAAGGCCTGATCAGCAGATGTACTGACTTGGGCTTTTGGTAATTGAACTCCAAGAACACCTGGAGAGCCAAGGTTCACCACTACTAAACTAGAACTTTATTACCAAAGATAGCAGTTAGCATTTTAAGTGTACTCAGCATTATCTGGACATTGTAGCCTAATGATCATCTCACAATAAGACAAGACCTAAATCAAAAGTGGACCACACTTATGTCAGGAACTGGAGAATCCTCATTCAGCAAACTTGGCTCTCCAGATGTTCTTGGACTTCAATTCCCAGAAGTGCTGATCAACAGGTGTACTAACTTGGGCTTCTGGGAATTGAAGTCCAAGAACACCTGGAGAACCATGTTTGTTAACCCCTGGTCTAAATGAATCTGAGATTACAAAGTTCATCCAACACTAGATAATCAGTACTACACTGGGAATAGTAGAGACATGTGCTTAACTCAAATACACACCAATCAACGATGCACGAGCAATCGATAGAGATGGCTGAACCTGACTTCCCTAAACCATTGTTGGAAATCATAAGCATATCTGAAAATTACTGTTATTTCTTGATGTGCTAGTTGTCCTTGAAACTTCTGCTTACGCTTCTGTTAAAACCCTGTCTTCAGTAGTAAAGCAAAATAACTTTAATGTGAAAGAGAACATACAGTAGTTGGCATTTCAAATGTTTTATCTGAGTCATTCAAAACTCTCTAAATATCTGATTCATCCCTCTTTTCCAACAATGCTACTGATTGTAGGTGGCATACCAATTAATATCAGACGTGTAGAGGCCAATAGGATTTTTTTAGTAAACCCCTCCCCCCAGATTTTTCAAATATAGAATTTGATAAATAGAAACAATATTCCCTCCACAAGATATTTAGATGGCTTTTAGAAAGAAAAATTGACCACTGCAAGATGCCCTCTGTCTATATTATATCCCCTATGAATCAACAGGCATCCTTTGTGTCACACAGGATCAGATCTCTAGTTAGAAATCTTCAATCTCGGAAGGTTTAGAACAGTGGTTCCCAACATGGGGAATTCCCAGAAGTCTAAGTCAGTACAACAGCTGACTACTGCTTTGGGGAATTGACATAGGCATCTGGGAACTGAACTCCAAAAACCAAAGGTTGGAAAACACTGGTTTAGAAGGTTTGAAGAGGCTTTTTTTGACTTACTGTTGTTGTTGTTTTGGATTGGAACTGCTATCTTCCTACCCTACCATCCTAGATGTAAACTCTGGGAAAGTTGTGTGTGCATTATACAATCTCAACAATAGTAGTGTTGGATGGGGAATCAAGGAGAAAATGAGGAAAGATTTAAGCTTTTTGTTTTGCTTATTGCTGACATTACCGGCCACTGGAGCTTTGTTCACCCATTTGTGAAAAGCACTAATTGTGATGGTGAGATTATGTAAACCCTACCATTCCAAATTGAAACCTTCACATGATCAACACAAAATTCAGAAGGGCATTTGACTGATAAAGCAAAGCTTTCTGATCACAGGAGCCTTGTAAATACATTCATCTGAACACATTTTGAGTATGATCAGATGACAATAAAGTAATGTGTTTCATCACACTGCAAAGGGGCATGTCACTAGAAGCAATTTCTCTTAAAGTGATCCTTCCATGCATATAAGAATCACTCCAGTCTAGATTCAAAAATAATAGTTTTCTACTGGAACAAAAAGGTCTGGATTGGGCATAGAACAGGGTTAGGCTGGTTTTAGTGACCTGCTATATGTCACCTGTTCATTTAAAAATAGTTCACACTGGAAAGTACCACAAGCTATCCAAAATATAACTTGTGTTTCCGATCATACCCTTAGTCTGTTTTTCAGATCTTTTTTTAAAGGGGGAATGAGGTGGCACAGATTATGAGCATGCCCACTCCTCCACTACAATTAGACCCCTGTTTACACAGTCAGCCAATGCCTGAACAGGACTTTATGCCAAATCTGAAGACTGAAAGAACCAATGGGTGAGCCGGAAAACTAAACAAGAAGTTCAGCCCTGACTTGGATATAAACTGGAGGTCAGAGTTTTCAGGTGCAAGTCTTAGCTGCTATGAACCAAACAGCAAGAGATGACCTCTAATTGTCAAAGATGATAACCTCTGCTCCTTCAGTGGAGACAGAACACCATAACACTATGACTTTAAAAAGAGAAACATCTACATCTGTTGGAAGCATTTAAGGAACAGCCTGAAGTCTTGGCACTAGATGTTTGTCGAGACCCTTACTAAGTACAATAAAATAAGTGGTCTTACTTGGTAACAATGGAATGTTTCTTACACTAAGCAATTTCACATGCTCAGGAAATGTTCTAACAATATATCTGAACATACTACCTGGAGGATGCTGGGAACTATCGTCATAGACATAGAAGGAGCCGGCTCAAACAGCAGAAAGCATTGCAAATACAATGTGTGTCAACCTGGGCAACAGTGTGCAACCAGCTAATCCTTCCTATCTGGAACACAGCATGCACTGTAAACTTACAGATGTTCAGGATGACTCAACAGCCCTTTTAGGACCACAAATGACAATGGTCTTTATTAACACAGAATATATATCTATTAAGCCAATCTCACTACTATGCCACTTGTACAAAGAGTTTGAATGAATAATTCCCTCAAGCACCAACTAACCTCAGCATTAGAAGATCTTTCCTTATTACAATAAAAACAAACAGCTGAAAACAAACTCTTTAAAAATCACAGGTCTGTGCCTTCCACTTAAAGAAGCAGAGAGGAAGCTTTGGGTTAATTGGGAAATCAAGGTTCTCTGGTAGTCCCGCAGCTGCCAAGGCATCACTTGAGATGACACCTGCAATACCCTTTTGCTCTGCATCCTAAGGGACAGATTCAGAACTCTGGATGGTGCCAAGATTCTGGACTTTGAGAACTTTACTGAGCATTAGTAGGGAACAGCTCACATTTGAGTAGCCAGTGCAGAGAGGCAGGAGAAGTGGTCTGACCCCCATCTGAGAACTCACTTTCCACTTTCTTTAAGCCAGGCAACTTAGGGTCTACTGTTGATCTGATGACAAAGCCATGAAGGAATGAAAGGGAATAGTAAAGAACCCGCCTTCCAGATGGATCTGCTCAGTGGTGGGCATCAGCAGGTTTGCACCGGCTCGCCAGAACCAGTAGCAGAAATTCCAGTTGGCCCTGCCCATCCACATTTTGAAATAAAGTAGTCCTAATTCGGGTGCAACGCAGGGCTTTTCCCCTGGCCACGCCCACCATACCATGCCCAAAGTGTGGTAGTAATTTTTTTTGAGCCCACCACTGGATATGCTTGTCTGGCTGTTTCAATGCCAAGAACATAGGTTTAAGGCCCAATGAGGGAGAATTAGAGCTGAGATTAACTTTGGCCTTAGCCCGGACTGGCTTGGAATAACGACAACGCCTATGCTTGCATTATGCTTTCCTAGGAGATATGGACAATGGTGGTGGTGAGGTGGGATCACAAGAGGATGAAAAAGACTCCTTTCCCCTCCATCTAGGATGGTATTTATGCCTCCCACTCTACAATCAGCTTGAAGAGAAAACACCAAAGAAATCTTCACATCATGAAATGCTGTGAGCAGTAAAGGCACTTGTTATCCCTTCTCTGGGCTTGAGATAGAGATTATGGGGCATTCATGTAAGATAGCACTGGCCAGATGGCAGAGGAAGCCTGACCAGACCTGTTGTGGGCATAGCTAGTCAAACTCCCCAGGCAGGTAGAACGACAGGTGCAGCAAGCCTGTAAGGGTACCTGTGTACACCTTCTCCTTCCCTCTCACTAGTGTTTTGTGGGCTGAAAGATTAAACATCCTGGGACTGCAAGCTGGGTTCTTTCCACACGTGTAGCCTTCCAACAACACTTTCTACATGAGATGTTCAGTAGTAGGATATAGACACAGAATGCTGGAGCATTTGATTCTGTGGTGCTATAAAGTTAGAGTGCCCCAAAGCAGACCTCCCCCCCTTCTCTCTTGGGGTAAATGATGCTGTATGCTGGATTGAGCCAGTATCTCTTGTCTGCAGAGCCATGTCTCACGAGCTTCTAGTTTCAGATTAGACACCAGTGAACCCTAGCTGGCTAATATTTGGTGGAGGGGAAGAAAGAAGTCAAGGAGTAAGCAGCCAAAGAGTAAGGTAAGAAAGCCCAAAAGATCCCTTCAGGAACAGGACAAAAAGCCTGCTCTTATCATCCAGGCAAAGCCAGAAGTGGAAGGTTTTCCAGAACTGGTTTTGACCCTGTAACAATAAAGGTAAAGTAACAAGAAAGGTAAAGGTCTCCCTTTCTTGAAAGCCAGTCATACCCAACTCTAGGGTTTGCTACTCATCTCCATTTACAGTTGAAGAGCAAGTGCTGTCTGCATTTGCAGACATTTCTGTGGTCGTGTGGCAGGAATGACTAGATGCCATAGCGCACGGAATGCTGTTACCTTTCCCGCCAAAGCAGTATCCATTTACCTGCTTGCAATTTCTTCCTTTTGAATTGCTTGGTTGTCAGGAGCTGGGACAGATGACAGGAGCTCAGTCCATTGCACAGTACTCAGGTCTCAAACTGCTGACCTTCCGGTTGTCAAGATCAGCATCTTAACCACTAAGCCACCATGGCCCCAGCAGTACCAATATTGAAAAATATGAGGAGGAAAGAGAGGAAAGTCTGGGAAAGATTACAGATTTCTTTTTTGGCTGAACATTTAAGTTTCTTTAAATGGTTTTACAGGGTTTAAAGCACTTTACCACTTAATAAATAGATTGATACTATGGATTGGAGACACACAATGAGCAGTAGAAATCTGCTGAAAAAAAGATCAAGACAGCATGTAAAGAGTGTGATGAGAAAATAGAGTAGCCACCTCAGGCAGACACTCTGTAGCAAAGGACTGGAGAAGAATGAAAGCAGAAAGACAGCAAAGGGTACTTCAACAAAGAAGAGTTCTTTGAATTAATCTCAAAAATTAACAGTGTTCGTTTGGCCTGACTGACTAGAAATCATTGCATGTCTGTAGGAAAAATATCTTATTCAGAAATAAAATGCTTAACGTTTTAAAATGGAGTGGCCTCTAAATTTAGGTGCCCTAAAGAAACATCCAGTTGCCTAGGAAGTTTCTCTGAGACAGGCAGAGACAACAAAATGATGATCTGAGGCAAAATGCATCACCCCGTTGGGAAAAAAAACTCAGCATACAGACATGAACAGAAGATACAACAGGAAATTTCTCGTGTTCAGTAAATGATCATAAAAAAGCTGAAAAAGAGGAACTAAAGCCATTAGAAAGGTCAGTCAAGGACTTATGGCAGAGTTGAAGCCAAAATAGTGAGGCCACCAACCAGAGAGACCAAATTATGGAGAGGGGGGACTTTTCTCCAATTATGTTTTCTAAAAACTAGAACAAAGCTGAACCTCAAAGCCATTAAAAGAACAAACAGATCACTTCACATTGGTTCTAAACACCATTATTTCTATGAAACATACCCCCCCCCTCAAAAAATAAAACCACCACCACAATGGAAGCTGATTTTTGTGGCCATAATTCTCAATTTGCAAGAACTTCTTCTGTTTGGAATTCCTCAATATACAGGTTCAAAAGCATTTGAAATTAAGAAACAACTGTGTGGTAGATTTGTTTCTTAATTTGAAATATCAATAAATTAAGTCTAAATGAGCTTACACATTTTTCTACTTTAAAGCCAACTTCACTACAGAGGCATGTAAAGATTCAGAAAAAAAATCAGATTTGTAATTCAATTTAAAACTAACATATAAAGTACACCCGCTATCTTAACTTTAAAAATAAGAGAGTAAAGCCAAACTTGACTAATTCTGAGAGCAAAAGTGAAAACTCTTTCTGGAGATATAATTAGCTTGTTTCCAGGAAATCTTGTTTTTTGCCCTCATTAACCAAAATGTTTCACCAAACCACTAATTTGTCAACACATTATATTCAAAAATTTAAGCCGCCTGTGGAGAATAGGGTACCCTTGACTACAATGTTTCTTACTAAAACAGACTATAAACAGGGAAAAAGTATGGAGAATGAATGAGAAATCTGAATAAGAGTAATGAGGATTAAAAGAGTACAAATTAGGTTCTTCACCCTTTCTGCTTTGAGGGGAGAAATTACAATTAAGAATTTCTCAATGGCTCAAGTTTTTACTCAGCATACAGATGAGACAGAATACATTATGCAGAGAGATCAGATAGTTAAGGAAGGGAAAAGGCCTGAGCTGTGTTCGCATGCAGACACAAACTTCCAACAAAATAATGTCGCCAACCTCAGCCTGCCAACCTTTTTTGTTAGCCGACCTGAAAGTAAATGGGAACTGTCTAAAGAGTCAGAAGGGCCCCTCCATGATTCAGAAAGCATTTCAAGTGTGTGTGTTTTATTTTGTCTTTTGTAAGTGTAATGCATTCAGCACTATAGTGAACTGATAATTTAAATAACTACGTTTTAAAAACAAACGCAGCATTGATGTTAATGTGCAAAAATTGAGCCTAGGTTCCCACCATTGTTTACAGTGACAACAGGATATAATTGCTTACTTACTTGGCAGCAAACTTTACCATCTGCTTGCTTGCATGGTCTCCCACAGCCACCAGAGCCTGCACATTAAACTGCTGCTGACGTAGGACCAAGAAACACTGTTTTCCTGAAAAGAAGAAACAATGCAGGTGCATTCAGGACAGAGTTACTTGGGAACTTGGTCAGTGAATAAGAAAATATGCTCTACTACTTTAAAATTAAGCCAGGTTATAAATAGTCACAAAGCAAAGTAGGCAGGCAGACATGTGTAGCTTTTGTATCACAAAAAGCTTTTGTTTGGGGTTCTAAATTATTTTTAAAGAGTTCCTGTCATATTAAAAAAATTACTTGAGGAAACAGGCACATGGAGTACTATGTTAGCTTGCTAAGATGTTGTGATCCAAAGAACAACCCAGCTATCTCTAGATAGGTTCATCCAAATACCTAAGAGAAAGTACCAGCTCATAAGATATTTTGCATCAGGTCCAATATTCTACCCACACATTGGTCAACCTGTTGGTTATTTATTTATGTTATTTATTACATTTATATGCTGCCTTTCTCCTGATGAAGGACTCAAGGCAGCTCAGAATGTTAAAAAGACCAAATCAAAACACAAGAAATTATACATTAGAAACAGTTAAACTATAGAAATAATTGAAATATACTAAATGATTAAAAACACTTTTAAAACATTAAAAAAACTTTAAAAAACAGACATTAACTTAGTTAAAAACCAACATCCAGGGACTTAAGTTATGATTATTAAAACTGCCCAAAGGCACGAGACTTCAGGTGTTGGAGGGAGGCTAAAAGGAAGGGATCCAAATTAACCTCCCAAAGGAAGGAATTCCACAATCTGGGAGCTGCCACAGCAAAGACCCTCTCTCATATCCTCATCAAATGGCTTAAGTTTTTGCTTCTCTTTCTCACCCCCTTCCTGGATTTCATTGGAAATCAGGTCCTTAGACTAAGAAGATGAGCAAGTTAGTACACATTAGACAAATAAGCTGAGCTATGCAAGATAATAGTTGAAACTTTTGAAGCTGTAGCCATGTTAGTCTGTGTTTCAAGTATATCAGAGAGTAAACAAAACAACAAAAAAGACAAAAAAAAGGTTGTGGCACCTTAAAAACTAATTCCTGTATTTAAATGTGAGCTTTTGTGGATCAAGTCGATTTCATCAGACAATAATATAATAGGATAATAGAGAACAGGAATCCTATCTCCAGCTAGTTAACTCCCCAGCTAGTTAACTCTCTCTCAAGAAAGGTAGAAAGCAGATTCACATTCCATCTGGTCAACACTCAAGTTAACGATGTTACGCAGCTGTTGGGAAACTAGACATAGAGCAAATGGCAAATTCGCATCAAATTTCTTCAGACATCTCCTTCTCCACGTGTAGCACATACTCATGTAAATTCATATATTGACACCCAATGTGGTAACATCATTTGGCTGTATTCTGTAATGATAAGTTATTGACAGAAGGAAACCTGACAAAAGTTTACTGTTTCATCCCTAAACAAACATCTTTTACTGTGGCTAGTTCTTCCCTCTCTAGAAATCAAAAACTAGAAGTGGAGGAAGCTGGTCTCAGCCTATTATACTATGGTTCCTGCAAGGGTATATTCAGCACCGCTCTAGTTCCCTTTCTTTTCCTCATCAACATTCCTCTCTCCTGGCCTTAAATAAATGTCTTCCCCACTAATAGCACTACTTTTTAATCAGTGAGTTGAAATATGCTGGATTTGTACCCATTAGACTTCAAGGGCAGGAAAATGTGTGGCAGCCTTCTCCTAGATCAGTGGTGGCAAACCTGTGGCACATAGAGGCCTTTCTGTGGGCACGTGCACCATTGCGGGCAAGCCCTGCCCTGCAATACCTTCTGATAGCAGTGGGAATATGTGCTTTTAAGTTTGGCATAGCAGCATTTTTGCAGTTTTCCCCTAGCCTGGTTCCGTGCAAAAGCAACAAAAATGACAATCTTCTGTGTTCTTCACTGTAATTCTTGGTGATCAATCTTACCAAAACTCTTTCATCCCATTCCTGTCCTCACAGAAGCAACTTATGCAACTTCCCACATACTTCTTAGCAATCAACATTCCAGAACAGAATATGCATGTGCTTCAAAATATATTGGGCAAAGGACTACTAAGTAGGGACTGCAGTGGTTAAAGATGCTGAACTTGATGACTGGAAAGTCGGCAAGTCAGCAGTTCAAGAGTATAGCACAATAGAGTGAGCTCCCATCTCTGTCCCAGCTCCTGTCAACCTAACTGTTCGAAAGCAAAAAATTACAAGTAGATAAATATGTACCACTTTAGTGGAGGGAAAAACCTGCATGCAAATTGACTTGATTTCTTGGGTCCATTTGAATGTGCAGAACATTGTCATGGAGATGTCTACCAATGCACGGATGCCTCGCTGAATAACGACTCCAAGGTATCCAAGTTCGGTTGGAAGGTAAACAGTGTTCTGTGCACTCCAGTGTTGTCATGCCTGCCACACGTCCATGGAAATGTCTGCAGACACAGACAGTGCTGGCTCTTTGGCTATAAACAGAGATCAGCACTGAATCATAGAGTTGGATATGACTGGCTTTTGTGCAAGAGCAGCCTTTACCTAAGGACTACTAAACCAGCAGAAACCAAGGACTTGCCTTCTAAGAGATTCTCAAAACTTCAGCTGATCCAAAATAGAGCAACAAGACTCACGTCCAATTTTGTGAAGCACAGGCTTCATCTTTTATATTAATTGCACAGGCAGCTAATCTTGCCCAGGTACACTTCAAAGTAGTGTTTCTCACCTTCAAGGTCCTGAACAGTTTGGGACGATACCTGAGGAACAGTCCACATGTCCATTGAAGGAACAGGTGAAGAATCTTTCTGTGCATTTCATCACCATTTCATGTATGGTCAGTTGGAACAAGGAAAAAGGACTTGGATTTACACTAATCTTGCACCAGTATGCACAACATCTTGTCCCTGCTGACTGTACATAACCTCTTCACTGAAAACTATTTTATTTCAGCCATCCTTTGGTATAGCAACACAAACACCTGTTAGTGTTTATACGACATGAAGAAATGTGAATGTACTTAAGTATGGGCACTGGAAATTGATCTCAAAGAATACATGTGCTTGCACAGTGAAGAAAAATGACAGCCAGGTGGTTCTGTATAAATAAGATACTCCACAGAATTCAAACACATTCTCGGTTGAGGCCACTAGAAGGGCAGGTTTTGGAGGGAAAAGAGGTGAAGTATTTCAAGTGAAGCAACATGAAAGCCCAATTTGTTCCAGCGTTTTCCATTTCCATTAAAATGTATGATGTAATGCAGACTAACCCTATTTCATTCGTTCAGCTTAAAATTTCCAGCTTACCTTATGACTGATAGCTCTGAAATGGTTTTAAAACATACTTCCAAATGGTGCTTTATGTCTTCAAAGGACTTTGAAGAACAATATCTAATTATACAAGCCTTATAAAAATAGTTTCCTAGAGGATAAAACCCAATACAGTATAGCAAATCTACAGTTTAAAATTATTTCACATATAGGCTATAGAATTTATGACATGGGGCACAATATTTAAGACTTACGGCTATTGCTTCTGTGGCAAATATAATATACAGTATATTAATGTAATGAAATCCAGGAAGGGGAGGAGCAGCAAAAAACTAGATCATCTAACAAAAAGTGTGAATACTTACAAGGAAGCATTACACTTGCTATAATTTATGAGGATGTAAGCAAATGTTGAAAGCTGTCCATGAAAAGAGCAAATCGGAGCCATCAACACAAAGTGATCTACTTATGAGTAAACTGGCTAGGCTACTATTTCCATAGAAGGCTGTAACACCAACCAGAGAAAGACTTACAAATTTCTGGTTGATATCTCTTTTAAGGAATGCTCCAGTCTGCTATGCTAACTAGCAGCTAGAGCACTTCCTATCAGCAGATTTGCATATAAACAGAAGATTCAACTACTTAACAAAAAACAGCTGAATAATCCTAATGCACCAATTAAAAATATATATGGTACTATAAAGAACAGAACAGAAAAGCCCAAGATCAAATCATACCATCCTGATTTTATAAGCTAAGAAGTGTTAATAAGTACTTCAATAGGAGTTGTTGTTCAGTCGCAGTCGAGTCAGACCCTTCGTGACCCCATGGACCACCACTGCATACCAGGCACCCCTATCCTCCACCATCCTCCTCAGCCCGCCCAGCTTTGTGCCCATTTTGTCAACAATGCCATCTCGCCATCTCATTCTCTGCCGCCCCCTTTTTCTTTTGCCCACAACCTTTCCCAGCATCAAGGCTTTCTCAAGTGAATCCTCTCTTCTCATTTGATGTCCAAAGTACTTTAGCTTCATCTTCAATATTTGAGCTTCCAAGGAGCAGCTGGGGTTGATTTCTTTTAAGAATGCCCAATTTGTTCTCTGTGCTGTCCAGGATATTTCCGAGGTCTAAGAAAGAATCCTGTCTAAAAAACACTAGAGACTCACTGCAAGTCAGAGTTATTATGGACACAATTAGAATAACGCAAGTTCGCAGAAGAAACCTAGAATGTGCACACACAAGGACTATCTCAAAAGTTAAAAAAAAAAACACCCCACAATTTTTTACCTTTTGCTCTGCTGGTGTGAATCCTGCCACGGACCCAGACAACTTCATCAGCTTTCTCTCCTGTCAATTCCTCTATTCGAATCAATACACGATCTGTATATAAAGTATAAGTACAGAGTTAGAAAGCATGGCATGCCAACCTATAGTGTTATTCATCTTTACATACATGGAAAACTATTTTTTGAGAATTCCTCATAGAACTATGATTAATACCTAGACTTCAATTCAGTGGGATCTGCCTACAATAGAGAAAAAACAGTGAACTTTTCCTTTTGTTCCACTACTGTGACCCCCCAAAAGCTGCTCCAGATTTGTGGTGGAACTTATGGAACAGTGGGGGAAATGGTGCTGGGAGAAAGGGGAAATAAAAATCAACAGGGAACACCTCTGCCCCCCCCCCCTTCTGCTGGATATCAATTTCCTTCATGAGTATCTGATAATGTGCCTGGACTACAAATATTTTAAAATATACTAAGGACTCTTATATTAAACCTTATTTAAATGATCACTAATTAATTCTGTGAATTAAAAAAGCTACAAATAGGAAGCATTTTCACCCAAAGGTACACCACAAATTTAAAATTAAAAGTATAAGCTTTCTCTAAAAGAGCAACATTCCAGAGCACATTCTCCAGTCATGAGGGAAAAGCCATTTTGAAATTCTTTATAAGTGAGGGGATGAACAAGGTTAAACCAGATAAAATTAAAAGGCATTGTCTGACATATTTTAATCACTTGTATCCCTATCATCCTAAAGACAGTTCAAGAAGAATATTAAGATGCCAGAGATGCTAAAACAGAGAGAAAGAAATGCATGAGTGGCTATATCAATGGTTAAGCTGTTACTAAGGAGACATGCATAGATTGCTTTAGCTTGCACACTCAGAATTTAAATGGTTGGAACTGCTACAATTCACGAAGGAATCATCTTCAAGTCTCTGTTTTATATACATGCGTGGGACCCACTATACCTCTAATGTCACCACTATTCTGGGGGTATTTGAGAGTTGTAGAATTACTCCAAAACTATAGGCAATGCCAACTACTATACATTATTTATTTATTTATTTATTTATTTTGGTGCGATTTGTATAGCCGCCCAATCAACAGCGACTCTGGGTGGTGCAAAGGACTGCCAACCTGGGTCTGGAAGTGGGACTGTGTACTGTTTTTAATTTTTGTGGTAATATTTTGATGACCTTTTAACTGATGTTTTATTGGAGTAAACTGTTTCTTATGCTTTTACTTTTATTTTTAGTGTTTTGTAAGCCGCTCAGAGTCGGGTTCTCCCGATTGGGGCGGGGTATCAAGTGTAATAAATAAATAAATAATAAATAAATTCAATACAAATACATAAAATCCCCACAATTCCTTATAAAAACCCTTAAAACCCATTACTCTTAGGAGGAGAACAGGTGATCCCAGGGGGAAGATCCATACAATACTGTACATACATAATGATGACACTGATGAGTGTGGGTCTCATATATATATATGTCTGCTGTTGGTAAGTGAAAGAAATGATCAGTGACAATCACTATTTTTTTTGGCTTATATTTAGTCATAAGGATGTGGAAGGGACTGTTTTGATCAGTTGTAGGAAGGACAAACCATATCTGTTGTCTGTTACTTAAGCTAGCTTAGCTGTCTTATCAAATTTTATTTTAGACCAAACTTGAAGTTGGCCTCACTACATCTCCCTTTCCTCACCCCAGCGTTTACTTCTTATAAAATTACTCCTAGAACTCAAATGACAGAGCACCTTCATATTTGCATTTGATGGCAATGGAGCCCAAAGTGGTAATCCATATTTATGCAGAGAAGTACCTTGATCTTTTTTTCTTAACTAGTTCTGCCTTTGCTAGAAGTCCTATTCTGTCTTGCCTTCTCTACAATGAAAGAGTATAGGGCTAGCCCACTTCCTTCTCATGCTCAAGCTAATCTTCTTTTGAACATGTGGACAAACTACACTTGTAACAGGAGTGATATTTTCCATTAAAGCCATATAAACACCAATCTTCTTTATATATAAATACAACCGTGTAGGGCGGTATAAAAATTGGAAAAATAAATAAATAAATAAATAAATAAATAAATAAATATGGATATACAGTAATACTTCGGATAACGTTTACCTCGGATAACGCTAAAATCGCATAACATTAAGCAATCTGGGGTGGAGAATTGGATTGAATAACGTTAAGGTCCTATGGGATAGATCGGATAACAACCGCTAAAACCTGTGCAGTTACAATGTATCTCTATGGAGCTTTAACGTTATCCGATCCATCCCATAGGATTTTAACATGGATCGGATAACACTAAAAATCGGATAACACCAAGACTTGTGGAACCAAGTCTTAGCGTTAGCCGAGGTATTACTGTAATCTAACTTGGAAATGGTTGCTTAGAATATTTCCTCCTTGTAGAGATATTACCCAGGTTCTGCCAGTCTTTCTATTACATACTCAAAGGGAAATTATTGACATATTTAATATTTAACATACTTAATACTGCATTGTATTTGGGTTATTATAACTTATGAGGTAAGAAACACCACTCTGTGGACTATTAACAGTGCTACAAGATGAAAACCACTATTGTTCTTCTTCCATGTCTATGCCAGACATGAAACTGCCAAAATGAAGGTACCTTTTGGTGAGTTAATTATGCAGTTCCTTTCGTATGACCTAGTGTGAGAAAGATTAGCTGGCAACACAAGGCTACCGTTATCAGCACACGGCCAACTGTGATTAAAAAATACCACAATCTTCAAGGAGGTTCTTTCTGTGTACCCCAACACTGCTGTTAATAATAGGTTTAGTTATTTTTCCTCAGTATTAGTTTAGGTCAGGAGTTCTCCACCTTTTAAAGTTGGGGGCCAGGTCATACTCCCTCAGACAACTTCAGGGGCCAGATAGCCATTTTGCCCTTCCTCAACCACATGGCACTTCCTGGTGTGGTGTAGGCAGTGGGGGCACACATGAAATGGTTCCGTGGGCTGCATCTGGCCCACGGGTTGCAGGTTGAGAATCCCTCTTTTAGGTAAATATGCATTGCCAAACTGTATGAAGTAACATCCACTTCTTGACAAATTTTACTTTTCTTCATTTTGACTCCATCAATGTTCTTCTATTCCAGGTTGTGTGTACTTTCTGAGTATCTTCTCAGCTATAAAATGTATACTCAGCTGGGATTTTAAACGGAAGTAATTTAAGGACCCACCAATTTCATTTAAGCTTCACGAAGGACGGTGTTACTTAAGTTGTATATGGAAAAATAGTGTGGATCTCATATATAAGTCTGTTGTTGTAAGTGAAAGAAATGATAAGTGATAATCACTATTTTTTCTCTAAGAAGATATACTATTTTTCTGTCACCTCAGCTGCAATTCTAAACGCATTTCATAGTGGATTTTACTTTCTGGTAAACATGAACATAAGACAGAACTGTAGAGAAGAATATTCCAACACACTGCTGCTAGATTGCTACAAATATAGAAGATAAAACAGTAACAATGTCTAATCCAGTATCATGTTTCAAGATTGCTAAAGATAGTCAAAATAGACTGACCACATGCTATTTAGAACGCCTTATGCCATCAATATGAATTTATTAGAAAGCTGCAAGTTCCTCTAGCCCTGAATAAAAAGGACAAAAGAAGGAATCACTCTTTTAGTAGATTTTCAAGAACTGTCCACAATATGTACTAGATTAACTCTGAAAAATTACTGCAGAGATAATGGTCTGCTTTCCATTAAAACCAGATAATGTACACAATTGGTTGTATGTTCTTATACGCTACAAATTACTATTTTAACTATTATGCAGTTCATATAAAAAAGTTAAAAGCAATGGCTAAAGAGAGATACCCTTAAGAAAACCATTTTTTGCAGAAGCAGTTGAATGAACTGCAATGCTTTCCTTCAAATGTTAATTAGTCATGAGTAGGGCTTGTTTCTTTTTACTTAAAGTATGCTCTTTCCTCTCACCAACCACTTTCCAAATACCACCTCCACATTTCCCTGAAAATTATTCCTCAGCTTCTGGTCATTCCAACTTCCTTTTTACAGGGCACAGCAAAATTTTGTTCAATTTATTACCACGTTTTCTATTTTCTTTCTTTGAAGTTGAATCAAATCTCTCAACCAGTCTTACTTTCAAGATTCTCTTCCTGCATATGCAAATGGAGTACAATGCATGTCCCAATAAGCACATGATTTAATCATTTCCAGGCTGCTCACAGAACACCTCTTCTCAAGGGCCTAACAAAATGTTTATAGGCTAATAACTCTTAGAAACCCAATTACAAGGCAGAACGTAGTCGTAAACAATGAAGGGCATATCCACATATCTACCTGAGAATCACAGGAATATATCCTCAGAATTAAAAAATGGGGTTTTGTACATGTCCAATTCATAAGCATACCCATATTTAAACAATTTTATTAGTCAAAGAAGTTGCCAGAGCATTTCCAGCAACTGAGAGGTGGCCTTTACTCCAGTTATAATCCTTTGTAAATATATTTACCCACTGATAAGTCACACAGAATTCAATGGAACTTCTAGAGACAGACCTATATGAGGCTGCACTCTAACCAAAGATATTGGAGATTGAAAGCAAGATATTGCAAGTAGATAAGCAGGAACCACTTCGGTGGGAAAAGATCTTGGGGACATGAAAGGAGCCTCATTCGGGCATCTGCTGATCGGAGTTTCTCCAGCAAAAATCCTTTCAACCCAGAATAATTTCTGACACATTTTTATTGTTATGGAACATGTAACCAAACGTAGCCATCTACTAGGGGTTTTTTTGTTATTGTTGTTCAGTCACATAGTTGAGTCTGACCCTTTGCAACCCCATGGACCACTGCACACCGAGCACCCCATCCTCTACCATCTTCCTCAACCTACCTAGTTTTGTGCCCACTGTGTCAACAATACCATCTAGCCATCTCATTTTCTGCCATCCCCTTCTTTTTTTTGCCCTCAACCTTTCCCAACATCAAGGCTTTCTCAAGTGAATCCTGTCTTCTCAATTGATGGCCAAAGTACTTTAGCTTAATCATCACTATTTGACTTTCCAAGAAGCAGTCAGGGTTGATTTCTTTTAAGATCGACCTATTTGTTCTCTTTACTGTCCAGGGTACTCTCAAATTTCTCCTCCAACAACACATTTCAAAGGTGTCTATTCTTCTGTGCTCAGCTATTAGTTTTACTTTTTCACTAAGTTTGAAACTTCTCTGTAATTATTGCCTTGAAGTATAATTCTTCTTCTCTTTTCCTCTCAGATTTTTGCATATAAAATCACTTACCTGAGTTTGCTACATGGTAAAGTTCACAATTCTTTGCAAACAGCAAATCTCCAGTGAAGTACCTTTCACTTTTTTTCTCAGACTTACTGGGTCCACAAGAACTAGACATCTGTTATCTGTACATTCAACCTGATGTAAGAACCAGCTCATTCTCATATATTGTTACATATACGGTACACAACCTGACAAACATTGAGTCGCCTCGGCGAGTGGGTGGCAATATAAATCTAAATAAATAAATAAATAAATAAACCACTGTGCATTTTTCAAAAATTTAAAACTAACCTGGTTTTTCCTGGGATTGTATGAGTGGCAATACTCCATATCTCTCCTTTGCATAGTCCTAAAGAAGAGGAAAAATAAATTATTGTTATAACATGTCTTCCATCCAATTGATTAAAAAGGGCGAAATGTTAGATACATATACAGAAACTTGGCAAACTCCGTTCAAATACTGCTAGCTTTTAGGTAGTGAAAATATTCACACATGAAAAAATAACATAGCTTACATACAATATGAGAAATGTAACTTTCCAAATAAAGTCTAGCTTTAACTTTATCCTTCTCCTGTAGTTATACATACATGTGTACAAAACAGAGATCCTCACTCCAATATGTATGCATCTTAATACTATACGTCAAAAATATATGACCAATTAGATCAAGTTCACATACTGTAGATCAGTAGTCCCAAAACTTTGGGTTTTGGACTTCAATTCCCCAAAGCCTGCTGATCAGTGCTTTGGGAAATTGACTCAGGTTTCTGGGAATTGAAGTCCAAAACCCAAAGGTTGGGGACCACTGCTGTAGATCATTCAATATTTGTTTTTATCAGTGGCAAAAAGGCAGTGCGCATGACACCATTCTAGCAGCCACTTTTCCATCTTTTATCACAAAAAGATATAGGTTTGGAAAGATGTGAAATCAGCCTGGATCTCATGCATCATTAGGATAGAATATAGGCTGATGCACTCAGCTACCACCACTAGCTGTGAACTTATGAGACTACAGCTCCTTCTGGGAACTGGACAAAGCTATTGTATATATCCCAGTTGATCTGTCAGAAGGAAACTTAAACTATGATATAAATCTTATTATTTATTCAGGCTTATGTCTGATTTCTGAATACAAAGAGGAAGTTTTCCCAGAATTGGAGCTATAATGTCAACACTGTATTATTTAATTTAGCGAATTTCAAGTTATCATCTTCAAACACTGAAAATTAAAGGCACAAGCCACATTTTGAAACTATGCCTACATAATACATTAAGGACAATTGTGGCCCATTTCCAACTTGCAACAGTTTTTAGCCATCTGTACTGATCTGCCTCTCTCCAAATTCACATTTCAGAAGTACATTTGCAGCCAACCAGGCATACTGCTGATGCAATTAGGAGAAATTCTGCATGTGAATTTCTGGAGAAATGAAGTCTTGTGTATTACTGATCTCAGCAAGGATGAAAAGGAGTAGGGTGGGAGAATGATAAACTTAGGAACACAGATAAAATAAAATATGTGTAAAAACCTGTGGTATAATGTGTACAAAAATGAAATATAACTGTGTCAACAATAAAGGGAATTATTATCTGCAGAATAAAGAAGCTAAAAAGACATGTGGAAGAGGGAACATGAGTTATATGACAGGTGGGGTTAGAGCTGATACAAAGTATAGCAAGCACAATAGGATGCAAGCATGCAACAAAGCAAGTGGAAATTAACAGGAAGTTAAAGAAAAAAGTTTTTTAAAAGAAAAAAATACATTTTTATATTAGGATAGCTTGGATATTTATACAGTATTACTTAAGTGAACAATCAGTAAGTGCCAATTGAAAATCACTTCATAAACAGTTATACATCAAAATCGCTATCAGGCCACCAAACTTCAGAAGTGACTTGTCAGCTCATATAAACAAATGTGTATACAGTACATAAAACAGTGAAGGCCAATTTACCCTTATGATAACAAAAGCCTATTGGAAAGATATTAGAAAAATACTGATGTAGGATGGAGATATGGTAAAACTCCGAAAGAAAGGCTGCACGTCAACACCAGAAATTATGGAGAGAAATACTCAGAATGACATAGTTGTCTCTCAATCTGTTCTAGACTGGTATCTGCTAGTGCAGTGATCCCCAACCTTTGATTTTTGGACTTCAATTCCCAGAAGCCTAAGTCAATTCCCCAAAGCACTAATCAGCCAATGTACTGACTTAGGGTTCTGGAAATTGAAGTCCCAAAACCCAAAGGTTGGGAACCACTCTGCTAGTGTATTGAATTCAAATTCTATTCTTCACCATGCTGTTAACAACTTACAGAAACCTGTAGCAATACAGGCTTCATCTGTGGTTATTATCCTCAGCTTGTGTCTACTGTGCCATAAACTCAAATTGCACATCTGCATATGTGGAAGACTACAGGAAACAATATATTCTCAAAAAGAGACCTAGCCAAACATGCAGAGGGTGCCTGCTTTTATTCTTAACGTCTTTAGTAATCAAATCTGGAAAAGAACTGTCCAAACCCTCAAGGGAGTCACTGCCACCCACAGCTGACCACAATATGTTTGACAGATCAGCCAATATTCAAACACCAGGAGCTTTCAAGATGATTTTAAGAAACAGAGCAGCTGCCTTTGAGATACATTCAAAACACCTCATTAACGTAAAGAACTGGTTACTGTACTAGACATTTCTAATTCTCCTAATACAAATATGAAGAGTGAAACTTTCAAAAGCAACATTTCTTTATTGGATACACTGCCCATTGGAGAGGAAATTTCCACTGTGGGTGATGATTCATCAACTGAATTTTCTTTTCTAGTTGAAAGCAATATGCCACTTCAGACATAAGACACCCCCCAGCAAAAAACTTGTAATTATTATTTTGTCCAGACAACTAAAAAAAAAAAAAAAAACACTCAGTGTACACATGAAAACCAAAACTGATTGTGATTTTATTTATTTTATCTCAGACCGGCAGCAAAATTTTTTACTCGCAATGCACTTGAAAGAACCCTCCAAAGCCCTGACAAGGCTTGGTTAGAGATGGTTGGCTGATACCCTAAAAAGGCAGGCGAATGGCCAGATCTGAATAATTATTAATATTGAGATATATTAGTAAAGGTAAAGGTTTCCCTTGCTCGAAAGCCATTCGTATCCGACTCTAGGGTTCAGTGCTCAACTCTGTTTCTAAGCCGAAGAGCCAGCGCTGTCTGCTTCTGCAGACGTTTCCATGGTCATGTGGCAGGCATGACTAGACACCGGAGCGCACGGAACGCTGTTACCTTCCCACCAAAAGTGGTCCCTATTTATCTACTTGCAATTTATTGCTTTAGAACTGCTAGGTTGGCAGGAGGTGGGACAGAGACGGGAGCTCATTCCGCCCTGCAGTACTCGGGAATCGAACTGCTGACCTTCCGCCTCCCAGTCAGCGTCTTAGTGACTTGAGCCACTGCAGTGTGGATGCATAATGTGGCAGGCTGGGATGGAGGGATAAAAGGGGAGCAGAGGAGCAGTGCACACCACCTTAGGGGCTGTGCTAGTTAACGGGAAACCCTGATTAGGAAGGAAAATTGGGTTTCCCCCCCCTCCCTAAACTGGGGTGGGGGGTGTCCTTTGGAAGTGTGCAACCCATTCCTACCACCACCCCGCCCAGGACTTTCGTTCCCCCCCCCCAACCCTTTCCCACACCCACAGCAACCCACATCAGCTGGTGGCTGCTCCATGGTGTTATCTCGGTTCCGCTCCTGGTTCTTACGGGCAGCAACGCCGGGCATTTTGAGCAATAAAACTGGGCAGGGAGTGAGAGCGCGAGAGAGAAATGGCTCAAAAGTAAACCCTTTCTGTCCCTCGAAGGCCACCGTACCAAGCCTCGGCAAGCCTCCCTCCCAACGCAATCGCCTCCCGCACTCTTTTCCTCGTGGCTGGGCGCGCGGCTTCCGGGCAAGCCCAGGAGAAGGAGCGAGCGTTCTCCACCTCGTGACGTCACGCAACCACGCTCCCCCTCTGGCTAGGAATTATCGCGCGAAAGGCGCGTTGTCTCGCGATCTTTTCGCAAATGCCGGGGAGCCGCGTGGGCGTCTCTGGCTCTTACGACTGGGGTAGAGCGGGTCCGTGCGTCCGCGGTTAGCAGCAAACTACAGAGGCACTACTGCAGGACAGGCAGCTTTAAGACTAGAGCAGCAGCTGGCCCAGAATCAGTAGAAAGCAAGAACTAACTAGTAGTGCCCTAGCAATGACGAAGTGAGGAAGACCTAAAGAAGCTCCTGATTAGGTTGAAAGAAGAGAGTGAAAAGGCTGGCTTGAGACTCAATATCAAGAAAACCAAGATAATGGCAACAGGCCCTATCAGTCACTGGAAAATAGATGGGGAAGAAGTAGAAGCAGTGGCAGATTTCACTTTCTTAGGATCAAAGCTCACTGCAGATGGTGATTGCACCCATGAAATAAAAAGGAGACTGATTCTCTTGGGAGGCAAGCGATGAGAAACCTGGGGAGCATAGTGAAAAGTAGAGACAGCACATTGAAAACAAAAATTCATATAGTCAAAGCAATCGTATTCCCTGTGGCAATGTATGGTTGTGAGAGTTGGACCATTAGGAAAGCTGAGTGCAGAAGAATTGATGCCTTTGAGATGTGGTGTTGGAGGAGAGTTTTGAGAGTCCCCTGAACAACAAGGGGAACAAACAGGTCAATCCTAGAAGAAATAAACCCAGAATGCTCCTTAGAAAGTCAAATTGTAAAGATGAAGCTAAAGTACTTTGGACATCAAATGAGAAGAGAGGATTCACTTGAGAAGGCCTTGATGCTTGGAAAGGTTGAGGGCAAAAGAAGAAGGGGGCGGCCAAGGATGAGATGGCTAGATGGTATTGTGGATGCAGTGGGGGCAGAACTGGGTGGGCTGAGGAGGATGGTGGAGGACAGAGGTGCCTGGCGGGTGGTGGTCCATGGGGTCGCGGAGGGTCGGAATCGACTGTGCGACTGAACAACAAAGCAATGACGAAACACTCCTTAAGTCAGGGGTGCCCAAACTATGGCCTGTGGGCTGGATCCGGCCCCTGACACCAATTCACCTGGCCTGCAGAGCCTTTGTCGCTCCTCTTCTGGGAGCAACATGGGCATCGGGGCCCAGATCCAGCCCATGGGCCAAAGTGACCCGCCCCGTGAACCATGTGACTGGCATGTTGCCCAAAAAAGATTGGGCACCCCTGCCTTAAACACTTCACATGCCAAAGCTGTGTGACGGTCTCCATAGCTCGGAAGCTTTCACAATTGGCATTTTGTAAATAGCTAAAAACATTCCTTTTCCAAACAGCATTTTCCTCTTAAGTAACTTGATTGCAAATGTGCAGGATTCCTCAATTAATGAACTTTATTATTTTCAACTTAATTTTAATTCAATTCTGAATTCTGGCCTGCAGTGGCTCTGGTTAGGAAGCTCGCCTTGTAAGTTGGAAGGCTGGCAAGTTGACAGTTTGAGACCCAGGTACTATGTGACGGATTGAGCGCCTGTCTCTTTCCCAGCTGTTGGGTACATGAAATGAGCCTCATTTGGGCATTCCCTGAGCAGAGTTTCTTCCGCAAAACCCCTTTCAACCCAGAATAATTTCTGACATGAAATTATTATTACTGCTGCTGATTGAGTTGTATTTTGACTGCTTTAGTGCAATGAATTGACATGGTTGCCCCTTTGAAAACTTGTGCTTCTGCTTTAAGAAGCAATTTACAGTGGCAGAAATCCTGTTGCTTACCATAGTGTGTTACACTAGAGAAGTTTCATTGAATTGGAGATTTAGTCAGTCAACTAAATTCCATTGATTCAGATGAGCCTACTTTGGTTGTGATTTACTATGCTAAGCAACAGGATTTCAGCCAGTAGAAGCCTTGGCCTTTGAAGTAAGTCCTGTTGAGTTCAAGGAGAGTTATTTTTGGGTTAATGTTAATATAATCGCTGCCTTAACCATGTTAAATATCTTTGAATGAACAATTTACCTGGTATTAAAGGATATTGTTTTACTGCTGTAACATGTGTAGCACTATCCTGACTAAAGGTAAAATTTGGTTTGTTATTTGTTGTCAACTGAAGATCCTTTTCTTTCTTTCTGCTATGATATTTTGCCCAACCCTTTAAATCATGGGTCTTCAAACTACAGCCTGTGGGCTGGATCCGGCCCACAGCATCAAAAAACCTGGCTCTCGCTGTGTCTGTCTCCTCAATCCTTGTTTCCTCTGCTTGGTTTGGTGCTGGTGCTCTGTAGCAGGGCGGGTGTTGTAAGGAGGTACTGTCGGAAGGGCTGGGTGAACGAGTCAGATGTGTGTACAGCAGCTCCTTATAACATCCGCCCTGCTATGGAGTGCCGGCAGGGACAGGCCAAGCCAAGTGGAGGGGGCAAGGATTGAGGTTGTGACAGTAGAAGCAACAGTGGAGTCCGGACCCTCAACAGTCTGGCTTAAAAAGTATGAGGATCCCTGCTTTAAATGGATAGTATCTCAGAACCTTATTCCATCCCATTTAGTGAATCATTAAATAAATGAAAACAACATCTGACTTATGATTCATTCATGTGCAAGTGTAGCACCCATGCATGGAATCTCACAGGGCTCAATTGCGCCCTGTTTTCCTTGTTCCTTCACTGCACAGGTACTTCCTTTCCTCGTTGCCCTTAATTGCAATGCTACACCATGCTGGTTGTGCTTGTTTATTGATAAGGGAATAAGGGTACCAGGATTGTACAGAGCTGCACCTACTCTTCTTTTTTTTTAAAGTCCTGAAACTCACATTTGCAGAATGTTTTTTAATCAGACAAATGACTAAAAATAAAACTTTGGATTTCCCCAGAAGCTATAGTTTTAAACTATTCTTAGATATCTGACAAAATACTTGATCAGAATAATCCAGTCTTGTATATTTAAAGGGAACAGACTTTGTTTCGAAACCAACATAGCTTTTGGTACAACACATCTCTTAACACAAATCTTCACAATGCCAAAAGCTCCTTAACTGTTGCTTTCCCTTTTCTTCTTTCTGCTTCTTCCTCATTGAGATTTTTACCATCTGTCTCCTCTGTATGTAAGGTGCAATGCAGTTTTACAACTGCACACTCAAAATCCAAGCCAAACTACAAAAAAATAGCTCAGACTTTCAGGGAATGATACGGTCAATTCTTTTAATTACTCCAACTTTTCCATTTTAGCATCTATTTGAAGATGGAAGTGAAAGATCCGGCCCCTGTCAAAAGACTGCAAAGACAGTTACTTCAGCTAGTTAAATCTTGAATAGTAATAATGGATTGAGGCAGCAAAGTTCATCTGCTTTGCCTTCTGTTAAGCAGAAGCAGTTGCCCTTCCAGACATTTGTTTAATTTTTTAAAAACCTACCCAATTAGTATGGGGCTACCTGCAGTGGACCAACAATGACGAGTCCAAGTGAATCTATTGCATAGTGTTAAATTAGGAGAAACAAGACTGGGATTTGCTTGAAAAGCTTTAAACTGCCCTCCTCTCCAATCATGAGGGATTACCAAATGGAGATGACATCACCAGCTGTCCATTGGATGGCTCCCTTGGGTACATGGATGAAAGCTGTATTGCACTTAAGTAACAAGACATGACAGGCCATGTGTGAGTGCTAAATAATTTATGCCCAGGCTACAGTAAACTACACAACCAAACCAAAGTCTACGATTTGGGAGTTAAAGCTAGTTTCTATCCTCTTCCAAAAAGAGAAAGATGGCAAGTACAATATAGATATTTCCAAAAAGTAAAAACATGAACATACAGATTAGAGTCTCGGAGGACACATTTTAAGAAAAGGCTTAGGAAATCCTGTCAAAAAGAAACCTCTAATATATTTTCAGAAAGTGGTTACCGTGGTACATTGGACCAGGCCTGTTCTCTTGTTTTTCATTTTCAGTGCCTCATATATTGCAAACACAGATTATAAGGGGACACAGATTTCGTATTCTGTTGTTTTACAGGGGAACTACGTCCAAAAAGATTCAGTGATGAGAATAATTTTAACTGACCTCAGGTAGGCCATAGTAACTGATGACATGTAATTCATGCTGTTATAAGATAAACTGTTTGGGTTCTAGTTGCCTTTGTGTCTCATTCTGGCAAATGACCACAGTGGTTTTTTGGTGTTACACCACTGTCTTATTCTGCTGAAATTTCAGATTATTTTTAGAAATTGTATTTCTGCTTTTCAAAACAATTCTTGTTCTTTTGACAGCTAAATAATCCCAGTAAAAGTATTTATCTGCTCATGTAGTGATCATATATACAACACCTGGATGCATAGTCTCTTGAATTTAGCTGATTACAACTAACCAACATGCCAGATTAACATGTCACAAAAAGATCTTTCCACCATGAAGTTCATGCTCTTGTTTGCAATCATATGTTACATTAGACCTTGCTTAGTTACATCTGCTTCTTAGTTTGTGTATTTGCTTACTCAGGAAAGAAAATGAAAAACAAATATGTGATGATATGCATTTGCATGTTATTTGTTTACATTATAGTTTAAGACATAATAGCCAAAATCCTGTTGTTTGTTGTAATATGTTGCACAAGAGTATGCCCATTGAATTAGTTTGACTTTAGTGGGTCAACTCCTCTATAGGGCCTCCTCTGCTGTGCTAAGGTAAAGGTCATCCTTGCTTGAAAGGTCACCCTTGCTCTAAAGTAAGTCATAGTTAAAATAGACTCATTTGAATCAATGAAATGGGGGAGTTGACTGACCATTGATTGACTGTGATTGACTATGCTAAACAACAAGATTTTGGCCAATGCTTCTTGTGTACGAGGGATATTAAAATACAATCTAAGTGGGACTTAGTTCTGAATAGACATACAGTATATAGGATGAAACTTTATGGTTCTGTTTTCTTCTATTTGTGCATTTGCTGAATGTTGAAAGATTTCAGATTTTGAATAGCTAGTGGACTTACCATTATAGTTATGATTGGTCACAGTATAGAATTTAACTTCTTGATAAGAATTTGTCTCTATTTCCCTTTGTTATAAAAAGATGAACTAAGACTAACAGGCAGCATGGTAAAGCAACTGGCTGCTTGACAAATGTTAAGATAAAAAATAATTTGATTTATGAGGTAATGGATCTGGGGTGTTTAGACAAGATAAAGGATCCCCTTTGGATTTATCTAAACGTGCAGACTTGAAAGATGGATATGACTAAAGCATCATAAACAAAAGGTGGAGGCAGGCCTCTTGGGGAGCTATTCGAACAAATGCTTCACCTAAATTAAATTGCCACTTAACCCTAAAATAAATTATACATGTTCAAATCTGCCTGCATGTTCAGTTTCTGCTGTGATGACACAGGGATATTGTGTCCAGTTGTAAATGAGAATAGGCTTTCTACTCCCTTAATACAGTAAAACATCACATAAAGAACGCCTCGCTTAGAGTAACTCGCTTAAAGAGCAGAATTTTCTCTGAATGTTTGCCTCGCTTAACAAATAAAACCAACCAAAAGCTCGTTTAACAACTAAATCGGGGTGGCAATCCCACCCTCAATTGGTTACTTACAACAGTGTTTCACTTAAAGAGCAAACTCACTTAAAGAGCAATCCCGTAGAACGCATTATGCTCTTTAAGTGAGGTACCACTGTAACTTAGAAACAGGATGCAAAAAAAGGTGAAGTAAAACAGCCGCTCCACGTACTGTACATTCTTTCCTAATAAACATAAGGACACTAGGGTTTAGGTTTAGGATACTGTATTATGGTTGCAAGTAGATAAATAGGGATCACTTCAGTGGGAAGGTAACAGCGTTCTGTGTGCTAAGTCCGTGCGCTAAGTCTCTCTAGTCATGCCTGCCACATGACTGCGGAAACGTCTGCAGAAGCAGACAGCGCTGGCTCTTTGGCTTTGAAACAGAGATGAGCACTGAACCATAGAGTTGGATACAACTGGCTTTCGAGCAAGGGAAACCTTTACCTAATGACTTAAGTCCAATACCAAACCATTTGGTCTTGCCCTATATCGCTCCATCTACTGTTACTAAAGGTAAAGGTTGCCCTTGCTTGAAAGCCAGTCCTGTCCAACTATAGGGTTCACTGTTCATCTCAGTTTACAGCCAAAGAGTCAGTGCTGTCTTCATCTGCAGACGTTTCTGTGCACATCTGGCCGGCATGACTAGACACCAAAGTGCACAGAATGCTGATTACCTTCTCACTTTGGAAGCAAAAATGAAGAAGCAGAGGCTAGTATACTTTGAGTATTTCAAGAGAAAATAGGATTTTTTGGAAATGACAATAATTTTGGGAAAAATTGGTTATAGGAAAAGAGGAATACCATATGTGAGATACTTATTTGAGAAAGAAGTTTCATTATAGTAAGAAAATATGGACACATTTGAACAGTTTATCACAAAACAAATTCATTTACAACATTCTAATCCCCCTTGATCCTGTTACATTTGCATGCTTTTAAAATGTTGATGCGTACATTTTATTTTTATTTTGTGTCTATGAAAGCAATGTAAAATGAAGATAATTCAGTTAATTCAATTATACATTCTAATTTTATGTTTTCAATGTGCGAAAAAGTTCAGTATTTTCAGCAGTTGTCAAAATTGGTAATTTTATAGTGTTTGCTTTTAACTCTTCTTTAAAAAAAGGAACAAAGACTTCCAAGTCTATGTAGGGGTTAGATTTGTAGGGCACTCCAAATCCTAGGAAATTGCTTCCTTTAGGAAGTTTTAAGTCAATGGGAAACAAAAACGCATTCAAAGGATTAAATGCTATGGCTGTTCTCTTTGTTTTACAACTTCAGTCAGAAAGCTTTTCCTCTGACAAACATCTTTTCAATTAATACATATCTAAAACAGGAACTTTGAGGAAATGCATGTCTGTGATAAGAAGCAAAGAGTTTTCTTTTCCAACAAAACTTCACACAAAAAAAGCATCCTTTTTCAGTTAAAAAACTGATAAGAATTAGGTTTTAAAATCAGGTTTTGAAGGGCTATTCTGATAAGCATGCCACAGTCTGTGTTAAGCAGTGATGAGTAGTGCATTTAAATTGGAGAGAACCAATCTCATCAACACCGTTGGGTGCTATGAATCCCAAGGTCCTTTTGCAAAAGTAGAAACTACTCGAAATTTCATGTAAAAAGGAGCACAGTTAAACCTAGCAATCATTGCCTGAAGGGGAAAATATCAATCTTATGCTCCAGGCATAAATGCAATTTTATATGTTTGAAGAAAAGTGCCCTCCCTTATTTTTTGGTAATGCAGAAATGCTTCTCTTTTGTAAAAAGTTGGAAATACTTCATATTAATAATTTCGCTAGTCCACCTTCGCTCAAGGAATGTTGGAAGTCTCTTGCTTGGTTTCACTCACAATACCTCCCCCAGTGGTTTTATTTGTTCTGATGAATCATGAGTGTACGTGCCTACCTGGGTGCTTTTATGATGGCTTTAAAGCCAGCATTCAAATGTGGACGTGATTGTGATATGAAATTGCAGCAACATCTCTATCAGGACTTGTTCCTGCTTTTCTCACCATTTAAATTCCACATGCCTCTTCCAGGATAAGAATTGATTTGTGTGCAAAGCTATGATAACCCAGAGAAGTTCTTTCCGTTAGGGACATTTGTGCAAAGGAGATGATTACTAGAGAGATCTGTGAGAAGGATTTTGTTTGTTGATGATCCCTCTTTTTAGGTCAGAGTGGGCATCTTCTAAAACCTATCAGATGTTGTTGAATTACAACTCCCATGTTCCCTCAACATTGGCTATGGCATTAGGCCTGATGGAAGTTGCAGACCCAAAACATTTGAAGGAGCAGGTGTCACTCTTACCCATTTTATTTTAAGGCAACAGCAAGATGGGGAAAGCTCGGTCGCCTTCTCTTCGTACTGAGTTCCTAATTTGAAGTTTATGTCCAAAGCTGCTATTTGGTCAGCTGAGAAATTATGCAGGTACCTGAAATCTTGGCTTCAGGGTAAGAGATTTTAACTAGGAAGATGATGCAGGGCAGAAGGGATAGCCACCTCTCTGCACCATGACTTTCATCTGCTTCAGAAATAGTTGATAAACTATTAATTAATTAAGTTGATTAATTATCAAATAATTGAGAGGAGGAAAAACTTGATTATGGATATCACATACAGTATTGTTAGCAAACATTCCAACATTGATTAGTGCAGGAGTTCCCAACCGTTTCAAGCCGGAGGCCGGGTCATGCTCTCTCAGTGAGCTTCAAGAGCCAGACAGCCATTTTGTCCTGCCTGCATGAGGGGTGTGTGTGTGACCATTTTTGTCCCAACAGCTTCAAAGGGGGAGCCATTTTGTTTCCTGAATGCCCTTGGAGGGGTGGGGGCCCACATGAAATGGCACCATGGGCCATATCCAGCCCACGGGCTTTAAGTTGGAAACCCCTAGATTAGTGTCTCATTCACAACTTGGTATGTCCTAAGAAATGTGGCTTGTTATACTCTGAAATGTCAAGAAGAATTGTGATTCCTCTGGAACTGTATGCCCTGTGGAAATGCTTATTATGGCAAAATAATAGCTGTTCTGCAAATGTATCATGCCAGTAGAAGCACATGAGCACATGTTTTACATGAAAGAAAAATTGTATGCAGAATTTGGAAACATTACTGTGGCTGTTCTGGCTGGGGGATTCTAGGAGATAAAGTCCAAACAAATTAATATTTTAAACCTCTGATATCAACATGTGACACTCTCATGCCTTGCTTACACTTGATCCATCTACTGTCAGTTTTTCCCAAGGATGAAAATGAAGAGTAATTCCCAACTCTATCTGGAGATGCCAAGGTGAAATATTTTCATCTTTTTCATGAAAATCATAGCTCTACTGTAACCCTGTAAACAAAAGTAGCATTTAAAATACAGTTCGTGACACTGGCTATAATAGAGCTACTGCAATAATAATAACAAACAGAAAGTTTGCTGCTACTGAAGGAAACCTAAGAGATTTTCTTTTACATGACCACAACAATGAATCAAACTCTGGGATGACAATCACAAAGCAAAGTCTCACTTTGTAACAAGTGGACTGAGTGATTCCTGGAGGAAATAAACGTTAGCATGAGAACAACAGCTGAACCAAAATCCCATAAGTCAGGAACAACAGCAACACAATTAGACTAACAGGTGGCTTATTTCAAAACAAATTTCAAGGTCTGACAGTTCTGTGCACCTGCTATAGGCTGATTTCTTTTAACTGGCTGAATTTGACATGATCCATCGATTAAACACAATGATTCATATTGATAGGAAAAGGCATTGTTGGAGGGTAACAATTAATGGCTAGAACTATTTAACCAACAAACAAGCTCTTTCATTTTATATTTTGTCTCACAAGAGTAGCACTTCAGTTAAACATCAGTACACAAGGTCAGATTTAGAGGTATGGTAAGCTGTTTCATGAGCATGGCGTCTTAGCATCAAAAATTAATTGCCACTACAGTATTAGGAAAAACAAAATGCATGGAGTATTTAATATTTATCTGTACTTTACAAACAAAGCCATTTTCTTTTTTTTTAAAAAAGTGATTGTTCTGTTTTTATTTATACTAAATGTTATAATGTTCTGCACTGTTCTAATGTAGAAACTAAAACACAAACATGGCTGGCAGTAATGGCTATTGGAAACAAAAAAGCAGGGGGATCTTCAGGTACAAAATTCAGAAGAAATACTATGTGCTGGAACCCAATCCACTTCCATACCATCACTTTCCAGCTGAAGAAGATGCCCTTCTCCCATCAGCTGGAAAGCAGCTACTACCACTGTGCTCTATTTTATGCTGCCCCCAATGTACATCTCTGCTGGGGATGGGATAAAATACTGTGGGTCACTGTAGAAGACTCCCTTGTAAAGGTTGCCCTTGCTCGAAAGCCAGTCATATCTGACTCTAGGGTTCATTGGACATGTGACAGGCATGCATTCAACACTGGAGTGCATGGAACACTGTTTAGCTTCCCACCGAAGTGACACCTAGTTATCTACTTGCAATTTCTTGCTTTCGAACTGCTAGGTTGGCAGGAGCTGGGACAGAGAAGGGTGATCTTTACCTTTACAGGTTGAAAAGCAAATGCCTGGAACCAGAAATACCACCACGGTATGACAGTATCTCACTGCTGGTGATTAAGCCTTGGGAAAGACATTCTAACCTCGTAGAATGTGAGTAAACTTATAAAGAAGTTATGAAACTAAGAATAGTGTCATGGCAAGGGAAGGGCATAGTCACCTTGGGAAGACTAAAGGGCAGGTTGGGAACCCCAGAGGGATGGGTTCAACCCCAAAGTCTGAGGTCATCTATTTTCATGTTGTTTCTTTAAGTACAATTTTCAGTGGATCAATATACAGTACTGTAGTCACTTTGTCTTGTAAGTTCACAGGTTCCCAGCCTGTGGGCTGCAACATTATGGAGGCTGCAAAGCATTTTCTGGAGGATTGCCATGGTTATGCTACAAAGAGAGACAAAGAGAGTTTTGGAAAGAGGGGGGGATAGCTTAGAGAGATGTTATTTTGTGAGGTGGTTCATGTGGCAAAGCAGCCGCATTAGAGGTAAACACAATTATATTTTAATGAGTTTTCTTTACTCCATTAAAACACCTTTTTATGCAACTATGGCAGTGGATTGAGGTTACATGGCTATTATGAAAGGTGGTTGTGACTTGAAAAAAGTTGAGAACACTGTGTTAGAAAATGGCTAACATTTATTTACCACTGGGTTCCCGCTGTCAGCTAAAAAGCACAAACCAACTTCCAGTCTTCGTGTGGTTACTGATGTCAGTGCAGTGTGTAACTACCACACCAAAGTGACCTCAGTCTCCTTTTGCCCTGTTATGATCCAAAAATAAGGAACCAGGATTTCTCTAACAGGAAGATGCTAGCATAAACAGCCATAGAAAATGGCTATGGCTATTTATGCTAACATCTTCCTGTTAAAGTAATCCTGGCTCCTTATTTTTGGATCATAACATGGCAAAAGGAATCTGAGGAAACTTTGGTCTGGTTGAAAGTACCTGTGGACATCTGACATCACTAACCACACGAAAACTGGAAGCTGGTTTGTGCTTCTTAGTGGACAGTGGGAACACAGTGGTAAATAAAGTTTTGTTGACTTGCTTAGTTCTAAATTTGACCATTTTGTGGCATTGGTATGCATGTTGATGTCACATTCCATCAAATGGTGCATTGTTGTGAGAAAGCAATATTGTGATTGGTGGATATGTGTAATACTCCACATTGCTGTGGGACTGGGTATAGCTATTGTTAATCTGTTGAAAAAGATGTCCACAGGTACTTTAAGTTTCAACAGTGCAAGTCTCAATGCTTTGATGACTGTTGCTATGAGCAGGTGCTTTCCTCAAAAGAAAACCCGGAGAGCAAATAGTCCAGGACTGCATATATTGCATGTAGAAGGCTCCTGGCATCTTTATTTAACAACTAACCAACCAACTAACCAACCAACCAACCAACCAACCAACCAACCAACTAACCCATCCAAGGTTTTATATTTAAAAAAACAAGGTATAATTTTAAAAAAATCTGAAGTTTTAATTAAAGAAAACTTAAAAATAAACTAATGCCAAAATAGAAAAAAACTTGGCAATTGTTTATATAAAATTGCAGCCATTCATTTCTGATATAAAACGAAGCATTGCATTGCAGCTGGCTGGATAGAACATAGGGTTAGGTGTCTGACTGCAGAGGTGAAGGTTGGGAGTTCGATTTCTTGCTGTGCCTCTTGGGAGAAGAGCCAACCTATATAGTCACAGGCAAGCTGCACAGACCCAGAAGAAGGGAATGGTAAACCTACATAGAAAACCCTGTAAAGAGTTGCTATAAGATTTGACAGCACATAATTATTATTTGTATGTTACATATTTTTTTACCTGTACCTATTTTTAATCTTGTCAGTTGCCTTGAGTTTGAGTTTTCAGAGAAAGGATAGAGTCAAATAAACAAATTAAAAATGGTTTTGTTTGCGACTTTAAAGCATATCTCATCTGAGTTTGGGACACATGTGCTTTTACGCCAGTCCTCTTTCTCCCTGAGAGAGTGCAACTTTAACTTGACATGGTTTGGCCCCCATTCCCATATGCGAAGGGAAGAGAAAAAATAGAAGTGGAAGTGGCAAGGTCACTTTTAATAGTTTTGGATTAGCTTTACAATTGCTTTGTTTCTTCCTGCTACAGCATTATAAACAGGCATCATCAAAGAAAAATTTCCGGAAAACAACATAAGGAAACTGCGAAAGCTCTTAAGTCAGCCCTGCAGTAGCCCAAAATGTTAGTTGAGAATACAATATTGTCTAGCAATTGCATTGTGATAGGACATCCACCAGAGAAAAAGTGATGATGTTTTTAAGAGGAAAAAATTCACAGTGCTGTAAATTCCTGTGCTTTAAACAAAACATAAAAACAGTTATGAAACTGAAATGGCATGTAGTGTAAAATGGATCAACTCTATGATTGCTGGATTTTATGTAACATTTAAAAAAGTGATGCTATGTAACAGAAAAAAAAGCTTAATTCAGTGTGCATTTCCCTACACTAGTTGGGGCGACGGGGAGAAGAAGCATTTAATTTAAAGCAGAAAGTTGTGCTTGCAGTTTTATCCTCAATGTAAGGGGATTTGGAGTCTGTCGCCTCCCCCACTGCCCAGTCAAAACACAGGCAAATATTTAAACACTTCTAACACTACGCAAGAGGCACAACTTAGAAAATAACAGTTTCCACCAATTAGGTCCCACTGTATTTTGTTCATTAGAATGAAGAGAAATTAAAGCTTTCAAAAGATGGCAGGATTAAAAAGTAGATTTGCTGCATCAGTAAATAATACCCATAATCATTGCCCCATCAGTGATAAGACCCCCTGCAGCACAGTGATTAAGTGCAGGATTACAGCCATTCCTCTGTTCACAGTCTGAACTCAGTCCTGACAGTCTCAAGACTGATTCAGTCTTCTGTCTTTCTAAGGATGGCAAAACGAGTACAGACAGTACCAACATGTTGGAGAGAAAATGTTCATTATTTTGTGAACTACTCAGAGGGTACTCTAAGCATTATGGTGCAGTATCTAAGTGTAATTGCTGTTGATAATAATAAAAATGTTTCCCAAAAGGACGTGTGTAGGTAAGCAGAGTTCCCGGTACACCAATGTTTATTCATATATACACTATATATAACTTTACTGTAATGGAGAATTTTGCCTACTAAATGTCATAATAAATTATCTAGGCGAATCATCTTTTTTACATGTACTGTAGTTGAGAGTAACCAAGGAGGCTGCCTACATAGGTATTTGTCTCACTGTTTGATCTACTGTGGGACTGGACTGGATCATTCCTTTCATTGGTGACCCCACAACATAAGTGTCAGTGTGTACCAACTCATCCCCAGAGCATTGCTACCTGCAACTTTCTGGTTGTCTGTCAGGGGCTAATCAGTTTTAGGGTATGGACAGAGCCACTCTGTTTTGGTTGCAATACCACATGTGTGATTGCTGTGATCAAAGAGAAGTTTGTTCCTTTAAATTACCAATATTGTTAAACTCAGCCACTTAATGATATTGGGAAATTAAAAACCTGCTCCTCAGTGGAAGGACAGAGGAAGCAATTTTTGAAGCCTTTTAGGGCAGTGCTGATGCACTGTACCTTTTGGGGCTGGGGATCAAAACTTTCTTCTCAAAGGAGGAGACAGAACAGGGCAAGGAGAGTGATATTTCTTTTCCTTTGTTTTCTTTCTTTTCTTAAGGGAGGTTGGCCAAAAAGGGATCACTTGAGATGTGGATGCAATGTGGATGCAATGATCACTCCAAATGGTACACCGACCTCTATATGACCTTAGGTGCTCCTGTTTAGCCTAACCCATCTCACTCTGGTTAAGTCATCTAGCCAAGCCTAGCCAAGCCTTACATTCAGTGAGGCTTCTTAAATGCTATATTTTGGTACTGCACACTTAGAAGAAGAAGGGTTTTTTTTAAAAAAAACAACCTAACACTACCCGGATATTTCCAAGCACTAATTTACTGGAAAAGTAGCTCCCAAGATGGACCAAATTTCAAAATCCATAAAGAGCTAAAGCGTCATGTCAGAAGGTTGTGGCTGTGTGCTCCATGGCAGAGAGGATCAACAAGAGATGGCACATCTCATTTGCAGAAAGTAAGAGACTGATGGAGAGTAAATCCTTGGTAACTTATAGATACCTTGTGTGCCCCCTTACTTACTTCTTTGTACCACCAGTGACATGTCTGCAATTTTTTTTGAGAGTAACTCTAGCAAAGAGTGTTTATTATTTTGTTGAGCAAAATCCCAGCAACATATTTGTGGTTGCAATGTAACCATCTTGCTTTCTGTGTCATAAACCCCATTAATATAGTTTATTGACGTACACAAGCAGTATTGCTCATTCTCCTTTCCCAAGCTACACAGGCTGGGAAAATACCATTTGGAGGGCTTCTTTGGCTCCTTTAGAAAAACAAAGGTTTTTTTTTTAGATGACCTTTTAGTCACTAAAGATGTGACACAGAGGAAGAGAAACTTAAAAGAGATATTCTGTGTCGTTGCTCACATCTTTTGCTACTTAGTCAATCTTTCTAATGCTTGATTTATTTAGTATACAGTACTTGATTGTGAATACAAATCTAATCCATCCATTGACATCAGTTCTTTTCTGTGGTGTCCAGTCAGTTTTTTCTGTGGATAATGTGCCATCAATTCCCCTTCTGAGGTTCTGTCTGTGATTGTCTTTTTGATTGTCAAATAGTTTATTAGATCATTGGATGTGGTTTAAACAGCCCTTTCCCTGGATGTGCAAGTGAGGTTAAATGTAATGGTTTTATCTATATATATCTACACACACACATACACCAATATTCATTTACTCTAATGAAATAGAATATTTTTTGATAAAAGAATTCTAGAACAGAGATTCTATGTTGCCTTGAATCAATTTTCCCTACTTGGGGAAAGTAGAATTAATAAGATGTGGTTGTTCTAGAGACGTGTGGTTGCATGTTCCATGCCAGGATCAATTTATGGAGTCACCAGAGAGACATTCATCAGCTGAGAAAATGACTTCCATGAAAGAATGTATGCTTGGATACAAGTAGCAGACGACGACAACGATGGTTGTTCTAGAATTCTTCACTATTAGAGAAACAGTGCTTCATTCTCATATTGTGAAGAGAGATGGGACATTTAAGGAATTTGTACTTCGATACTCAGATGATCTTTAAAATGGTGGGATGGTTATCTGATCTCACACTGGAATTAACCCCTTTAGGGATCATCATCATCATCATCATCATCATCATCATCATCATCATCATCATCATCATCATCATCATCATCATCATCATCATCATCATCATCATCTCCTCCTGTTGAGGAAGATGCAAGGTTCTTGTTCCAGCACTTCTATCAGCCTTCACCAGCATTATTTGGTGTTCTTGTAATATTTCTTTGATGTTATCTCTCCACCTTCCTTTGAGTCTACCACATGGTCTTTGTCCTCCTCTTTCCGCATATGCCTTGTAAGGTATGCAGTTCCAAGACACACTATCATTTATTTAATTGATTACTATTTATTTTCAATTCTAGCAGGGGCCATTATAACATTTCTGCCTCTGGTGCAAAAATAAATTGACATGCCCAAGGTACTCTGCACCTTGCCTCTGGGTGGTGCCATTTGCTTTGCCTCAAATAACAGAATGTCTTTGATTGGGACAGGCCAGATTTTGTCAAACTTCACCGCTGGTCAAGCTGGCTAGGGCTAGTGAAAGATTTGGTCTAACAATATCTAGTGCACCACTTGTTTGCTTCTGCTGCTTTATTTCAAGTGCCAAAGTAGAACTTTGTTCTGTTGAAGTCATCTGTCCATCTCAAGAAGCAGAAAGGTGAACCACTGATATCTCAGTGATATCTCTAGTTGTTGCTAGTCCATGGCATAAAAATGCGTCAGTTCCATTATGTTACATGAACATTTTGTTCAACTCAATATTCCTGGCGAGATACATGTTTGTGGCATCTGCTCCTGTCTCCATGATGATCATCTGGGCCTCAGAAAGTAAAACCTATGTCAAGAAACAAAACGTCTCAGAAATGTATTAAATAGAAAAACACAGTAATGTGTCAAGTTAAAGCCATGTAGGTGACAAATTAAACCCTCTTAAAAAGCTTCATGCTGTTTGGGACCTATGGGGGGAAAGTATGTGGGAAGTGAACAGTCTTGCCATGGCTTTGGCAATCGAAGTTGTAAAATGCCTTTGTTTCTTAGGCTTATTTGTGTTTTGATGTTATCTGGGAGTATTGACGGATTTCTTCCTGTAAACCCCCATTTGCTGCTGCAAAAGGAAGGGCTAGAGCAGTAGGCACTTTTGACTTTTGATTCTGAATGCAAAGGACACAAATGGCTCCCTGCCCTTTCCCTTCGCCCCCTTATCTCAGCCTATTCAGAGATCTGGCCTTCTGTAGCAGACAATGGCTTTGTGGCTTGAAATGTCTCCACTGGGTGTCTGCCTTCAACTTTAGGCTACCAGACCTAAACTCAGCACACAGAGAACATTCAGTAAGAAAAATATATCTTGTTTTAAAATGAAAATTAAAGGTAAAGGTCTCCCTTGCTCAAAAGCCAGTCATGTCAGACTTTTAAGAGGTGGTGTTCATCTCTAATTACAGCTGAAAAGCCAGTGTTGTTTGTGTCTGCAGATGTTTCCATGATCTTGTGAGAGACGTGACTAGATGCCAGAGCACACAAAATGCTGTTAGCTTTTCCACTGAAGCAGTACCTATTTATCTACCGGTACTTGCAATTTCTTGGTTTCAAACTGCTGTGTTAGTAGGAGCTGGGACAGATGGGAGCTCACTCCTTCACACAGAACTTGCATCTTGAATAGCTGACCTGCCGACCTTATGGTCATCAAACCCAGTGTCTTAGTCACTAAGCCAAAATTTCTCTTTTAACCACAGTAAGTTTGAGAAATAACAGAACAGAGAAGGTTTTTTGTTTGTTGGTTCTGTTCTCTCACCTTCCTACAATCAATTTCACTGTGTTTCTGCTGTAGTAAAATTTATCTATAAATCAAGGACATCTGGCCAAGTTGTCCTGCTGTAGAGTAGACCATACTGCCATTGACCCAACGCCCATCATCAGGAGACAGTTAACTAACCTGACAACCCTAAGGACGAAGGGCCGTGAATAGCAAAGTCCATAGGGAAGGGTGATGGTACCCAGGTGGATTAAATCCCACTTAAATCTATCTTGTTGGAGGGCAGTAGCTTCATCAATACTGGCCTGGGACTGATGAGGACCAGAAAGTGACTCATGGAACTGGATCAGTAGTATGGATGTCACATTGTGATGCAAAAGGATGGAGGGCCATGATGACCACCAATATTCAGAATTGGATACAGGACAACAAGAAGAAGATAAAACAAGGGCAGCTTTTGGCTTTGGCTAGAAATAAAAAGATAAATCTGTTTCATTGCTTTTACTCTGAATGAAACAGTTCCCCTGTTATTGAGGCAATGTATCCTGTTTTATTCCACTGACCTAGTAGCTTTATTTCCCACCAAATTTGTGTGTGTGTGAGGGGGGGGGGTTTGAGAGAGAAATGTGACAGTACCTTCAACATGTTCTTAGAAATGTTGCACTCTTTTGTAGTACAATCTAGCCATTTGTAACACCTACCAGACTCTTAGCTTACTTTATTTATTGATTACTCATTGTAGGCTGCAACTCGTATCCAAGAACACATTTTCTGAAGCAGGAAAAATGCAATTGGTGTGAATTTGTTTAAAGTGGATACCAGTTTGCCATGAAGTCACCTATACACTATGATCATGGAGCCATCTCCTGTGGCACATATGAAATGAGACATGCAGGATTTAACACTGGGATTGCAATGGACTGCTTCAGCCTTGAGGATATTATCAAGGTGCCTTCACAGCCAGTCCATTTGGCATGGCCTCTTCTGCCTCCATGACTATTGTGAATCAGAGTTCCTCCTCTGCTCATTTTGCCATTTGGCCCAATATGATGGTTTCCAGTGGCATTTCCTCCACTGAGGTTCCCATCACCCCACCTTAAGGGGCACATCTGCCCATAGCCATTGGTCCCTTTAGGGAATCAGCTTATTTACTGCCACCCAACACTCGGCATTGAGTTGCTGGCTGTATGGTCTACTCAAGTGTTTCCCAAATGCTGGTTTTTGGACTTCAATTCCCAGAAGCCTAAGTCATTTCCCCAAAGCACTGATCAGCCAATGTACTGATTTAGGCTTCTGGGAATTGAAGTCCACTAGTGGGCTGTGTACCCCTTGTTGGGAACCACTGGTCCACTCCATTACCATAGTGGGATGCCCAGCCATACATTACAATGCAATGATGAAAATGATAATACAATGATATTACAAAGCAATGATAAAAAGAAAAGTGTCGGATGAGATTTCAATTGTACAAGACTAGCCAAAATCTACCCTATTGGCCCATAACCTTCCACCAGCCCTGGTAGTTGAAGCAGTCTTTGGCCTAAAAGGTTGAGGAAGAAAGATGGATAGCTCCCTAATCCAAGGAAGGGATTCCTGAAGATTACTAACTGTAAGGTAAAGACAATTTTAATTTGTAAATCTGATTACTAAGGAAGTCCAATTGTGGGTGGAGAAGTGGGTTTTATTATGTACTGTATTACTCTAAAATGTATTCTATGATATTGGGGATCCAGGGATTCTGTGGGTTGAGCTCTGTCTTGCTTACAGCGGGTTGTAACCACTGCTTGAAAACATTAGGTTTTTTGAACTACAATTCCCAGAATCCCATTTTTAGCTTTCTAAGCTCTGTTTGTGCTTCTTGAACACACCCAGAACTGTTCATCTAATTTTAAGCCTGTGAGTACTTTATGTCTATGGAAGAATTAATTGAGCATAGAGGGACACGGAGTGCTAGAAGCTTCCATTGGCACATACCTAAGACCAGGGAGCAAGTAAAGGGGCAATTGTATCCCATCAAAAGGAACAGAGTAGCTTGAGAGTCAGCATTTGCCAATGTATCCTGCCCATGGGCAAATATGAGGGGGAAAATCCTGGTTGGCCAGAGTGACAGAGCAGTGACTGCTCAACTGGGTAGCTTTGGTCTGGTCCAGCAGGGCTGTTGTTGTGTTTTTATGGGCCAGCTGTCTCTGCACAGGAGGCACGCTCTTTCTTCCTAGTCTTTCAGAAAGTGAGCAATGAGAGAGATTTCTTTGCATCCATAGTTACCATGCAATAAATTCCGATAGTCTCCTTGGCACCCCGGCACCATTATGCTCACAGTGTGACCCCCCAATTTACCAGAATCACACTGTGAGAAAAGCAGCTTTAAAAAGTAAAGCACTGCAGAGATGGGAGGCATAGCAGGTGTGGAAATCACCAGACCAACCACCCAAGCAACCAAGCAACCAACGACCAAACCAAACAACCAAACAATCAAAAATATACTTAAGGTTTCCCCCCACCCAGGATATTTTCAAGAGTGCATGTTTTCCCCTGAAAACATTCACAAATAATTCAGTGAACTTGTTGTCATGAACTGCCAAGTTGCTTCTGTCTTATAATGACTTTGATAGGGTTTTCAAATTCTCAATGAGTGGTTTACCATTGCTCTTCTCGTGGCTTTCCATGGCTAAGCAGGGTTTTGAACTCAGTCTCCTGAACTCTTGTCCAAGACTCTATCCTCTCCCTGCTACTGGCTCAGTGCTGTTACAATAGTTTTTGCATAGGAGATGCAAGGGGATTGTGAATTGCTTCTCTTTCTGGCAAGTTTTTAAATGGAATCCAACTGTATGGCTGTAGGATCCCTTAGCCATATCCTCAGCAATGCTAGTATCCCATATGGACTACATGTTACATCTCAAGGGCATTTTTCAGTCCCAGCCATCCCTGTCATTCCTAGAACAAATTTCCTCTGAAATTATGCCCTCCTGTCCCTTGCTGCTATTTGAGACTCTCCCAAGACCAGCTGTTTTTGCTTGGGAGAAGCTGGGAATGTCGCCCAAGCCCTCTTCAAGTTTCTCCAGAAATGAAAACGCTGATCATAGTGTCTCCTTATCTGGGCCTTTAAAAAAAATCTCCAAGCCTGATGTGGCCCTTGGTTTGTGCTAGAGGTAGAAACGTGGCCTGCAGTCTCTTCAAAGTTGCTTACATTTCCCTACATTCCCACTGTGTTGACGGTTGTGATATTTAGAGCTCCCACAACTGGTCTACACAAGTTTGCTCACACAAGGTCTGTCTCTGGACTTATTCTGTAGACTTCCTGTGTCCTCTTTCACACAGTTACCCAAATGGCTAGTGCCAGCCATGCCTGATGTTTAAAACAGTGGATCCAGGGTATGATGGAAGAACAATATGTTATTAGGATTGAGCACCTGTCTCTGTCCTGACTTCTGGGGACATGAAAAGAGTCTCATTTGGGTGTTCCCTGAGCGGAGTTTCTCCAGCAAAAATCCTTTCAACCCAGAATAATTTCTGACATGAAATTATTATTATAGTTATTTAATTTATTGTGGTTGAATTTTTGTTGCCAGAAAAGGAAGCAAGCACTTGCATGAAGATTCATCTAAGATGCCAAAATAATTTGACCAGCAATGTGCTTCTTGCTTTTGAAGGGGAGAACCACTATTTTTGTCCTGCCTCAGACAACAGAATGCCTTGCAAGTAATATCCAGTAGTAAAAATGGCTATTTCTCCTTTTCTCCTCAAATTTTTATATCTCTGGCAAATCTGCAAATACATGCACAGTGGATGCACAAACCGACACAGTTATTATAAAGACCCTTGCATGCAGTGAATAAATGTTGTACAACACAGAAACCCACAAACATTCAGTCATAAACATGTATTTGTATTTTGGATTTGTATGTACAGTCAAACCTCAATGAACGTTTTGCTTAGCGAAAAACTCGCATAATGAGCAGGTTTTTCGCTAAGCGGTCCAAAAAATTTTGCTATGCGAGTCGGACTTTCCCTATGGGAAAACTCGCATAATGAGCGTTTCTGGGGGGGAAATTCACATAGTGAAAATCTTTCGCTATGCCACTTTCCCCCCTTGAAACGCTCGTTATGCGAGTTTCCCCATAGGAATTTTCACTATCCGAGTTTGTTTCACATAGCGAAAAACTTGCATAGCGAACAGCCTCACAGAATGAATTAAATTCGTTATGTGAGATTTGACTGTACCTACACTTAGGCTGCCCACTAATATAGATTCATACAAACACTTTACAAGCACGTTGCACAAAATCCTAAATAAATTTACCTACAAACATCTCACAAAAACAAACATTCACACACAAATATTGAACAAAAATATACATATTTCATACAGCTCTGCTCCCCACCCACATATACAGAGATATATGAGAAACTGCACTTCATAGTAAGTTCTCATTGGGAATTTCGTTGGGATCCTTAAACTGTAGTACGGAAAGTATTGAAAGCAGAGCAGTAAATAAAATAATCACACCCCCAATTGCCTTTCACAGACTTTGCTGGGGAGAAGCATGGGAAAAGTAGGGCCTTTTACGCAGCTGTGTGTTGCAATCTCACACACACCATACATGTCCATAATACAGTGGAACCCCGTATAATGAATGTGTTGTACAATGGAAAAAATTGTATAACAAAGAAAATTTGAAAAAATCATTGTGCTCCATATAATGAATTTTTTTTTGTTACACGATGCAATACATCTCTATGGGAAAAATTGTAGAATGAAAATCTCTGTGAGAAAAATTGTACAATGATTTTTTGTTGTTGTACCATTTTTCCCATAGAGATTTTCATTGTATGATTTTCCCCATAGAGATGCAATGCATCGTGTAACAAAAAATTTCATTGTACGATTTTTCCCAGAGGAATTTTGTTGTATGATGCATGCATTGTATAATGAAAAAATTGTATAATGAAGTGCCTCATAGAACAAATTATTTTCATTATACAGGGTTCTACTGTACTTCAAACTCACCCTCGTTTCTGCAGAAAATATTGCCCCATTTTTTACCCTGTTATACTCCTCACTAGCATTCTTGTCATTTTGTTGAGATTAAATAGTATATTACAGTATAAGATGACAACATGTGTTTGGAATATAAAGTAACTTTTCCCAGGGCATAATGTAGTAAATATTTTGCATAGCTGTGTGTGACCTTCAGCCATGAAGATCTAACTCTTGCTATGAAGATATGAATGGTGAGATGTTACATATTCCCAGTGTTGCTATATGGAGTCGAAGCTTGTACACTGGCTAAAGAATCTGAAAAGAAAATTGAAGCTTTTGAAATATGGATCTACAGACAGCTGCTAAGATATCATGGCTTGACCATGTGACTAATGTAGAAGTGTTGTGTCAGATGGATAAAGAACAAGAACTGTTTAAGACCATTAAAGAAACAAACAAAAGATCCAATACCTTGGGCATTTCATGAGGAAAGACATAAAGTATAGAATACTCCTACACATTATGCAAACGAAGATCTATGGGAAGAGAGGCCCTGGACATAGACAGACCTCATGGCTGAAGAACCTGAGAGATTGGTATAGATAGAATGTCCTTTGAAGAACTGTCCCAAGGAGTTAAGACCAGGAAGAACAGAAAGACTTTTGCCATGATGATAGCCAATATTTGGAGCAGATATGGCACTTGAAGAAGCTGTGTGTGGACTAGAACAGATACTAATTTAAGGCTTAAATTATTATTTAAAAGCACTGCTTTATATATAGTCTGGTAAATAAGAGATTGAATGAAATACAGTACTTTTGTTCCTTTGACTGAATGCCAGCTGTCTGTAAAATATATATTTTTGAGACTGAATAAGAAGTCTGGATCTGTTTCTTTGCTAGGCATAAAGGAGTCTGAACCTTTTATAGTTAGGTAAAATCTTTCCATATGTCTGCTTGGCAGTGGAGACTAAGATTGATCAGGCAGATTTAGGACCAGCCCACGACAAGTAGCCTCAGTCACAGAATTTGTTGTAAGGAGAAAAAGAACAGGAGTGGCTTCGAGGAGAATTCTGTGGCAGAACACTAGACTGAGTTTTGGCACAAAAAGAATTCTAGGTATACTGGGAAAGAGATCAAGCACTGAGTAAATGAATGAGTGAACCAATGTAAACTAAAATTTCCTGGAAAAGTACAACTGAAGCATAATTTTCTGTGGGCAGCTACCATAAAATAAGACTAGGCCTTAAAGGAGGAACCCTCAGTGTTAGATCCGGAGATCAGGGCGCGGGAGTGAGGACACGGAAGCCATTAAGGGTGAACCAAACAACACGTCTGTTTATTGTGGTTAGCACAGACAACAACAACAATGGCTGGGTCAGCAGGGGATTAAATACCCTGCTTGACCCAGCCCACTGACCAATGGGTAGCGGCGATTTTCCCGCCACTAGGACATTTAAATATCTAACACCCCTTCCCCCCAGAATGCCCCAGTCTGCTATTTGCATACAAAATCCTCCAGGTGACGGGGGCGTGTTCTTACTCGATCGGACCTGCGCAGTTCAGTCGGCCCTGGGGCATCGGGCAGAGCGGACCTGTCGCTCTCGCTCTGCCCTGGCTGGGCCGGGAGCGGATCCGGAATACGAGCGTCGGGCTCCGCGGTGACCGGGGGTGAGCCTGTTCCACACGGTAAGCTGGCCGGTGATGGTGCTGCGTGAATGGGGCTGTTTTCTGGCCGAACCGGGTCGGTGACCGGTTCGTCCATCGGGTGCATGTCTGGCTCAGCGCCGGTCTGCACTCCCCGGGGGAGGTTGCTATCCGTGTCGGGACTCGTTCGCCTCCTGAGCTGGTCGACATGGCGTTTCCATGTCCGACCATCAGCGAGGCGAACCTTGTAGGTGTAGGGGCCCAGCATTTCGCTGACAGTTCCCTCTTCCCACGGGTGGCCCGACGCGTAGTTCCTAGCGAAGATTGGTGAGTCAATGGCCAGTGTCCGGCCCTGTGGTTGGTCCCCCCTGAACTTGTCTGGAGAATACCTAGGGTGTAACCGGTCAAGCTGACAACGGAGTCTCCTACCCATGAGTAACTCTGCGGGGGCCCTTCCCGTGGCAGCGCAGGGAAGGTTGTGTTGGGCCAGCAAGAACGTGTCTACGCGTTCCTGCCAGTCCTCGGGTCCTAGCCTTTCCAGGGCCTCCTTTGCGCTGCGCACGAATCTCTCGGCCTGCCCATTCCCTTGCGCCCTGAACGGGGATGTGAGAGCGTGCCTGGTTCCTAGGGATGCCAGGTACTGTTCAAACTCAGTGGCCGTGAACTGAGGCCCGTTGTCAGAGACTAGGGTGTCGGGAATGCCGTGTGTGGAAAAGAGTTGCCTGAGTTCCCGGATCATTGCTCTGGCTGTGGTGCTACTCAGGAGTCGGATCTCCAACCATTTCGAGTAGGCATCCACTACAATCAGGAATGTTTGGCCGTGGAATGGGCCGGCGAGGTCGATGTGAATCCTCTGCCATGGGCCCGAGGGCTGTTCCCATTCTCTGACCGGGGCTGCTGGTGGATTGGGTCGTGATGATTGGCAAGGCGTACATTTGGCCACCCACGACTCTATGTCCTTGTCAATACCAGGCCACCACACGTAACTTCGGGCTAACCCCTTCATCTTTACTATTCCCGGGTGGCTGGCATGCAGTGTTTCTAGGACCTTGGGGCGGATTTTCCTGGGCACCACTACCCGGTCCCCCCACAGCAAGCAACCCCCCACACAGCACAGTTCGTCTTTCTTGTCGAAATATACCTTGAACTCCCCTTCCCCCTTGTCCAGCCACCCCCGCTGAACCCAGCTGGAAACGGCCCGAAGTTCGGCGTCCCGCGCCGTCACCCTGGCAACCTCGGCCGACGTAGTGGGGGCAGAGTCCAGGATGTCCAGGGCAAGAACTGATGCTTCTCCCCGTTCCGCGCCTTCCTGGGTCGGGAGGGGGCATCTGCTCAAGGAGTCAGCATTTCCCATGTGTTTCCCGGGCCGGTAGACTAAGGTGTATGAGTACCCCGACAGGAAAATGGCCCACCTTTGCATCCGGGGGGACAAGGCAGAGGGTGTAGGCCGGTCGCCAGCCAGGAGTCCCAATAGGGGCTTATGATCAGTCACAAGTTCGAAGTCCCGGCCGTACAAGTAGTCATGGAACTTTCTTACCCCTGCCACTGCCGCCAGCGCCTCCTTGTCGATCTGGCCGTAGTTCCTCTCCGTCGGCGACATGGTCCTGGAGTAATAGGCGATGGGCGCCTTGAGGCCGTTGGGCAGTCGGTGGGCCAGGACTGCGCCGACGCCGTAGGGAGACACGTCGCAGGCGAGGACCAGTGGCAGGGTCGCGTTGTATTGGATCAGGAAACTGTCCTGGGAGAGAAGATTTTTAACAGCAGCGAAAGCTGACTTTTGCTCGGGTCCCCACACCCACTCTGCCTTCGCGGCCAACAGTCTGTGTAGGGGCTCAGCCGCGGTGGCCTTTCCTTTCAGGAAGGTCGCGTAGAAATTCAGGAGTCCCAGGAACGCCTGCAGCTCCTGCCTGTTTTTCGGGGCCGGGGCGTTCCGAATCGCTTCCACTTTTCCCTTCGTTGGGTGGATGCCCTTGGCGTCGATGTGGAACCCTAAGAAGTCCACGGAGGGGACCCCCAACAGGCACTTATCCCGTTTCACCCTGAGCCCAGCGGCCCTGAATTTAGCCAGGACAGCGGCGACCCTGTCCTTGAGCTGCCCGGGATCCCCCGCAATTATCAGGACATCATCAAAATAGGGTACCACCCCCGGGAGTCCTTGGAGGAGCCTTTCCATCGTGCTCTGAAACAGTCCCGGAGCTATGCTGACCCCGAACTGCAGCCTCGTGCACTTGAATGCCCCCCGGTGTGTGACAATGGTCTGGGCTTCGGCCGTAGTGTCATCCACCGGAAGCTGTTGGTACGCTTGGGCCAGGGCCAGCTTGGCAAAGATCTTGCCAGGGCCCAGTGAATGGAGTAAGTGGTCTATGACGGGAACCGGGTACGCGCTCGGCTCTAATGCCTTGTTGATCGTGCATTTGTAGTCCGCACAGATGCGCACTGACCCGTCCGGTTTGATAGGGGTCACTATGGGGGTCTCCCACCGAGCGTGGTCTACGGGAACGAGGATTCCCTGGGCGACCAGCTTGTCGAGCTCCTTCTCGACCCTGGGCTTGAGTGCCAGTGGGACTCTCCGGGCCTTAAGTCGGATGGGGGCAACGCTCGGGTTGAGTGCAAATGAAATAGGGGACCCCACATACCTGCCCAATCCTTCCCCGAAAACGTCCTGGAATTCGGCCATCAGGTCGTCCCTCAGCGAGGCGTCCCCGGGCTGGTCAGTCGCAGTGTTGTGGATGCCAGCGATGGACAGTCCCAGGGCGGGGAACCAGTTTGTGCCCAGTAGCGTCGGGATGTTACCGTGGACTACGGTCAGCAGTAGGCTTTCTTCCTTCGGTCCGTACTTGACACGGACCCACTTCTGTCCTGCGACGGGGAGGAACTTGCCTTGGCAGTCCTTGATTCGGATCCTCTGGGTCTGGAGGTCTGATTCTTTTAGGGCCGGGAATGTCTTCTTCATCCACCTCCACGGAATGATGGATATGGCGGCCCCAGAGTCGACCTCCATCAGACACTCTGCCCCGTCGATCATGACTGTGGCGTGGTACTTCTCTCCCTTCTGTGTGGCGGTGTGGCTTATCGTGAGCGTGTGCGTCTCTGCATCTTCGAATTTGCCGCTGTTGCGTCCCTGGCGCCTCTGATTTGTCCTCTGTTTGGCGGCCATCTTGCCCGGCGGGAACTTTTGAATCTGCCGGTCAGCTTGGTTCTCCGCTTGCCTTGCCCGGCAGACCCTCCCAATGTGTCCCCGCTTGTCGCAATAGCGGCAGATGGCCTCCCTGAAGCGGCAATGTGCCCGCTGGTGTGGCCCTCCGCAGCTGGCGCAGCGCTGGCCGCTCCTGCCCGAGTTTCCCCCGTCGGTCGCGCACACCTCTGCTTCTTCCTCTTCGTCCTTGTCAGAAACGACGTCTTGATGGTGAGCGGAGGCTTGGCGGGGCGCCGACGGGGACCGGTTGAGGGAGGATGCGGTCGACATCGAGAGCTCGAAAGCTCTGGCCTCCTCGATGGCCCCGGCCAGGGTCAGGTCTCTCCGGGCCAATAGCCTCTTCCGGAGCTTGTTGTCGCGGACTCCTCTGATAAGCTGCTCGGTCAGGGAGTCCTCGAGGAATGGCCCGAATATCGCCGGGACGGCTGCTGCCCTTAGGGCGGCCACGTACTCGCCGATGGTTTCCCCTGGCATCTGGTATCGGTCCCGGAACTGGATCCGGAACACGAACTTCGATGGCTCCGGTGCATAGTGGTTCTTGAGGGCCAACTGTAGTGCTTCCCATGAGACGTCCAGGATTGGTGTTGGATCCACCAGGGACTGGGCCACTTCGTAGACCTTGGCTCCGCAGTAGGTGAGGAAGAACGCCTTCTTCCGCTCCGGTGCTATCTCTCCCAGCTCCGCAGCTAGCAGGGAGAACTCAAAACGGTCCATATAGCTCTTCCATCTCTTGTCCTTCGGTTGGAAGGGAGCCGGTGGAACGTAAGCAGCCATGGCGAGGTGCCTTCGTGAGAGGTGGCTCTGGTGTGTGTGATGGTTCTGGTCCGTTCCTCAACATCCCACCTTCGTCGCCAGTGTTAGATCCGGAGATCAGGGCGCGGGAGTGAGGACACGGAAGCCATTAAGGGTGAACCAAACAACACGTCTGTTTATTGTGGTTAGCACAGACAACAACAACAACGGCTGGGTCAGCAGGGGATTAAATACCCTGCTTGACCCAGCCCACTGACCAATGGGTAGCGGCGATTTTCCCGCCACTAGGACATTTAAATATCTAACACCCAGAACAAATGATAATCAAACTATGCCACCCCAGGATTCCATCCATTGTTGCTTGATGTATTTTTTTATGGTTTTAACTATTGTAAACTGCTCAGAATGGGAAAATATCCCAGATTTTGGGGGAGGGGGCAAGGAGAGGAGATGGATTGACTCTGAGGGTTTGCAGGAGCTGAGCAGGGTTGTTAAGGACAGGATATTTTAGTGGTCATAGGGTCTTTATAGGTCAGAGAAGATTTGACAACACATAACAAAGCAAAATTATTTTATGGTACTGTTTTACTGTTCAGCAAATAGTTTGGAGAGTGGGTGACATGCTAAATGGAATTATGTAAATATAATTTACATTATATAATTGTCACTTTGCTTTGGTAGTGCTATAGTGCCTGTTAAGCCTGGTGTAATTTAGGGCTTCAACATGTTTTAATCTGGCATGATTAATCAGGATAGTTGAGGAACTTTTATGTTAAATTGCACCTGAAAAGCAGGTGTTAAAGCAATAAACATTGAGAGAGAGAGAGAGAGAGTGTGTGTGTGTGAGAGAGAGATATTGAGAGAGATTGAGATTAGGGCAGGTGAAAATCTTCAAAAGATATTGTGGAGCCTTGCTTCATATTGTATGGGATATTTTTATCCACTAAAACCACCTCCCATTACGCCCCGCCACTCTGTGAAACCGCCATCAGGCATTACTTCACGGGGGGGGGGGGGGGAGAGACTGGTTGTTAAAACCCTTCTCCAATTTGGCTACTTGCCCTCCTCCTCTATGCCTCTGTCTGCCCTCTTCTTAGACTCTCCACACATCTAAATTCCAAGATGATGCCGGCTGCATAATTGGACACTGCAACCCAGGTAATCTCCCTGCTCAACATCTCGCCAAAGATTTCTTCCAGAGACAGCTGTCATCAAAAATGCCTCTGTAGAATTTTCCATTCTACATAAAAGCATGGACAGTGGAAAAACATGTGCTCTGCATCTTCCTGCATGGGCTGGCAGACAGGGCATGAAGCATCCAGCCTAAAGTGGTGTTGGTAGGCTATGAATCAGCATGGCCCGTCAACAGCTGCCTGAGATAATCCATCTCTCCATGCTGTCCTGTTGACCACATGTTAATGTCCAGGATGAGATGATGAGTCCCTTAGTCAATGTATCCCAGATCTGTTGCCACTGCGCTGTCCTCTCTATCCTGGCTTCCGTGGCAATTGTGTGTCACTTGATTTTCTCGCCTTCGCCGGTAAATTTCTGCCCGTTCCTCTGTCATCAGATGGATTGGCATCATATCGGCAATAACGTGTGTGCGTACATGTGCGTGCGCTTGTGCATGCGTGCGTGTACACAACCATTGTGTAGACTAAGGATGTTATGATGTTTTTGTCTTTTCATTGTGTGGGTCCTATTTAGTCGAACAGCTTGTTTTTTTAAAGAACACAACAGCACAGCCCATTACTTACCTTTTATGCTTTTCCCTGTACATTTCCTACTTTCTTTTCCTCTAAAGAGCCTGTGAATGCTTGTGCACAAGAAGTCACATCCTTTAGCTCTCTGTACAGGTGTAGGTCTCAATCCATGGTGAAAGGAAGTGGACAAGAATTCTGCCCTCTCAACCTGTTTCCTTTTCTAGCAGCAAACTGGAAAAAAATCCTAGCCAGCTCTTCACTCCCACCATCGAACTCTGAGGCTCTTCTTTATACCAGTTAAGGAAAGGAAATGCAGTAGGATTAGCCCATTTCCCTTTGAAGACAGCTGTGTGTATACAATCTAAAGAACTGGAGTATTATTTCAGTTGTTGCTGGCTAGCAGTAAACTGAATTTGCAATGTCATCTTAAATGGGCAGGGGAAGAGGGCCAACAGAGGACATATAAAATGATTCATTGGAACATCTGCCCAAAGAGTTGGGAGTTTCATGTTGCTTTTGTGGGTAAATTTTCTCTCTCTGTGTTTTTTTTAATTAAAGCTGAAAAAGAAACTGTTAAAGAGAGAAGCACCGGAATATCTTGCAACAGCTCCAGCTGCAGCTCTTGAAGGGGTATGGTAGGGTTAGCTGTTTTAGAATCATAACCCTGAATGGTATCCAAAATCATCTTAAGTATTTTCAGTGTTATGGACTGAGACCAGCTAGAAAGGATCAGTGCAGATCAGTGACTGGATCTCACTTTCCGTCTCTTAATTTCCCCCCAGAAAACAGGCATTTTGTAGGGATGAGGAAATTGACTAAGACCATGAAATAGCAGGGGGAAAAGTCTAACCCTCTCCTCTGGACTATTCTCCAAATCTAAACAAATATGTGCTAGTTTTTCTGATGGGATTTGCATGGATTTATGTCCAGTGCAAATAATTTAGATGCAAAACATGGGAGGAAAAAATTAATCATTTTTTCTCCCAGCAGCATGATTCTACTCATGGCTGCTTCAAAGGAGTTAAAGAAGACCATAGCTTAGATTATATATTATTATTATTTAATGACATTTGGAACTCAGTATTCCAAGTGGGAACCTTCACAAAACTCTCCTACAGCAGTTATGTCTGGATGTGGTCACCATGTTTTGTTGTTCAGCCACACAGTTGGTTCCAGCCCTTTGCGACCCCATTGACCATCGCACGCCAGGCGACTATTTGCAATTTTTTGTTTCATATGCAGAATTACAGTCTGGCCAGGTTATTCTGCTATGGTAATAGTGACAGTGACTCAACACCGAGTGTGAGGTGGTGGTCAACTAACCTGACAACCCTGAGGCCTAACGCCATTGGGTGCTGAGGTCCACAGGGAAGGGTGATGGTCCCCAAGTGGATTAAATACCACTTGAATTCATCTTGATTGAGGGCAGCAGCTTCATTGATCCTGGCCTGGGGCAGGTGAGGACTTTGTGTGCCAAAAGGGCTCGGGACCAGAAAGTCACTTGCGTAACTAGATCAGTGGTATGGGTGTCATGCTGTGATGCGGAAGGCAGACTGCATTATATTCTCAGGACAGTCTTCATGGCTGATTGCCATGCTGATCGCCAATACTTGGATTTGAATAATAATAATAATAATAATAATAATAATAATAATAATAATAATAATAATAATAATAATAATAATAATAATAATAATAATAATAATAATAATAATAATATGTAGGATAGGAATAAAATAACAATGTGCTGTTTGGTGGTAGACTTCTTTAGGAGCAGAACTGCACTCCTATTAGTCCAATGCATTGGACAGGGGTGTGGAAGAGTGAGTGTTTAATGTCTTCACCTTGGATTGTTTTTCAAATCAACAATGCCCACTTCAATCTACTTTTCTGTCATGAGCAGCACTGGGGAAAATGTACTGCCCTTGTGTGCCATTTGTGGACTTCCACAGGAATCTGGTTGGCTACTGTCACAAACTAGATAGTATCCTAGAAAGGCCTTTGACCTGATCTATTGAAATTCTTCATACATATTAATGTTCTTGAATGAAAGACAAAGCTTGGGAGAGTTTCCAAAAAGTTCCTGCAGTTGCTGCTGTTTGCAAAAGGAGTTTTAAAAAAAAGGTTTACTGTAGGATTGCTTCATGACACTATAAACAGAAAACAGAAGTAGCAGATGGGGTGAGTCTGAAAAACGTTTATGATGTGTGCAAGTGTCTCTCTTTCCCTTAAGGGTTAAGAGACATATTAAAGATGGGCCTTTCAAAATCCTGCACCTTCAGCCAAATGCTACTATAAAATTGGCAGCAATTTGCAAGGCACCCTGAGCCGTTCCAAATTCAGGCAAGTGGATTAGGTGTGCGCGACTTCAGGGGGCCTTGGGTTAGAATGAGAAGCGCCAGCGAGGAGGACAGAGAAAGAGGGAAAACCAAAGCCAACCCAGAAAATTAAACAATGGTGTGGGTAATTCTGTGCTCTTCACCAGCCACCCGAGAGAAAGGTCCTCTTTTGTACCTAAATACAAGGAGGCAGAAATTAGGCCACAGCCTTAGTAGAGCAGCTTGGCTTGTTCTGTCCGGGCAGCCAGAAGCATTTGTGCTCCCTTAGTGCAGGGTTGCCTAGCGACGGAATGCTATCTGCCTGAGTAACTGCAGGAGCCCATTGAAAGTAACCGAGGGGTGAAGTGAGGAAAGAGGGAAAGAAAAGAGGGTTGGAGGGAGAAAATGAGCTCACCAATTCAGACCGGCTTGGCTAGCATTAAGCAGCAAGGGAAAGCTAGCTGAATGGGAAGGGTCAATAATTAGCAATGCAGCTATGCAGACAGAGGCTTTCGTTCTCATAGATGTCATAGTAGATGTACATGGCTGTCAATCAGACGGCTACATTGTGTGTAAGAAGACCCAGCCAAAGGTCTGCCCCCATGTTTTTAATAACACAGGAAGACCTAGCTGAGGAAGTTGGAAGCAGCTGCAGCCTTCTAATGAGAAGGAAAGGAGAGTGGGTGGTAGGTGGGAATTCTTCCAAGATTGAATTTGATGGACTGATCACGTCCATATACCCATTGTCTATATTGTATTAGAAAACTTCTGAGGTGTAAGCTGAATCAGTGTGAATCAATGGAAGCAACAAAAGTGGTAATCTGAACTTGAATTGTTATTGTTATCCATCATCAGAAGGGATTTATAGTGATCCTAATAGCGTGTTCAAGATATGAGAGGTATTTCAAGATCAAGAGGGGCCTATATATTGATATATATCACAGTAATGATGTATTTTATTATCTCTCATGTAATTTACAAACTTAAAAATGGGAGGTGAAAGGGCCACATAAGTGGAATAGCCTAGGGCCTCTTTTCATGTAAATCTGGCCCTGCACACACTGAGTTTCCATGGCAGAACTGAGGTAGCTAACCCAGGTCTTGCAACCTTAGTCCATTACTCTGTCCACTACACTATGCTGGGTGGATTTGAATTAAGGAGATCTAATTTAGAAATGGGACATGGAATGGGAATAAATGACATTTGCAGTGTTTGTAATCTATCCTCGGCCTCAAAAACATCAGCAATGCAATAAATAGACAACTATAACAAATAGTTCATGTTGTAAATCCTCTGTGCATGTAAAGTAACCAATAAATTCAATTCTTGCATGTTAGTTTAAGCAGCTGGCAAACACTTTGATATACAGTACTGATATTTAGTAAAGACCAACAGTGCAGTTTAATTCAGAGATGCACAGGCTGAAGGTGGTTAGAATAGTCAAATACTTTTTATGCTGACACAAATGCCCTTGTACTCTTCTATTGGCTGATCTCGGAGTTTGTTCACCTTACTAATTGAATGACCCCTGATCTGCACTGCTGGCATGTGAGTCAAAAGGTCAAAATGAGGGGTGATACCAAGGAGGTGGTAAGTTATGGTAAATGCAACCTCTTGCAATCCAAGAACACAGCCTTGATGCCGGCACAAATATAAACCAAGGTGAGGATAGTCCTAATACATTCCAAACAGGACTGGGGGTTAGCACAGATCCAGTTAATCCAATGTCAGCTCAGACAGAGTTCAGCTATCTTGGTGAGTTAGGATTACATTATAAAGTTAGAATCTTGCACAATGATTAATGAGAAATATTGCTGGACATAACATGATTTTAAAGGAGTATACAGAATATTGCATTGTTAGGCTAAAACCATCCAATTGAAGGCTGTATTTCTTGGATAAGTAGCATTAGAGACTGGTTGGAACTTAGTAGTGATAGATAGGTAGAGACATGCGATAATGGTGCCCAGTATCTAGAGAGAGGGGTGGTGGTGGTTTGTAGTGCAATGGGACATTCTGAAGTGTAGGAACTCAAACATCCCAAAATAAAGGCAGCCGTGGGTCCTTATTGCCCATCCAAGAACAAGGGAAACCAAAATACAACTGGGAGAGTGCATAATTTAATCTTAAATTGTCCATGGGCCAAGAACTTGCGAGGAAGAGATCCCTAACTAAATACAATAGGCCACCCTTTACTCAGAAGAACAGGAAAGCCTGCAAAGAGAGAATGTTATTGACCTGACTTGCTGAATGACCGTAGGATATTGACCCAGATTCCTCAGTTCTCTTCAAGAACAACACTGTAGTGGATTTTCACTACAGACAAACACACATAGGGTTGGGGTGTAATACTGTTACATTTTATTGCATTTAATACATCTGGTGTAATAAAATGTGAATAATTATTATCGAGATTGATCAAAATCAATTCAGATGACCAAACAGGCCAACAGTAGGAGAATATCACCTACAACAGCCTACAACTAAAGACAAAGAGAAATTTGGAAATTGCTAACTTCCCCCCTCCACACAATTAGTCTCAGATTCAAAACCTGCTGGGCAAAACAGAGCTATCAAAAGAATGCTACCATCACAGTTATAACCAAGCAGTGAAGCAAAGAAAATCCCTTTTTTGGCTCAAATGACCCTTCTAATGTATAGCATATTGCAGTTTAATTCCAAGTTGGATTAAATATGTCCTGGTTATTCATGGGTGCTTTCATCAGGCATATCACTTCAAACCGTTGCTGTTCAATGGTATGCTACCCTCTCACTCCCACCACTTTTCCTCAACTGCCCAGAAAAATGAACCATGTAAATTGCCCATCAAGAGGAAAGCACATTGAAAGGTCAGCCTTTTGTCTGCCTTCATGAAAAATATTCAAGTTGATGAAGGGGGAACCTTCCACAAGTTTAAACTGATAGTTTAAAAATAAATAAATCCTATGATCATGTCTATCAAATATTCCCAGGGCCCGAAGGCACATCAGCAATCTTAGTTCAGAGGAAATGCATTTCACTTTCCTAAGCTAGGGTTGACCTTTCCAGTTTTCTTATCAGTTTTGCCAGGAATAGCACCGGGGTGCAGTGGGGGCACTAATATTGAAATGGCTTTTGGACAAATGCATGCATTTACAAATGAAGGAAATTCTGCATTCTGGATGCTTTCCCTCAGTAAAGTAGTGTGGTTAGAAAAGATCAGGAAACAAACAGTCAATTACAAAGTGTGTTTACTTTGGGAAAAGTCCTGTATAGTTTGAGGAGGCTTATTCTCAAGTAAATGTAGAGTGCTACTTTACAGACCTTCCTGAGAGGATGTCCTGTAATGGCCACTGAATGACATGGGAGTACAGTATTCCCATTTGCCCCCAACATGTGGCATTTGAACCTCTGTCAGGGGATTCAACTTTTCCCGGTGTGTTCCCATGTATGTCTTTCCTAGCACCAGTGGTGGGCATCAACAGGTTCGCATCAGTTCGCCAGAACCAGTAGCAAAAATTTAGGCTGGCCCTGCCCATGCAAGTTTTGAAATAAAGTAGTCCTAATTTGGGTGCAACACAGGGCTTCCCCCTGGCCATGCCCACCATACCACGCCCACAGTGTGGTAGTAATTTTTTTGGAGCCCAACACTGCCTAGCACCTTGTGGATGCTGGGAACAGCATAGATGGTAACCTTGTAGTTCATCTAAGGCTACTTCTGGTGTAAACATCTGGCATGCTGAAAGAGTAATATCAGATACCAAAATTAAACATTTCCCTGCTCCTCCCCCACCCTTCCTTTTTCTCTATAGCAGGGGTGGCCAACTGTAGATCTCCAGGTGTTCTTGGGCTTCAATTCCCAGAAGCCCAAGTCAGCACTCCTGCTGATCAGGGCTTCTGGGAATTGAAGTCCAAGAACATCTGGAGATCTACAGTTGGCCACCCCTGCTCTATAGCAATGATTGAAACGTCCATTGTGGGCAGTTTCTTGATTGAAGTTCCAAAGAAAAAGGAAGGTTTTTTTTTAATTCTAGAGAGGACCAAGAAAAGTGTTTAATTTACTAGGAGTCATGAAGTGGCTGTCAGCCACTTTATGATAAGAGCAATTAGGTTGCTGCTTGGATGGGGGATCGCAGGGCTAAATGTGATTAAGCTCCTCCCCTGCTTTCAGGGGACCTCAGGAACAATCATCAGGCCCATATATCCATAGGAATATTGCACTGTATGCTCAGCACTCAACATCATTACTGGTTTGCAAAACTCCACTCTTAACTTAATTATTACTTATATTACTTATGCAAGTTGATTGCCTGATAGTATTGGTACACTGTGTTCAGTGGAAATATACTAATCTTAATGGGTAAGCGACAGCCTGTACTTTTGCTGCATTTGCTGGGCAGTCATTGAAAAAAAGATGGAATGTATAAATCTTAATTCAGGTGTTAATTTAACCTCAGTGGTTTTTTAAAAAATTCTTTCCTACAAGCTCTGTTCTTGCATGTCTGTCCTTTATGGACATGAACTTTTCTTAATCTATAGGACCCATGCTGGAAGGTGTTCTAAAAGCTTTTGAATGAGGATTCCACTCCTTTTGCACGCCAAACCAGCTGTCTTGAACTGATAGGAGGAAGAAAAAGAACTACTGTCTGATAAAGGTGCACATCTTGTATCATCACAAAACTTGTTACATTTGGCAGAACAAGTTAAGCTGCTGTTTATCTCCGTTCTATGCCACTGAAGTATTGTACAAAGCCTTAAACTATACGACAGGAGTCCATGTAATGGCTGGTATCCTTCTCTCCCTTTCCTCCCCTCAAATTCTACGATGTGGTATGGAGAGGAGTTGTAAAATAGGATCCTCATGTAATTTTGGTTCTCACATTGAGGTTGAGTTATTTGGGCACCTCAGGAGCAGGTACAGTTCTGTGGCCCACACTTGGCAGGTGTAACTTGAGAGGAAGGTCAGAAATGTTTGTCAGCCAAGAAACTATCATTCAAGGTAGGAAAGAGCATGTACAGATCAAATCAGATTAGGCAAATGAATGGGAAGACCTTAGCCAACACCTCTTTTGCATGAAAATATTGTAAGCCAAAAATAAATATAGTCTGTGTGCTACAAAATGTTCAATTCAAAGAATATTATGCTCTTTATCAGTGATTCCTCATCAGAAAACTCACTCTTCCAAAACAAGTGAAATGGTGCAGTAATTTTGATGACCTTCATTTTAGAGCTAAGAAGACTTAGGTTTAAAAAATGAATGGTCACCAGGGCCAACCCTTTTATATTTTAGTGATGTCATCCAATCTTGTTCATTTGACTTTGCTGAACTGTACTTTTTATTTATGTCATTTTACGTTGATATTTAATAGTGCCCTTATTACTATTTAGTTTTATTTCTGTAATTCCTAAAGCACTTAGCATCTGCCACATTACAAATCCGTAATGTTGGGTGTTAACAGTATTGATGACATTTCCAGTATATTTTGTCATAATATTCCACTTACCATGTCCTCTGCCCAAATTGTAAATTCATTTCTTTTTCTGCAATCTGCTGTCTGAAGCAAATTCTCTTTCTTATTCTAGAATGCTGTCATAATGAGTTGTTGTGACAGATAACATTCCTAATCTGGCAAGGGAGCGTGAGGACCAGGGGAGACATCTGCTGCTGAGTCTCTCCACTTCTCCTGCTAAATCTTGGCCTATTGAGCCTTTGCTTCTCCTCAGGATTAAGCCCTCCCTAGTGCTGTGTTATGAAGCAGCTACTTTGCTCTCTTCTCCTTTTGTTTCCCTGATACTGTGGTAGTGGACAGATCATTACCTGATAAAAAAAGTATTGGAGCTTTGATCCTATGCAGAGCTCGGCAATTAAATGGTTCACACTAAGAGATTAATGCAGGGGTGCCCAAACTTTTCCTGCCAGGGTTCCTAACCACACCCCCTCAGTCAGCTGTGCAGTCTGGTCATGTGGTTCCTCACTATGGTGGCGGTGGCACCGATATGTGAAATCATGCCATGTTTTTGGGTGTCCCCCCCCCTCCAATGCTTCCCTTGGAGGAGGGAGCATTGGGGGAGCATTTTCGTGCCCTTTTTAATTTTTTTGGCGCATTTTCAGCACTTCCGGTGATGTTGGTGATTGTCAGAGGCAACCTGACCACAGGCTGAATGGTAACATCCCATGGGCCAGCTCCGGCCCTCAGACCATAGTTTGGGCGCTTCTGGACTAATGGTTCCTATTGGCTCTTAGTGAATTTTTGGGTGACTTGGTAGGTGATCCTGTTGAAGCCTTAGCAGATCTTTGAAATGCAAAGGTGGCAGGAGCTACTGACTATTCCCAAGTGTCTCCTCCTGTGGGGTGCAATCGAATTAGCTCTTTGGTTTACTGGGAGCTGAGGATGATGAAATGAATGGGATGGAGACTAGAGCAGCAATTGGGGGAAACTTGGAGCAGATCTGAACGAACACAATCTGGAGCTCATTGGAAAGCCTATCCTGTGGCAGTGGTGGCAGTAAAGAAACAATGAATCTGTGCTACTATTTCATCTGTACAGAACCATTCAGCAGAAGAGCTCTTTCAGGTGGTCAAGGATTTCTTTCACAGATGGCTACAAGACTGGGGGGAAAAAGACTACTCATTGACCTGCTGTAAAAGATTTACAGGACACTTTGTTAAAAAAAAAGTCTTTTTGATTTGCTCTTAGATTCTGGACTCCAAGGAAGTTGTTCTGTGCTTAGACCATTGCCTGTTGTTAGTAATTGACTGGATGAGGGTTAACACACTGAAACTTAATCCAGACAAGACAGAGGTGCTCCTGAACAAACATAAGGCAAATCAGGAGATAGGGTTTCAGCCAATAATGCTGAGGTGCCCAACCTTTTCCTGCCATGGGCCAGACCATGGCCCCTCGAGGCGTAGTTATTCCGGCAGTGGCAGCGCATACATTCATGGTGCATTTTTCTACCTCCACTGCTTCTTGTGGTGTTGGGAATGAGGGCGGCACATTTTAGCTGCATTTTTGATTTTTTCGCTGCATTTTCGTCGCATTTCGGCACTTCTTGTGGTGGTTTTGGGGCACTTCTGGTGATGGTGGTGATCTGTTTTCAGTTATTTTTGCCACCTTCGTCACTTCCCATGGTGGCAGGAGTGAGGGTGGCACATTTTCACTGCATTTTTGATTTTTCCCCCCACAGCATTTTCACTGCTTTTGCTGCATTTTTGTCACTTCTGGCAGTGGTGGGGCATTTCTGGTGATGGCAGCAATCTGGCCCATGGGCTAGATGGATTGCTGCCATGGGCTGGATCTGGCCTGCGGGCTATAGTTTGGGCACCCCTGCTGTAATGGATGGGGTTACGCTTCACCTGAAAAGTCATATTCTCGTCATGGATGTGTTTGTGGACACAATCCAGAGCTTGTATACACAAGTCTCAGCAGTGGCCATGGGTGCCTTTGCATAATTAAAGCTAGTGCACCAGCTGCACTCATTCCTTTAGAACAATAGTTCCCAAACTTTTATACCAATTTGGCTCCCTTGTCAGGCAAAAAACTTCCATTTTAGGCTGGCTTTTAAGCAATAAGTAGAGGTCTAGGAAATTAGATTTAGGTAAATTTAAATGCTTTTAAATTTTAATTTTAAACTCATTAAAAACATTTAAACCACCTATATTAAAAACAAATTTAATTAAAAACAATATCAAGATGAAAAAGTATGATTGATCACTGTTTAATTGTTTTTAATGTATAGTCTTGTATTGCATTTTTATCTTTTTATTAATGTATGGCTTTAATTGCCGTGAGCTGTTTTGTGTCCCCAATGGGGAGAAAGATGGCATATAAATAATATATATAATAAATACATTTTAAAACATTCTTACTCCTGACATTAGAATGAGTATATAAATATTACTCTCACATAGACAGTGGCATCTCAGTAACAAGATATGGAGGTAGTAATACAGCAGATAATATGTGAGAGAGAGATAGATGTGGGAAAGCACAACAACATTTTAATGAGGGATAGGCAACCAAATGTTGTTGGATTGTAACAGAGCCCTAGCCAGCATAGCCAATGATGAAGAGCAACATTGAGAATGTAGAAACCAGCAACATCTAAAAAGCCAGAGTTTGTTCACTCCAATGTCGATCTTTGCTGGATTCAGCCAGAGATCCAGTAGAACTCTATTTTATTGTTTGCAAGCACCATGCATCAGCCTTCATGCAAGCAGGAGTAGCTAAACCAGTAATATTGGCTTACATATAAATATTGAGAAGATCAAATGTGTCTAAGGTAGTATGTCTTAACAAATTGTGGCCAGGGTACTGAGCAAGTCCAACAATTTGCCTGTCTTGGCAATGTTGTGTGTATTGATGGAGACACAGACAAGGTCATCAGTGTGAATTGGAATTCTGTCGGCCATGTTTCAAAGTTTCAACACATGTGCCCAATTTGGTCTGCAGCAACCATAAGCATCACCACAAAGAAAGGACTCTTTAAGAGTTTTGTCATACCAGCTGTAATATATTCCTGTGAAACATGGAAATGCATAACCAAATGATTAAATGTTTTCCAAAAATGTTGCCTAAGAAGAACTCTCCATGTCTCATATCATGATCACATTACTAATTAAGAGGTACTACAGTCAAACATGTCTTCTTATAGCTTCATTTCATGCTTGTGTTTTCAGCTTCTGGAGCTTTGGTTTCCATCAATTGTCCACCAATTGAACATTTGCATGCTACTGTTTTGTTATACCATGCATCACGCTCTCCTGTTAAAAATAAATAAATCAGGAAAAGGCATGTAGCAGCTACTGGTAATTTTACCTAGTAAATTGCTTCATTAGCTCCCAAATAAACATTTATTTGTTTATACACATGATTGTACCTGGCACGGGTTGGTAAATAAACATAAATATATAACCAAATTATAAAATGAGTACCCAGCATGTTGAGGGGAAAATCACTCAACAAGTACATAAGTATGATGGGGCAGTATATAAATATAATTGCTATTGCTATTGATAAAATGACAAATATTCTTAGCAGAACTTAAAAACCCAAACATATAACTTGTCATCTTTTTGCTAAATGTGATGTTTTTTCTTCACAAGATTAAACTGTTTTAATGTAAAAAAAAAATAGCAGTTTCAGTGGGGACCATATTCCTCCCCTTGTCATTAAGCTGGGCTGTACTTAAAGTTGATTCTAGGTCTTATGTCAATTACTAAGTGATCAGAACACCTGGAAAGTATTTTAAATATATTTTAATTTGATTTCTGCAAAGGTATCCAGCTAGTACAGAAGCTACCTCTTGAGCTTAGATCAAAAGCTTGGAAAGTTCCTTTTTGAAGTAATTATTTACAGTTACAGCTCCAAGACTCAAATAAGCTAATTGCTGTAGTGCCAGTTTTTATAGAGACACTTTTCGGCTACATTAAAAAACTTAATGCATTCACCAGCACGAATGAGCACATGATATTTCTCTGCTGCCACTTAGTGCGAGCAAATGCCCTGTAATGATGAAAGAAATTAAAGGCTTACGAATGTGGGAAGGTCAATGAGGCTCTTAGTCTATTTAGACTAGTATCATCAACACTGGCTGGCAGCAGCTCTTTAGAGCTTTAGTTAGGCTGGATTCTCTCCTTGCCCTTCCTGGAGGATTGAACATGGGATTGTCAGCATGCAAAGCATGTGCTCTACTACTGAACCTTTCCTGGTGTGTATTGCACTTACACTGCACAAGTAGCAATTACTGTTAAGTTTGTGTATAGTTGAAATATAGTTATTTTTAAATTATTGGCATTAATTACAGTTAGCTAGTTCTTCTTCTTGTGCCATATCTGATTCCAAATATTAGCAATCATCATGGCAATCAGTGAATACAATGCTGTGCCTTTCATTGGCCTTCCACATTGGAGCGTGACACCTGTACCACTGATATAGTTCTGTGAGTCACTTTCTGGTCCTGAGCCCTTTTGGCATGCAAACTCAGCCCCAGGCCAGTATTGATGAAGCTGCTGCCCTCCATCAATGGATTCAAGTGGGATTTAATCCACTTGGGAACCATCAACCTTCCCTGTGGACTTCACCAAAGCCACTAGTCCTCAGGGTTGTCAGGTTAGTTAACTGCTGCCTGACACTCAGCATTGAGTCACTGGCAGTATGGTCTACTCTATTGCCGTTCTAGGATAACCTGACCAGACTTTAAGCTAGTTATTAGTTATTGTTAATTTATAATCTCTGGTTTAGTTACAAGAATGTAATTTCAAAGTGAACCCATTTGTTAAGAGACTTGGCCACTGAAGAATTTTCCTTAAATCTTCATTATTTTAATGTTGACTCCTAAATGTTCACAACTCCCTTAGTTCTCTCTCTTCTCCAGCCCAATGTCTCCCACTTTGTATTGCTCTGGTAAGTATTTAAAAGCAGTAAAAATCACCCAGAGTCTTGTATTACCTTAAAGATGAACACATTTCATTAGGCATTCACTTTCATGGATTGCAGTCTGTTTTGTTTGATGTTAAGTGGGGTGTAGCCTGTTAAAGTTTATCTCACACCAAATTAGTAAATCTTTATGCTGCCATAAGACTTTTTGCTATGTTTGCTACATAGACATCTGGGGGCTGCCACTTCCACCACCTCTGAACATTAAAAGTGGAGTCCATTGACTGGTCACTTGATATGGCAACCTACTCTGGTGGATTGGAGTTGGGCTGGGGGAGGAAATGTTCCCAAGTTAGTCAGACCATAACAAATGGCAGCAAATCCCCCAAACCTGCCTTTTGCTCCAGGTCCGAAATACTGTGTTTTATCAAAAGGGTAACATCAAAGCTGATTATTTTACCAAAAGGCACCACACAGAGCAAAGTCTTTGATTTTTCCTCTTGCAGCTTACATGGTCAGATAAAACTAATTAAAATAAAAATTTACAAAGTACCTTCTTTATTTGTCTTTACAGGGGGGATGGGAGAGAAAGGGAGGATGTTAGTGCAGAGAAGTGGTAGCTGGCTCATAAAAAGGACTGTCTATTTATTCTTATACCCTGGGCTTTTAAAAGGGTTACTGGGGCCCTTCCCTCCTGGGCTGAATAGTAAGACTGGTCTGGAAAACGCACACAAAGAAAGGCCTTTAAGGAAGAACTCACATCATACTGCCTTAGCATCATTGTGTTATGAGCGATGCTGTATCCCAGCTGTTTATTCCTTTGATTCTTCTTGCTGACAGGAGTTATAAAATCGATATGGGCAAACTGAGATCACCTTCCTGTTGTTTGCTTGAGTTATGCAAACAAAAACCTCTTGTGATATTTAGAAAAGGCAGCCGTTAGCTGGGGTCGGGGTGGGCTTTGTGGAGGAGTCAATAAAGACAAGCAGATGGGTCTCCTATTCTAATCCCCTGCACTGGCTTAGATGTGAGAGATGTGTACCACTTAGAAGCTGTCTTTAAATAATGACTATACCATATGCTTTTCCAGAGAGAAACACACTAAGGTTTGGCACACTGGGCCGGGATAAAAATTTGTATCCTTTAATGCCCGGTTGTCAAATGTTCTGCAGCAATGTCTCAAAACATTGACCTGTGTACATTATTTGCTTATTCACTGAATGCATTATTGTATCCAGAGGCGTGCTGGTTACACTAAAAGAGCACTGGACAGGGAGGGAGGGGGCAACACCTATGGGGGTTACTGCATGATGTCATGGATTGTAGCCACCTGGTGACATACTTCTGCCTACCTCTGGGGAGCGCCAGTCACTGGGGCACACCGGGACTTGTCCCTGTGTCCCAAATGGTCAGCACAGGCCTGATTGTATCTTCCTTCCACCAGGCATTCAAGGTGATACTATGAATGAAAATTATTTTAAAATTGCAAAACACAAGGAAAGCAGATACAGGAACAAAACAATGATAAGACTCCCCTGAAATAAAAAGTTGTGAGTGCCATTCAGATTGAAGAGTGGAAAAACATTGCAAAAATTGAAAGCCTAATAGGAAACCACAGTTTTTACTGCCCATCTAAAACACCAGAAGGAAGGAGCTAAGCTTGCCTCCCTTGGGATGGAATTCTACAAGGATGCTGCTGTTGAACAAGCCCTACCTTGATCTCCTATCAGTGCAGCTTCTGTAATACAGTACAGTCAAACCTCGCATAAAGAGCGACTCGCTTAAAGAGTAACTCGCTTAAAGAGCAGAATTTTCTCTGAATGTTCGCTTCCCTTAACAAATAAAACCAACAAAAAACTCGCTTAACAAATAAATCGGGGTTTGCAATCCCCCCCCCCCCCCGGTCACTTACAATGGTGTTTCGCTTAAAGAACAAACTCGCTTAAAGAGCAATCCTGTGGAACGCATTATGCTCTTTAAGCGAGGTACAACTGTATATGGGTTCTATAGATTATAGTAAATTATAATAGTAAATTCATAGGGATGGCATTTATAGTCATATACAGTAATCACAATGGAGGGGACTGCAGGTTTTTTTCCCCATGTCAGAAGCACAGAAAGGTGCTTTCTGGGTTGAAATGATTTTTTTTCTGGAGGAACTCCGTTCAGGGGATGCCCGAATGATGTCCTTTCATGTTCCCAAGATCTTTCCAAATGAAGTGGTCCCTATTGATCTACTTGCAATTTCTTGCTTTTGAACAGCTAGGTTGGCAGGAGCTGGGACAGAGATGGGTGCTCATTCCGTCATGTAATACTCAGGTCTTGAACTGCTGACTTGCCAACCTTCTAGTCAACAAGGCAAGCTTCTTAACCACTGAGCCACCACAGTGAAGTAGCTCAGTGGCTCAGGGGTCTGCAGTGGCTTAGCAGTTAAGACACTGAACTTGACAACTAGAGTGTCGGCGGGTCAGGAGTTCGATATCTGAGTGCTGCATGATGGGATGAGCTCCCATCTCTGTCCTGGCTCCTGCCAACCTAACAGTTTGAGAGCAAGCAAGTAGATAAATTGATACCACTTTGGTGGGAAAGATAACAGTATTCCGTGTACTCTGGTATCTTGTCGTGCATGTCACATGATCACAGAAATGTCTGCAGATGCAGACAGCGCTGGCTCTTTGAGTATAAATGGAAGTGAGCACCATACCCTAGAGTCGAATACAACTGGCTTTTAAGCAAGAGAGACCTTTTGTTGTTGTTCAGTCGCAGAGTATAGTCGATTCCGACCCTTTGCGACCCTATGGACCATTATCATCCAGGCACCTCTGTCCTCCACCATCCTCCTCAACCCACCCAGCTCTGTGCCCACTGCATCCACAATACCATCTAGCCATCTCATTTCTGGCTGCCCCCTTCTTCTTTTGCCCTCCACTTTTCCCAGCATCATGACCTTCTCAAGTGAATCCTCTCTTCTCATTTGATGTCCAAAGTGCTTCATCTTTACCATTTGTCCTTCTAGAGAGCAGTCAGGGTTGATTTACTTTTACCCAGTGGTGGGATGTCAAACTTTTTACTACGCCACCATGAGATCATCACAGTGTGGGTGGAGCTAACATCATGATGTCATGGGTGGGGCCAAAGAAAATAAAAACATAAGTGTGTGCGGTGCGCACCCACCCACCCACCCACAACACAAACCCGTAAATAAATTAAGTAAATAAATAAATAAAATTTACATTAAAATACACCCACCCACCCCAAACACAAATTGCAAGTAGATAAATAGGTACCACTTCGGTGGGAAGGTAAAAAAACTTTTCATGCACTTCAATGTCTACTCATGCCTGCCACATGTCTATAGAAACGTCTGCAGATGCAGACAGCACTGGCTCTTTGGCTATAAACAGAGATGAGCACTGAACCCTAGAGTCAGATACAACTGGCTTTTGAGTGAGGGTGACCTTTACCTAGTTGGAGATTGTGGCTTCGATTCAACCCCAGAGCTATACAGCCACTTTTATGGAGTAAATATGACTTTGACTTGGCAAATACTGCTCAGACCTTAGCTTGCATCTGGCACTTTGGTTCAATGTGAATAAACCTCCCCCAGTGCCCTCCCCTTCTTATCTCTCCTGAGTTTTTTGTCACCAGCAGTTTGTCATTGTTGACCAATAAAGATTTAAGTGAATTTATAATAAATAAAAACCAAGCTTCATTTATCATTCTTTTTTGTTTTTTTTGCTGAGATAACTAACCACATCTACAACACATTCAGTCTCTTTGAGCTCAGTTTATTTCCATTCAAATGGATTACTGTCCTTTTAATGACTTCCTTTTAACATTTGCATCCAAAGCGACTTTTGTTATCTTTGTCTGTTTTGCCTTAGTATTTTTTCAAGCTTGTCACCCTGTGTTGATAAAAGACTTGGGGACCTATTGAAGGAGTTTGCATAGCATTGTTTCTAACCAAGTGAGAAGAGATAGCAAAGCTTCAATTGAACCAGACAGTTCCATTGAAAATAGATTGCATTAGCTCTACCATGTTCTCTAGTTGCACTTCTGTATCTTTGGCTTGTATTTGCAAGTGCTACTGATTGGGTTCCCAATGCTCCAGCAAACAAACAAAACAAGAACCAATTCACTTTGCTTATGTTGCTTAGAGCTTACTGCTGCAATTTTTGATTTGTCAATGTCCAAGAAATGAACATGATAATTCTCACTCTTTTTGAAGATTCTAGTATCTTATCCTCTTCAAAAAATGCTGTGGAACGCTTATCCCTTTCTCCTTGTACTTTCCATAACAAAATTATCTGAAAAATAGCCTAAGGGACAAATCATTTCTGTGGAATTTCAAAAGTAGATTGGGATAGATGTAATGCCAGTAAAGTATTTCCTGAAGACTACACACTTGTCTGAAGTATGTGTTTTGGCAACAATTTCCTTCTGAATACAGTACTGATAAATTAATCTTCTTGCTAAAAAGCTATGGATCACAAATCCCCTCTCCTTCATTATTTCTAAGCCAGCATCGTAACTGTATAGACTTGAGTAGGGTTTCGCCTTCATTTTACATTACCAACCAAGAATTCAGTATTTTACCCAGCTAATTTCTGAACATTGAAATCATGTCCATGTTTATGGAAAAGTAGATTACACTGGGAATGTTGAGAAACTGCAGGTTTTCAGAATTCTCAGATATTATCCTGCTTGTAAATCATTCTGTCTGCAATTAGCTTATGAAGTCAGGTGTTCTGGCTTGTTTCTTATCTCCCAATGAGCCAGACAAACATGCCAAAAACAAACTGGCAATTCTTTATTTGGCTCCCAAAGGAAGCATAAGTGTGCCATTTCCTGCTGGGTTCACAGATGTCACAGTCAAGTTTGTTTAGTCATCTACAATGTAAGCCAGGGAAATTGGATAGCATGCACCAGCACGGTTGTTGTGATACATGGACTGAGACATTTGAGTTGATGAGGCTCACCTTTGTGTCAGTATAGGACCATAGCCTAAATCTATGGATGATATCTTATTATCCAGTAGCAGCTACCAGGCTTTGGAATACAGTCTTATAAAAGAAAACTGTTGAATGCAGTGGGGTTTATGGCAAGACAAGTAGCTTTGGCACTGTCACTTTAATTTACACTTTTGCTTGCAAATAAGATCGCTTTTAGTATCTGACTGAAATGCTCTTGCTTAGTATTGTAAGCCACAACTAGTGTAGGCCTATTGAATCAAGGGGGGGGGGGTAGTGAGTTGACTCCAGTTCCATTGATTTCATGGACCTGCTCCAGTTTTACAGTAAGCAAGAGGATTTCAGTAAGTGGGACTTGCATTGGATTGTGCTATATTTTCCCCCTACTACCATTCTGCAAAAACAAAGCAAAACCCTGTTCTCATCTGATACTGTAATAAAAATGAATGAAGCCTGCAGCCTCCAATGATGACATCAGTGACAAAGTGTTGTAATTTTATTGAATTCTGTGCATTTTACCATATATTATGACTGGTTTTAATTGCTGTTGGCTAGCCTAAGTGTTGTGAAAACACAAGAAAGGAATAAAATAAAATTTATTTTAAAATAAAATAAATTTATTTTAAAATAAAATAAAAATTATGATGTTAATTTGCATTTTTCACCTTTAAGATAGTTTATACTCAATTTATAAAGTTACCTGAATGATATTGGAAGAGGTGAAAATAAACATAGCTTGCTCTTGGGATACAGGTTTTGTGTACAGATTCATTAGAAGAGTATGTGGATTAATTCTTTTCTTGTGAAAACTTGCTTGTGAAATAAGAAACAGCTGCATTAGAAAAAGTTGTGAAGTGTGGATCTGTATATTTGTACTTATTTTTGTCAACTGCAGAAAAAATAGCTGAATAGTCTCAATAATATGTATTCAGCCTCCCTTTGAGACTTCTGAACTTCCTGCTTCTGGCTGCTTATTGCTCTAATCCCATCTGTATTAGCAAGATTCAGTGACCTACCGTTTGTATGCTAAACGGTTAATTAAAGAGCATGGTTTCTTTGTTCCATTTGTACCCTCCAATCCATTTTCATAATGAAACCAATTGTCTCCACCACTTTCATTACATCCTTCAAACAACACCTAATCCTCTTAAACATACTGGTAGGAAAAGTATAAAAATTAGTGCTTGGAAATGCCTGTGTTGCTTGGGGAACAACTATAGTAATTACCAGAGTCAAATTCTTAAAAACCTCAAGGCATATAGTAGGGTTTTTTTTACCCTGCATGGTGGTAACAGATGCTACCTTCTAGATAACATTTCTTTCTTACTTCTTTCTTTCTTTTTGAAAGCATCTTTTGTTAGCCAGAGGCTGCTGACAAGATTTGATAGTCATTATTTAATCCTTCATTTAATAGTCTCAAAGTTAAGCTTTTTTCCCCAGCCAGTGTTCACTGCTGCCCAGGGCTGTATTGAGGAGCACCAGGGTGGGCTTGGCCCATCCTGAGTTAGCAGTTTGCCCACCCTGGCAAGGCATGGTTTCCCATAGGAATGCATTGAAAAGAGGCATTGTTGCCCACCCTGAAAAAATATTTGTCCACCTGCATCTAGAATCAGTATGGCCCTGCTGCTGCCTCCTTTGGTCATGTGTTGGTGCCTCTTCTGCCCAAGCTGCTGACATTGCATTTCAGTGGCCCTGTTGCTCCCAATATGCACCGGGCCAACCCCGCCATGAGACAGAATGAAATGACTGCCTGAAATAGCAAATGCTAGAGAGCAGTGATGGCTTCTCCCAGTTTTCTCTCCTAAACACCACATCTGCTCTTCTTTTTTGTAGGACAGCATTACTGGGCACACCAGAATAGGTCCTTTAAGCTAGCTGCTTATCTCAGGTGTAGCAGAGGGCACTTCACTCTTGCTTTGGTGAAGTTATGATATCCCAGTCCACAATATTTCTTTCTGCAGATGGAGGAGAAGGCTCCATGTTATCCTTCACTGTGGGTCAGCCCTGGTTAGGGTCAAGCATAATCTCATTATGATTGTTATCCAACAAGGTCTTTCCAGGTTGAGTACTCCTCCCCACCAATCAATTCTTTCTGCCATATCAAATTTGCTGTAGCCCTATTTGAGGATATTCTTTCCCCTTACACAGAGAACTGTGTGGGGGACTGTACTGCATCTTTCGTTTCCATCTCCCATCTCTGCAAAAGGGAAGATGGATGGTCTGCAGCAGCAAGCTTGTGGGACATGTGTAAGCTCCTTACATGATAACACAGATCTCTCTGGAGAAATCTTACCTGGATATAGAGCTGGTCTTTTCTTTGTTTGTATCAGAGCAGTGCACAGTTTAAAATTATGGGGATATATAAAATATAGGTAAAGTTCAAAACAAATTAAAATTTTAAAATAATTAGATCATTTTTGACCAGAAGTGGGCTAGTTCAGTAGTGTTATCTCAGTCATCTACTGGATCTTTTGCGGTGGGCCATGATTGCATACACATAAAGGCTGCATTGATTGAATCTCTCCACATTTACACAACATTTGTCCTGCATCCAGCTAGCTCTATTTTACTTGATTAATCTTTGATCTTCTTACTTTACATTGAAGTCTGTTCAGTAACTTCAATATGGTTCAGCCAGAATCTTGTCCTGGTGGGAGACACGTTTCCACATTCATCCATTTGGCTAGGGGTGTTATTTTTGCTCTCCACAAGTTTAGCCTAGCTTAGAGCCTGCAATATGTTGAGAAGATGTTTCCTTGGTATGAGTGGAGGTTGATGGGGACAGTGACAAGTGTGGTGGCAAAGCTGGCATGTTGATCCTGATTTTCCCTTATATGATTTTAATCAAAACTTGAGGTTCAAGTCTGAGATTTTTTCAGTCATTATGACTACTTTCATTTTAACACCTGAGTAGATTTAGTGTGCCTTTGAACCTGAAATTGGAAATGGGAATGTGAGTATGGACACTCCTTTTTTAATTAGGTTCTTTGGAAACAGCTGAAGAGTTTCCTTTCTCCAGATCTCTTTTGACTAATTAAAATAGTATGACAAAATAAACATACTGTACACTCTTCCTTGTGCAAACTATCTGTCCACCTGCGAGCATTCGTGTAATATCTTAGCTCCTTCCATCAATTTCACTGGCAATATTGAGGAAGACACCTTTTGGGGTTGAAACTCCCAAAATCCTCTAACTAATATTGGTGGGAGTTGTAGTCCAACAAGTGATCTTGCCCAAACCCTGAACTTCACTTGACCTGAACTTCACTGGGACATGGGGCCTGCGTTAGAGTGCCCAATGTCTAAAGAGGGCCACCCCTTAAGTCAAAATGTATCAAAATTATTAACCTATCGATTTAGATTAAAAATAACCATTCAGAGGTCAATGAAGAAATGTTAATGTTATGAGTACTGTACTTGAGCTCTGCTGGCTAGCAAAGCAACCAGAATGGCCAAAAGGCTAGTATGGAAGAGGAGAAGACCAAGAGGGGGCTGACAGAAAGAATTGTGGAGACCAGAAAAAACAATGTTATTGGGGGTTCCTTTTTTGTAAGAAAGGGGCAGGCAAAAGAGCTTGAGGCAGGAAGAACAGTGTGGGTCTGAGGGAAAATGCCTTGAGGGTGAGAGTAGTAAAGAGGCAGGATGGAGAGCTGCACTGAATAAGCTCACAAGCCACAGGTTGCCATTTTGTGGTATGGATTGAGTTATATGACGCTGGAGCTAAAGCTGATACATAGAAAATCTTTTTAAAACTATTTAGTTATTTGATTTTAATCCCACCTTTTCTCTAATTATCTCAAGGTTCTCTATGGCTTCCCTTCCCATTTATCATTACAACAACTCTACAAGGCGGGCTAGAGGCCAACAGACTGTGACTTGTCTAAGACACACATAGGGAGGTTCATGATCAAGGAGAGATTTGAAGTCAGGTTTTCCAAGTCCTATCTCAATATTCTAATCTCATCAGAAATATAATATGGATTCTTCTACCCTGGGGCCAGATTTTCATATTGCTTTGTTGGCTAGATCATTTATGATCAATAGGAGTTATATAAACATTCTCTTGTCAGCCCAGAGTAGATTTTTCAGTGTAAATATCAATGTGAAGGCTATAGAATGGTGAAGAGCAGAAGGGGTGTGCACAACATAGAATTTTTCAAAAGGGTACTATTTTATCTGTATTTCTCACATAATAAAGGTAATTTATTGCTTTGTGCATGTATGTGTGTGTAAACCTACACCCCTAAACTTGACATCTGGGTCCTGCAGCTGGAGTGAGTAAAAAGGGTGAATAGGAAACACTACAGGCTGTCATCGAAAGGTTGTGATGGTGCCAAGTTAGCATGGAAATTACGTACAGATGCCATTTGTTTTAACTTGGGACAAATAGCTTGGCTATTGCACCAAAACAAAGATGGGCTTAGAAAAGTCTGATTGGTGAAGAAATATTGGCTTGTGTGAATAAAGGCAGCTAGCAGGAGACGTGTTGGTTCTGAAGTCACAGTGGCTGTCTAAATAATATTTGAAAAGTAAGCAATCCTGTTGAAAAGCTTCTGTGCAGAAAAAACAGGCGTAGTTTGGTTTATCGTGTTAGTTTGCTCAATTACTCCATTTTTGGCATTTTCTAGCCAAGACACTTTGCATTGGCTCTCTGTGCCACATAGAATATGTCTCCTGAAAAGGTCCAGCATTTCGAAAACTCAAAATTAAACTCTTTTAAAATTTAAATGTAAGTATATTGTGTTTTAAATTGATCTTTTTAATTTAGTGAGCCACCTTGAGTCTGTCAAATATAACAAGTTAAACAAGTAAAATAAATAAATAAATAAATAAATAAATAAATAAATAAATAAATAAATACAGTAAATGAGTCAAGTAGATAGGGCTAAAGAAAATGGGAAAGGTATTGAACTGCCCCCACTTTTGACCCATGATCTCAGTGCCAAGGACCTTTTCAGGAGACATCTGACTCCCCAAAATTTTTGACCACAAAAGATGAGAGAACTGTATCTTTTTATTTGGTCTGTGTCTGGAAGTGATGCTGCAGCTGAAATTCTTGGAAGGTGAACAGATAAAAGGGAGAAAGCCCAAACATGGGATAGCATTTGCTTTTCTTCCTAACCAAGTGTTGGGTTGTAACCAGCCTCTTAAAAACTCAGACTTCTCTCTTGGCTCCAGCAGTATTGACAGGACTTGTGACCAGATGGGAAACTACAAGCATTTGATTCACACATTGTTCTCTGGGGATTTCCTTAGGCTAAACCACAGAGACTGAAAGAGTCCCTTTTATAGGACCAAGTGAATAACGAGGAAACGAGAATCACACCAGGCTTTATCAGAAGCTGCTTGCAAACGTGCAACCTGCCTGAATGGCCTTTCTCTCAAGCAATGGAGATTTCAGGCCAATTTGAAACAAGAAAAGTTTTCTGTGGTACCACCGCCTGCAAGTCACAACAGACAGCCCCTTATGTGATTGGATTGAGTCTCATTCTCTGTCTTTTTCAGAGCATTTTGTGTCATGGGAAGAAGACGTGTTCAGGGGGTGCTCAGTTCCTCCAGGGTTATAGCTAACAGTCCCTTAACCAAGTTTTATCTACAACACAGTAAGTATGTATAGTTACCAAGAAGCTTATATGTACGTATCATGGGGTTGCCAATGAGGGTGAACTCAATTTCAGTTATGAAATTTGCTCTGTCTTTACAGATATAGTGGTTTGTAAAAGAGATGTCTAAATAAATATCTCCTAAACAACAATGGCAAATGGAGAAAAGACAGGCTAGAGTTAAGAGATTCTGTTCCTTTCATACTTGGTGTGAGATTTCAGTTAAAAATTAGAATTGAGAAAAGTTACACTTTTGCAGGGAATAGAATGTCAAGGAGATGCATACTATGACAATTAGGTCAAATGTTTTGGCAGTGAGGTCTACAGTTAATTTAAAAATGGAGACTGAAGACTGAGTCAAACCTGGACATTATGTTTTAAATCAGGGGTCACCAACCTTTTTAAGCCAGGAGCTGGGTCACGCTCCCTCATACTGTTGAGGGGTCAGAGTGGTGGTCCTCCCACTGCCATTGCTGCCTTCAGCAGTGGCAGTGATCACTCCAAGCCCACCTCACCCCAAAAAAGCCCCACACCACTTCCCTGCTACAGGAGCTGCATCATGTGGGTGAAAGAAATGCACCTACCAGAAATGCCCTCGCAGCCACTGGAAACACACCCACAGCTGCTTCTGCAAGTACGTCTACTGCCTCCTCCTCAATCCTTGACTCATCCACTTGGCTTGGCGTGTTCCTAATGGTGCTCTGTAGCAGGGCAGATGTTGTAAATCGTAGGTTGAGGATCTCTGTTTTAAATGATGCACTATGTTTTTTTAAAGGCCAGCCAATTGTACCATTTACTGGTTGGATGGGACAAGACCCTCAGTGCAAATTCCCTTTTCAGCCTTTACTGGAAGAAGGCATTGTGAAATATTTTTATAGATGCTTTGGGGGTTATATGTGAAGAAAAGCAGGAACTTTACTAAATCTCTAAATACTGTGGTTTCAGTGGTGGGCAAATATGATATCCCAGTAACAAACAAATGTACAGTGGAACCCCATATAATGAACACTTTGTATAACGAAAAATTCATAAAACAAAGCGTTCTTGCACTATTGGCGATGCATCGTATAACAAAAAAAAAGTTCATTATAGGAATTGCTATTGGCAATACCCCGTACAACGGAAATTTTTCCCCATTGTATTGCCAATAGCGATTTGTATAATGAACGTTTTCTTTTCGTTATACGGTGCATCACCAATAGCGCTTTGTATAACGAAATATCCATATAGCGAAGAGCTCCATGGAACTGAGTTTTTTTCATTATATGGGGTTCTACTGTATAAACAAGTAGTGGAGAAATATACATCCATTCCCAAAATAAATAAACAAATAAACCGTGTGCAAAACAAATCTGTTGGATAATTCTCTGCTTCTTAGAAAGAAATGTGTAAATTAGAAAACACAAGGCCAAGCAAAACATAACAGCTCTAATGTTCAATGTGCAAAACCATGAGATTAGCCTAGAAGGAGGGATTCACAACCTTTTTTTTTGGTCATGCCCCAACTAAGCATCTCTAAACTCCTAATGCCCCACCCGTGAAATATAATTCTTCTTATTCCAAAAGTGAACTCCTGTTCACATGTAGGAAGCCTAAAAGGCCATCCACTGTTAATACTGTAATTTGAGAATTCAAATTGCCCCCCTTAAAAATCGAATTGCCCCCCTGTGAGGCATGTGCCCCAAGCTGGGAACCACTGGCCTAAATGGAGGGGTTCTAATGCTGGTAATCAAAACACCAATAGGCAGCTATTCCATTTCATTCCATTGAAAGGATTTTGAGTAACCAAAAAAAAATAAAAATAAAAAAAAATATCTGGTGCAAGGGTGGAAAACTGGAGGGGAGGCTTTGCAATCAGAAGCAGATGTCATCTTCTTGTTTGAAACAGGCAGCTTGTTCAGAAGAAGCCTCATCTGGTAGCACCTATGGCCTTAAAATGCGGAAACAAGGAATGATAGCTAAGCTCACTGGAGAACAACCCTACTCAGGTACAGTTTATAGTGACCTAAATCCAGTGATAAGCTGTTGCAGGAATGAAAATCCTATCATAAGTACAGTTGGAGAAAGGCAGTTGTTTGAAAGAAAGCTAAATATCCGATTTCCTTTGCCTGTTGATTGAAAATGATTTTGGAGCAATGGGTTGTAGATGTCACTACTCATCAGAGGAGAAAGCAGCAATGATTGTCACTGAAGTACAGTATATGACATTTTGATTGAGCACCTTAGTTAGTACCCAATTTATGTCTGGCTCTGAGAAAAAATGCTATATCCAGTGTAAGAAAGGAGTTGAGTGACAACGGCATGTGTCTATTGTGGGTTGGAGGAGGGAAGGGTCTACTGAGGAAGAGAAAATGTAGTAAAGATAAAGATTGTAAGAGAAAGCACAAACATGTACTCAAAACTCTTTCTATTCAATTTGTGAACAAGTCCTGCCCAAATCATTTTGCTGTCTGAGGTGTAGCAACAGGTATCTTTGCTTAGGAGATAAATTAGCTAAGTATTAGCCTTAACTAGTTCATTGTCCCAGGAGCAGCAGTGTATTTTCCCACTTATAGCTTTCCCACTGATAAACATTTACACTTTGTTCTGACACCTTGGAAGTTTTAACCAAAATGGCCATAGGCTTGAGGGCTGAGAGACATCTTATTTACATTCCCTATTGTTCCAAAGGTGCTTAAAGGTCACCTTCACCTCACATTCTGGTGAGCAGGCTGTAATTCTTTGAACAATTTTCTAAACCTTGCCATTTGATTATTTCTTGATGATTTTTCATTATAGGAATAGTTTGTAATAATTAAAAATAATTAATTTTTATTTTAAAAAGTCTTTGGGGTGGGGTTTTGCTTTGTGTGGTTCTTTTCCATAGGCACACAGATATTTGTACAAGTAATAACTCAGATAACATTTACCTCAGATAATGCTAAAATCGCATAATGTTAAGTAATCGGGGGGGGGGGGAGAATTGCATCGAATAACGTTAAGGTCCTAAGTCCTATGGAATGCATCGGATAACAACGGCTAAAGCCTGTGTGGTTAAAATGTATCTCAACAGAGCTTTAACGTTATCTGATGCATCCCATAGGATTTTAACATGCATCGGATAACATTAAAAATCGGATAACACTAAGACTTCTAGAAGCTCAGAAAGAACTTTTTTGCATTAACAACAGTCGTATAAGATAGCACATGGAGATATATAATGGGTGCAGTATCATGGCCAAGCTGGAGGGATACAGTTTTGAAGACAGGAATATGAAAATATTGCCACAGTGTATCCCATAGGATTTTAATGTGCATCAGATAACAGTAAAAATCGGATAACACCGAGACTTGTGGAACCAAGTTTTAGTGTTTTCCGAGGTTTTACTCTATATCATTTAAGCCAGAGGTGCCCAAACTTTTTGTTCCAGGGGCTTCACCACATCCCAGAACAGCTGAGCGGGCCTGACCACACCCCAGGAAATGGGCGTGTTTGCACATGTGCATCAGGAACCACTTCTGGGAGTGGTTCCAAACACAGTTATGCATGTGCAAATGCAGCCACACCACTCCTGGAAGTGGTTTCGCTACTCCCAGAAGTAGTTCCGGACATCTCTGTGTATGCACAAATGTATCCCTGCCACTCCTAGAAGTGGTTTTGCCACCCCCGGAAGTGGTTCCAAACACACATGCAAATTGGCGGACACATCCCCCATCCACTTCTGGGAGCGGTGAGGGCATTGTGGGTCTGAGGAATTGGCACTGGAGGCCTGATAATGGCCCGTGGGCTGTAGTTTGGGCATCCCCATTTAAGCAACACATCTGAAGACCTTTGTTCATTCCCTCACAGTCGTCATCGCCGCTGCTGCCGTCGTCGTCTTCGTCGTCGTCTTCTTCTTCTTCCAAAATGAAGGCACCTTTTGGTGAGTTAATTGTGCAGTTCCTTTCATCTGACCTAGTGTGAGAAAGATAAGCCGGCAACACAAGTTTGCTGTTACCAGGGTATGCCAAGAAGAGCCAACCGGTGTGGCCTTATCTACTCAGAAAACCCTGAAAAGGGTTGTTGTAGGTCAGAACTGACCTGATGGCATACAATTATTATATTAATAAATAAAACTATACAGTCAATATTTGGATCTAAACATATTTAATCAGTAGTAAGTTGTACCCCATCTTAGAATGGTAATGTATAAATATGTAAAGCAGGGGTTCTCTGTCTTTGGCCTACAGTTTTTTTTTCAACTCCCTGGAGTCCCAACTACCATAACCTATGGCAGTGATGGTGAACTTTTTAGAGACCGAGTGTCCAAACTGCAACCCAAAACCCACTTATTTATCACAAAGTGCCAACACAGTAACAGGGGAGGGAGGAAGCGCTCCCATTGGGCTGCTGGGCAGAGGGTCAGGGCAAGCTCTGTGTTGGGGTGACTGCACAGGTGCCCACAGAGAGGGCTCTGAGTGCCACATCTGGCACACATGCCATAGGTTTGCCACCACTAGCCTATGGGCAGGGGTTAGGGAAGGAGTCAAATACCAAAACATTTTGTGAGTCTAAAAGTTGAGAAACACTGATGTGGAGAAAGTGTGTGCAGCTTCTGTTTTCAGTAACTTTTCCCAAACATACTGTTTCTGAAAGAACCTGGCAATAAATCCATTGCTGTTTTTGTTAAGCGAGCATTATCACTTTGTTCTTGCTCCATCATCTCAACTTTTGAGGAATTCTTTTACATATGGAAGGAATCTAAAATATACTATGTATAAGGTACAATGTAATAGCAAATAAAATGCATCACAAGGCATAACAGCCACAACCAAGGTTTGCTGGATCAGGAGCAACCACCCATTTGAAGAGATAAACCATTAACAGCTTCTCTGCCATCCCACCGGGTAGAGTCTCTGACTATTTATTGGCAGCTGTACTCTGAAACAAATAGGACCATTACAATCTGAAAAGAACCGCAATCCAAATGAAATTAGCCTTTTCAGTGAGAGCACTTGGAGAGCCCTATCCATGATTTAGTGATGCAATAATCAGCACTAATTTGATTTAAAAAGGATTTGTGGTTGCCTTCATACAACTGGGAGGCATTAGCCATGACATGACTATTTAGGTAGCTATAGATGTTATGGGGAGAAAGAAGATAGAGGCCTATTATTAATGTCATGATCTGACTGACCTTTGGGTAGATTAACTTTAGTCTTTAGTAGATAATTTCATTTACAGCAGCTGAAATGTTGTTTCCAAGGTTTGCTGATTCAGGAATACAATGTAACTGTGGTTGTAGAGCTTGTTAACATCAACTGTCTATTCTATTGTCTAATAATTTTCATATAAATATAGGAAGTAAAGCAGGCCACAAATCACACAATCTCCAGTGTCTATATATGAGTATGAGAAACAAAATGAACTGGGAATCTTAGTTCAGGAGAATAAGTATGATTTGATGGGGATTACTATGGGGATGCAGTGGCTCAGTGGTTAAGAAACTCACCTTGTTAGCTGGAAGGTTGGCAAGTAGGCAGTTTGAGACCCGGGTACTGCATGTCAGTTTGAGCTTCTGTCTCTATCTCAGCTCCTGCCAATTTAGGAGTTCAAAAGCAAGAAATTGCAAGTAGATAAATAGCGACCACTTCAGTGGGAAAATAACTTGGGGACATGAAAGGAGCCTCATTTAGACATCCCCTGAGTGGAGTTTCTCCAGCAAAAATCCTTTCAACCCAGAATAATTTCTGACACAAAATTATTATTTTTATGGGGATTACTAAAACTTAGTGGAATGACTCCCGTGAATAGATGACTCCAGTTATTGAACAATATAAATTATTTCAAAGGAAGCAAAAGAGAAGTATAGCTGCACATATAAATTAGGTTTTAGGAAAGTCTTGAGACTTTATTTAACATTGTGCTGACTATATCAAAATTAAGTCTCATGGTAGGAAATGCTAACAGGATTAGGAGTCCAAGATGAACGTGAGTTTCTTAAAAAAGAAATCCTAAAGGCACAACACCAACTAAAAGTACCTTCCATTTTTTTAGTTATAGTTGTGCCTTTAGAATTTTCTATTTAAGAAACTCCCATTCAGAAGATTGAGGCATTCAAGAGAAAAATAGACAACCATCTGTCAGATCTGCTTTGAGTTGTATTCCTGTAACGAGCAAAAGACTGGACTCAATGGCCTTATATAGGTCTCTTCCAACTCCATTATTCCATGAACCTATGGCTTTTGCTTTCACGTTGCTTTGTGAAAGCACAATGGAAAAAGATTGTTGATCCTGGAGCTTCCAGTCCTGTGGGTTGCAAGCAGGTATATTTTGTGGACCTGTGGGCCATCTAAGCTTAAAAACAGCTCTTCAACCAGTGTAACCAGTTCCCATGCTGCTTGAATGTTTCTAGGAGTTATAGTCTCAAATATTTTATATTTCCAACTTCTGTGCAGCTGTCCTTACTGATATGGAGCAAAGAAAAAAGAAAACCAAACAAACCCCACAAGACTGTATTTTGAGCAGTGTATGCCAGTATTTAAGAGACTGTGAGGACATTTTATGTTTCTTCCTGGAAGCCACTTGGAAGCCCTCTAAGAATTATTCCAGACAAGGCTTTTATTACATATTGCCCTGCCCTATTCACTAACTTTATGGGGCTTCAGATAGCCTGTTCCATTCAGAACCTTCCACTCTGTTTCTCTTTCTTTATCAGGAAAAGTCTATAAAAGACAAGAGAATGAAATAGTGTAGAGTCAGCTGCTCTTAGTTTGGAAATGCCCTATATTAGAGGTAATGTTGAGAGAGGGGTTTCTGCTGCTTTCCATTTTATGGAATGTATATACTTTTGCAGCAGACTGCTTTTTGACAATAGCCTTATAAAAATGTTTACCAGAATAATGTTCCCATACTAAATCCCCCCATGCCTCAGTAAAATGCTTCTCATGATAAATTGGGGGGCGTCTCGCTAGGTTATCCTGCTATAGTAATAGAGTAGACCATACTGACTGCAATTCAATGCTGAGTGTTAACTAACCTGACAACCGTGAGGACTAACAGGTTGGGTGTCGGAGTCCACTGGGAAGGGTGATGGTTCCCAAGTGGATTAAATCCACATGAATCCATCTTGATGGAGGGCAGCAGCTTTATCAATACTGGATGAGGACCTACTGTGCCAAAAGGACGCAGGACCAGAAAGTGACTTGTGGAACTGGATCAGTGGTACAGGTGTCATGCTGCGATGCGGAAAGCCAATGGAGGGTCACTGCATTATATTCTCAAGACAGTCTTCATGGCTGATTGCCATGAGGATCACCAATATTCGGATTTGGATACTGCAGAACAAGAAGAAGAACAAGAAGCTAAATTAGTGTTTATCTCAAACTCTTGTTAAAATATGTCACAGAACAACCACCATTTGTTGAGATTTATTCATAGTTCCTAACCTGTACACATTTGCACACCTTTGAACCCCAAAATAAGCTTCAGCCCACCCAACTAACCCATGATCCAAGTCTGTTTTCTTCAAGAAACCCTATCACACAGATTTTGTGTGATATAGGTAGGTTATAGGGCAAGGATTCCCAACCTTTGCCAGCTGAGCTGGCCAGACACACGGTTCTCCCTGCCATAAACACTGCCATAAAACGCATCTGCAGCTGGCAGAAACATGTTTACGACAGCTGCAGGTGCATTCACGGTGCATTTTCAGCTGTTTTTGCAGCTTCTGGCAGTGGTGGGGTGGTGGTGAGGGCAGTGTGTTTTCAGCTGTTTTTGCCACTTCCACCCCTTCTGGTGGTGGTGGCAGTGGTGGCAGAAGCAGGGATGGTGGGCCACATGAAGTGGCACCATGGGTCAGGTCTGGCCCACGGGCCATTTGCGAACCCCTGCTATATGGTATATTGAAATAGATGGCTATACACCCTCCCTAACTCCCCTCCCCTCATTTATGCCTCATGAGGTAGCCTATTTCAAGGGACAAGAAATAATTGTCAGTTCCTACATCTGCACAAATTAACTCTCTACTGGCAGCTATAAAGTATTTGCAGAGAAACCTTGAAAAATGATTACTTTTTAAAACTACACCTACAAGATTTCCACATGTTAAATAGGAGATTCTTGGAGTTAATGTCCAATTTTTTTTTTACTTTGTTGAAACTAGGTTTTTAAAGTGTCGTATCAGATGCATTGCTTTGGGAATGGCTGCCTTGAAGTTTTGATCAGCTTGTTTTTAGTTTCAGAGCATCCAGGACCTGCCTTTTGTTAACCCCAATGCCTGATTTTTTTGGAAGGGGGAAAAATCCCTCCTGTCCCAACACCACACAGCTCACTCTATTCAGCAGCCCCCCCCCCCCCCCGTGCGTTGCATTTTAAGGAGGCTAGAGTGGTTGCTATGGCAAGAAAGGGGGGGGGGATCTACTTTAGTCAGTTCATTTACATGTGCTGAAATCTTAATCCAGGCTAATTTGTTACACATCAGATTGTGAAAATGGCTGTTGTACTCATCATGTTCTATGTGTATGAGACATAGTTCAGAAAATATATATGAAAAACACGCACACCCTAGACACCCCCCCCCCAGCCCTTTTCAATAGTTAATGTTTTCTCCTTCTATGGGTGTTATAAAAACAGAAGATCCTGATTTTACAAAAATGACTCTGTTGCCACTGAAGTTTCCCTTCTTCGTCAAAGTCTCCATTTTAACCTTTTATTAATCATTGTTTTCTTCGACAGTAAAGTTTTCTTCGAAGTAAAGAAGAAGATTAATCATTGTTATTTAACATAGGAAACTGGTTCCCTCTCCCAGAACACAGACCTCTGCATTAGCATGTGGAGGTACACAAGGGTCATCAGTCTAGCATTTGAACAAAGCCAAAACCAAATTACAAGCCATTCCCCCCCCCCCTTCCAGTTTCCTTGGGTACTAAATCCATGGTCTTTAATGCAGAAATCATACTAGACTAGAATAACGGAGGACACAATTTTGGCATGCTGTTACTGATCGCAACAAGACTTCTTTCTGCGGGTCGATTAATGGTGAGATGCTTGCCAGAAGGAGTGCCTTTTCAATAGAGGATTGACTGAAATGATTTCTGGTGCTCTAGGAGAGGAAAAAGGAATCCCTGTGCAAAGAAGGGGATGGGAGGAGAGGTACAAAGGCAACCGTGGGAACTGGCTTCAAAGGCGGGGAGATGTCAGTGAGCAGCAGAGGCAGAACTGCTTGTGAGCATGTACTTTCTTCTGTTTTGCCCTTTGTGTATGTGTGTGTGCCCAGCACGTCATGTAGACCCACTCACTGTTTGAAAATAAGACAAGTGGGCCCATTACACTACATCCAGTGTCTATGCTTTGCTAGGGAAGTGTGCACTTTTTATTTTTATTTTGCAATTTCTGCAGAGCTTCACAGATTTAGCTTCTTGGACCATAACTTCCAGGAACCCACCCTGACCAGCATGTTTAGGGGAATCTGGAGGAAGCAGCCCAAATGCAATGGGGAAAATGGAAATTTCATTCCTTCGTTCCTATCCTAATTCTTATTCTGACTGCTGTCTTGCTTCCTGTCAGAGTCAATTGAAAATTGATTAAATTGGATTGTAAACAGTTTGTAGCCTAGATAATTTTGTTCTTCATTTAAAAAAAATCAGAGGCCTATAGTTTAAATTTTCTATTTCACCAGCCCCAAGTTTGTAGCATGACAATGGTCTCACCCTGTTTTTGAGACTATTATATTGCAGACACAATAATTTTGGCAAAGACTAAAGGCAGCAGGAAAAGAGGAAGACCAAATATAAGATAGATTGGCTCCCTAAAGCAGGTGTGGCCACCTTTTTAATGCCGCGGGCTTGACCACACCCCCAGATAGCTGAGCGGGCTGAATCATGCCCCCAGAAGCGGAAGCGGGTGCATTTACAGCTGTCATAAACACACCCACTTCCACTTCCGGGTGCGGCTGGGGCAGCAATGGACCAGATGGAATGGCTTTGCGGGCTGGGTCCAGCCTGCAGGCCATAGGTTGGGATCCCCTGTCCTAAAGGAAACCAGAGCCTTGAGCTGAGCAGGGATGTTGAGGACAGGACATTTTGGAAATTGCTCATTCACAGGATTGCCATAAGTCAGACTTCACAACACATAACAACAAGTCACTAAAACACCTGGGTTTCATTAGGGTGTTACAAAATTGTGAGGGGAAGTCAATACTGAATAAAGCCTGATGCATAGGCTGAATGTTGATAATGTTTGTACACCAGCAGCAGCTGCTATCTTGCTTTCCCATGCCATGTACATTTATGAAAGCAGATATATGTCATTTCCCTTGTAGATAGATCTAGAAAGCCCATTCTTCAGCAAGAAGTCATAGGAGTCACTTAGTCACATAACAGTCAGGTGTTGTTTCAAACTGGGTTGATTCTTCTGTCAACAAGTGCCTGGCAGCTGCATTGCTGTTTTCATGGCTCAAGACCTAATTGAATGCATAGGACATTGAATATGAGGGAGTGGCATCCTTTAAGCCACTCAAGCACAAACATTTCCTACGTTTTACTGTTTGTTGGTATTGAGAGAATGTACCATTGTTGTGGTGCTCTAGCAATATCTCAGGTTTGAGGAAATCCTTCCTTTCATCTTCATGGTGCTTCCTTTCCCAAACAATTTCTTTGTGTTTTTTTAAATAAGTCATTCAAAAGACTTTTAACAAACATTCACTGATTTGACAAACATCCCCATTAGCATCACAAAATAACCTTTTTGGCCTTTCCCTTTTAAAATACCTAATCAATAGCTTTTCTGGAAAACAAGAAATTGCAAGTAGATAAATATGGACCACTTTGGTGGGAAAGGATCTTGGGGACATGAAAGGAGCCTCATTTGGGCACTCCCTGAGTGGAGTTTCTCCAGCAAAAATCCTTTCAACTCAGCATAATTTCTGACACATAATAATAATAATAATAATAATAATAATAATAATAATAATAATAATAATAATAATAATAATAATAATAATCATCATCATCATCATCATCATCATCATCATCATCATCATCATCATCATCATCATCATCATAGCAGCCAATAAATTACTCCATGATCATGTGATCTATGATCACACACTCTCTGGTCACCTCCAGACTAGATTATTGTAACGCGCTCTACACGGGCTGCCCTTGAATATATCTGTGCAAGCATAATAATAATAATAATAATAATAATAATAATAATAATAATAATAATAATAATAATAATAATAATAATAATAATAATAATAATAATAATAATAATTTCATGTATGTGCAAGCAAAATGAAAGGTCTTTAAATATATACAGTCAAACCTCGCATAAAGAGCATCTCGCTTAAAGAGTAACTCGCTTAAAGAGCAGAATTTTCTCTGAATGTTTGCTTCGCTTAACAAATAAAACCAAACAAAAATTCACTTAACAAATAAATCGGGGTTCACAATCCCCCCCCCCTTTGGTCATTTACAATGGTGTTATGCTTAAAGAGCAAACTTGGTTAAAGAGCAATCCTGTGGAACGCATTATGCTCTTTAAGCGAGGTATAACTGTATATAACTACTGGTATAATACTGTTAATAATAATTGCATGCCATCAAGTCAATTCTGACTTATGGTGACCCTTCCCCACGTTTTTTAGGTGGACAGCACTCTGAAGTGATTTACCATTCCCTTCTCCTGGGGCTGCCCTCTGCAGCACAGTGGGGAATTGAACTCCCAACCTCTGGTTCTGAGCCAGATACCTAAACCACTGAGCTAGTGTTAAAAAAATACAGACTGTTGTTACAGTGGAGGAAGAGAAAGTGCCATGTACATAAACCTCACCAGTTTGGAGAAACATTGGAATAAAATCGTGCCAATAAATAAACAAACCATACACACAACTGCCCTCTATGGACTGTCTTCTCAACTGAAAGAGAACATGCACAGAGAGTTGTGCCCATAAATTGTGCCAGTTCCTATAGGAGTCCACTTTGTTACCCATGTGCATCCTATTTCCTATACACGGGAGCAGTATTTGGAAGGGTGTGGAATGACTGCTGTAATCACAGTCCACTGCTTGACACAGACAAATGGGAAAAAATGGCTGAAAATATTTGTACGCAGGACTTTTGCCTTAGACACAGAAAAAGCCATGTGGAGAAACCAGTGCATATCAAACCTCTCCCCTAAACAGTTGAATATCAAGAAAACACAAAGGCTTTTCAACGAAGAAATCCAAACATTCCATGGATTTTATGAGGCTTTAAGCAATTTGGGAATACATCACTGAAACAGAGACATCTCCTATACAGTGGATTTGTATTTTATTTCAGTTACTCATTTAGCCCTGAAACATGATGTCCATTGAACAAATCAGTGACGTTCCTTGTCAGCACTTGCTTTTTTTATGGCTGCCATGCCAGAGACCCCTGAGAGCTTGCTCATACTGTAATACTATATGGCTTCCTTGACAGTGTAACAGAATTTTAATTACATTATGCTTTGGGGTTGTATGGATGAAGGGAAGCACCCTTGACCTCTGCCAATACCACCCATGAAATTTATTAGATCAAAAGATAGTATATAAATTTAAATATGTTAGATCAAAGGATGACATATAAAGAATTATATGTGCCCTTCTTTATTTTTTTTCATTGAAAAAAATGGGAGACTTTTGGATTCTGCCCCTTAAGGTTTAAGTGACTGTCCTGTTTTGCCTACAAACATTTCCTATGCCTATGGTGTCCTTGTGTAACAGGCAGAATAGTATATCATGTCAAGAGAACATGGTGACCTATGTTAAGTTGAAAGTTTGTGAAATTTCTTAGCCTCACCCAGTGATATCCATGGCTTCATTTTGGTAGTTTAATGTCTGACCTAGACATGGAAGAAGAAGAAGTTCAATGGTTTAAGTATCAAGCTGTGGAGCCAGTGGTTGGGAGTTCAATTCCCCACCGGGCCTCCCGGGAGAAGATCTATTCTATGAGGCTTTAGGCAAGCTGCACATTCCTGGGACACCTCCATAAGAAGGGAATGGTAAACCACTTCTGTGTATTCTCTACTTAGAAAGCTCTGGGAAGGAGCAGCATTAATCAGAATCAGTTTGATGACATGCAGTTAATTTTAAATAGAATTTAATATGAATTTATAGTCCAAAGGTTTACTTTCATCTGCATAGGTCTTTTTCCATAGCTGATTTGTGTTTGGGAAGGAAGGGAGAATTATAGTACAGTATGTTAGTTTCAAAGGGAATGCTTCTTTTGTGTTTTGGCTGTGTGCTTCAGTTCCTATCTTAGAGTACAAAGACAAGCATGGCTGCATGGCTTTAGCAGCTGTCATCCATAAAAGTAACTTACCTAAGTTCTGCAAAAAGAAGTGTCTGGAAAGTATAGTCCCTCTTTGCTATAATTATGATTTTTCCCCTTTCCCCTCTTTATACCTGCCAAGTCACTGGTTTCACAGAGACAGAATTAATCTATGAGAAGTTGATTCTGCATTCCTATGTCAGGTTCCCTTTGTGAATCTGACAGGGGACTCATGGGTCAGGAAAGTCTCTCCTACCTCATGAATGGCCAAACTGTATCACAATAGCATGGGAGGCCTGGGGAAACTGACCTTGTATGTTATGTGCTTCCTGTTCCTGAATGTTTTAAGTTTCAGGAAAGGGATTGTTGATTGCAATTCAAAATATTGAAGGGCAACAAAGAACTCAGCAAGAACATAATGAGTCATTCAGTGATGGGATGTAACAGGTTCTCACCAGTTCTCCAGAACCGGTAGTAACTTTTCCCAGTGTCCTAGAGAACCTGTAGGAGCTTTTGGGGGGAACCACCTTCGGGGCTTACCTTTTCACTGGTTCCCCCACTGCACGTGCATGCCAAGCACTTGGTGTGCATGCACACCTAGTGCTTGGCACATGTGCATGGCCTCCTTGCTGTCCTCCCAAACGGGGAGGAGGAAGAGAAGCTGCTAGCTTGAAGCTCCCTATAGCCTGAAGCTCCCTATTTTTATTATTTTGTATTTTTTCTTTGGCCCTGACCATGACATGACATCATGACGTTAGCTCCGCCCACACTGTGATGACATCACGGTGGGGTAGTAAACTTTTTGACATCCCACCACTGGAGTCATTGCTTCTTAATATTGAAGGTGGCCACATGGCAACCTTGTCAAAAAGTTGACCATTCTTTCCCTTTCTTTCTCCTTTCTCCCATTAAATTCCTAAAGATATTCACAAATACAACTCTTCAAAGAGAAAATTGGATAGTCAGCCATACTTAGGCTGGCATCCAACTTTCCTCTGTTTGGTTGTATCAATGGTATTTTGGGGGGCTGAAAACAGAACTATTTTAACATAATGAATAAATTACATACAGCTAGAATACAGTGGCTAGAGAAGATTCAAAAAGGGATTGGTAAACCACACAAACTACCCATGTGTTTTGATGACTGAAAGTGACAATCATGCTTTTGTTATTCTAATCTGGTGGAACTTGGAACATGTCATTTGCAAAGATTTCAGAGTGTATTACAATCAGGCTTATTAGAAATCTGCTAGTGATTTAATCAAGTGTACTTTTTGTTGGACTCTATGCAAATGGAGCCCACATCTTAACCCTCTAAGGCAGGGATGGCCAACCTTTTAATGTCGCGGGCCTGACCATGCCCCCCTGACAGCTGAGTGGGCCGGAACATGCCCTACGGAAGCAGAATCAGGCACATTTGGGGTTGTCATAAATGTGGCCACTTTCATGTTTATGACAGCCACACATGGATTTGCACATGTATGTGTGTGTTTTATGGCTGACATAAACATGCCCACTTCCACTTCCGGGTGTGGCCGAGGCAGCAACAGGTCAGATGGGATGGTGTCAAGGGCTGGAGCCAGCCTGTGGCAGTAGGTTGGGAACCCATCCTCTAAGGAACCTTGTTTCAAATAAAATGTTTTAAACATGAGCATAGTAACAATACATAGTAACAGCGAGGAGAACAAATAGGTTAATCTTAGAAGAAATCAACCCTGACTGCTCATTAGAAGGTCAAATAATAAAGATGAAGCTAAAGTACTTTGGACATCAGATGAGAAGAGAGGATTCACTTGAGAAAGCCTTGATGCTTGGAAAGGTCGAGGGCAAAAGAGGAAGGGGCCAGCCCAAGATGAGATGGCTAGATGGTATTGTGGAGACAATGGGCACAGAGCTGAGTGAGTTGAGGGGGATGGTGGAGGACAGGAGTGCCTGGCGGACAGTGGTCCATGGGGTCGCAGAGGGTCGGAATCGACTGGGCGACTGAACAACAACAACAAAATAGTAACAATAAAGTATATTGGTGTCAACGCAGATAGACTTTAAATTCTTCTCAGTATTGACATGCCTACCCTGAATAGATTCAAGGTTCTAGACAACAGTGCTGTGGGAATAAAGGATTTTTTTATTTGACGTACCTGATGCCACATTTTTCTTTTCTTCTGGAAAGAAATTTGGTGAATTATGGAAACCACTTATCTAAACTGTATTTACTTTAAATTTTGTTTTATAGCACAGTTTAAATATCTGACAAATTAATTATTATTTTTCACATATCTGCTGAAACCTTGATGCTTTGTTATGCATGAGAGAGGCAAATAGCATAACATTCAGTGGCTTCTAGCTGGCAATTAATAACTCACTGCTGGTATTCTCTGGGACACATGCACTTGCTGGCTTGGTGCACACTCTAGAATTTCAGTGATGACTTGCAAATTTGCCAGCTAGAAGCACCTGAATATTACAGTAATACCTCGGATAACGTTTACCTTGGATAACACTAAAATCGCATAACGTTAAGTAATCTGGGGAGGAGAATTGCATCAAATAATGTTAAGGTCCTATGGGATGGATTGGATAACAACCGCTAAAGCCTATGCGGTTACAATGTATCTCTATGGAGCTTTAACGTTATCCGATCCATCCCATAGGATTTTAACATGCATCGGATAACACTAAAAATCGGATAACACCAAGACTTGTGGAACCAAGTCTTAGCATTATCCGAGGTATTACTTGTATACCACTGAGCTTTTGCAAACATAATAAAGGAAAAAGATTTCAGCCATACATTACACCGTTCCTTCTAGAAGCTCAGAAAGAACTTTTTTGCATTAACAACAGTCGTCTAAGATAGCACATGGAGATATATAATGGGTCCAGTATCATGGCCAAGCTGGAGGGATACAGTTTTGAAGACAGGAATATGAAAATATTGCTACAGTGCTCTGTATCATTCTGAAGAGGTGGGGATCATGCTTAGGAAACGTAAAATATTTTATGTAATGTCCAGTGGTTTCGGTTTCTGGCTGCAGAGCCACAGGTTGTGCCTCATGGGAGAAAAGCCAGCCTGTGTAGTCATAGGCAAGCTGCACTGTCACTCCTGTGTTTTTCCTACTTAGAAAACCCTCAAAAGGGTCACCCAAAGTCAGAATCAACATGATAGCACACAATTAGTTATTACTTACTTGGTTCACACCCTGCCTTTGTCCCAAAGTGCTGGTAGGTCTCAGTGAGTTGGAGCACCTGGAACTAGGAATTGAGACATCTACCACATCTCATGGCGGAGGGACCCACTGGGATCACCTAGAACATTTGTGGCTGGTGGAGCTGTATATTCCATTACCTTTGTGGCCATGGACAATTTCCACAGTCCCAGTGTACTAGGATGAGGAGGAGCTGGTAAATTACATGAGGTATTTCATATCCTCAAAGGTACAGTTGGTAAGGAGATGTTTCAGTGGTTGTTCCTGAGCTGTGGAATTTCCTTCTTAAAGGGGGCTAGGAAATCAGTAGGAATGGTTACAGTTGTGGCAGTGTCTCATCTTACATTGTTCCCTATCTGGTATGCGCTGCCATCAAACAACAACTATTTTGGAACTCCTACACTAATTTTGGGATTCTAGTTTAACTTGTGAGATGGACTCCCTTCCTCTGCATTGTGCCTTTCCCCAAAACTAGGCAAACTGCCAGTATTCTCTTTCCAGTGTTGCTTAAACATTGCCATGGTCTGAATTTACAGTACTATTTTAAATAGAATAAGAACACATTTGGTGAAACATATACCCAGTTTAATATATTCTGGTGACACATTCTTGACTGTATTTCCCATTGTTGGCTGGTGTTATATATCATGTAGCTTTTGTATGACTGTTATTTTCAAAAATTATTAAACAGGGTTTGTAAAACAGAAGAAAGTTTATTTTAAAAACACACATATAATATTAAGAGAGGTTCAATATTACAAGCTGTCAACTTCCTGAAAATAGAACTGAAATCTCATTTACTTTACTCTTTTCCCTCTCTCTTTCCCAATAGTGTAATCACAGTTCTTTACAAACAAATACAGAAATGGTTGCTTGCTTTTACACAAGTTCTAACGAAAACACACTACATTCCCACAGCTTTTCACAAAAACAGACACCCTCAGTACAACTGTTAACTCATATTTCTCTGTTTCCGCTCACATCTTTCCATCTTTCTCAGACTATAATGTAATAATAATAATGGCTTTTACAAGCCATTACTTTATTGGCTGCCTTAAATCTGAGCTCTCATCTGACTAATCGCTTTCCCAATTTTACCTCAAACTAAAATTCAGCTAAACGTAAACAAAACTGCACTCTCCCCTTATATATCACTCAGCTAGGCAGCATACACGCAGCTTAGGCATCATTTCAGCATCCGGAGTAATGTCTGAATGGAGAATCCAAAACCAAACTATATATTTGAATTATCAAGAGCAGTGATAATGTCCAGCACAAGTTTAATCTCTGTTTAACAGATTAGGGAGCTCCTCTGTTGTCTTTTTAAAGCTTCCCTCTGTGTGTACTCATCTAGTCCATTGGTTCAGAACCAAATCAGCTTCCTTTCATTTATGGACAGAAAACAAATCAATGTTTTAAGTATTTTATATACAATGTCCCTCAATGGCAGACACAGGTGAGATATGATGGGAGATGACAGCCCAATCTTTTGAAGACCAACATTGAACAATTTGGGGAGCTGTAGGCCAAAAAAAGTAACTTTTCCAAGCTCTGCTTTCATTGTACATGGGTGGATTTTCATTTAACCAGAACAGTGAATATTAATTTTCCATTAAATTGGTCAATCCTTAGTTAAAGCCCATACAGTCATGACTGTAGCAGCTCACCTCACTTTGTGAGAACGAATCCTACATGCTTCTGATGTGTGAAGGATTTTCTTTTGCTTTAACTGTCTTGCTTCATTGGACCCACACAGTTTTGAAGAATGAGGGAGAAACAGTGACTGTTGGCAGATCTTGTAGAATCATATCACTATAAAGCTCCTTTTTTGGGGGGGGGGGGGGACCTGGCTTGCCTAATTGGTTGCACTCAGCTATTAAACAAAGCCTGCAAAAATGCTCAGTGGAGACTGTGTAACCACCCAAAGGCAGCTGAAGTCTCATCCCAGGAAGATCACTTATGGGGGCTTAAAGGGATTTTTTCTTCCTGAGTGGAGGCTTATTACAAATACAGGCAACTTTCTACTCCATTTAGTTTCAGATGGCCGATAAAATGGATTTCACTGCAGCTGAGGCAGCTACTGTAAATGCTGCACATGTGTAGACCAAATGTTAAATTCCAGTAGTGAGCACAAGTTATTTAAGTTCTGGGATTTCCCCCCTGCATGCGCATCCTTTCTTGAAATGAACGAAAGATGTATACATGGCTTTCCTCCTCTCAGTACAACCCTTTGGTGTGTGTGTGTGTGTGTGTGTGAGAGAGAGAGAGAGAGAGAGAAAGAGAGAGAGAGAGAGAAAGCACTGACCAAAGTCACTTGGTGAGTTTCATGGCTAAAGCAGCAGCCAGAATTTCAGTCTCCCCATTCCAGTCCAACACTCTAACCACCTCTTTATTCTTCAGGTGACAGAAGCACCTACTTCTTAGTTTGCTTGTTGTAACACTTCTCAAGACAAGGGAATGTCCTAACTTGAAATAGCTCCACAGTACCCACTTTCCTGGCTCAGAAAATGAACACTGATGGTGCTTTCTCTAAATGGTTCTACCAGGAAGAAAGAACTGTTGTTAGAGAAAGTAAACTGGGAGGATGCAGGCTGCACAGACACAAGAGAAGAGGAATGGTAAGGAAAGGGCAGGAGACAATGGGGAGAGTTGGTAGGTTTGTACTGTCTTGCAAGGATGTGTAAACAAGAATGTGACTCACTAGCCTCCTGAAAACCACAAACAGTAGTTTGGGTTTGGTGTGAACAGTTTGCTCAGGTCATATAAGCAGAAACTGACCTTCAAAAGAAGAAAAAGATTTATGCTCTCAAATAAAAGGACCATCTTATAATACTGAGCAAATTGTTTTAGCACAATGACTTGGGATAAGCATGCAAAATGTTCTCTGTCCAGTTCTCATGACTTTGTTTTGAGCAGCTCAGTGGGTAAAAGCACTGTTTGGAGACTAAAAGCATGGGGTTCAATTCCCCAAGAGCTGCACGATAGGGGACATAAAAGGAGACTCATTCAAGCATCCTCTGCAAAAATCCTTTCAACTCAGAGTAATCTCTGACAGGAAAACACACACGCCTAACATTTAGGACATGGACATAGATTTGGTTGGCTGTTTTTCTGTATTCATCCTGATGTTTTTTTCCAGCCAAATATGTTTCATGTAAGTTCCATATAAACCCTACTAAGTCAATAAGCTTACTCTAGATGGGACAAGGATACCGACCATTATATTTCTGTCTTTATTATACACATACAATATATACACTCCAAATCAGTGGCCATTATCATAGTCCCAATCTATAGTAGACCTATCGACTAGCCAGGATCTAGGTAAGTGTTGACTTACCATTTAGCAATTGTTCAATGGATCTGCTCTTTAGCTCAGACTAATAAGAGGACATTGGCCAGAGTGTAATGTACATGTACCACAGCTACTGCAGATGCATTCTGTTACACAAATTCATTGCTAAACTGTGTGTGTGTGCGCTTGTGCATATTTTTGTAGAATCAAAGACATTAGTATCATGGAGCCATGGCAGCACAGTGGTTAAACTGCTGTACTGCATCCAAAAGGTTGTGAGTTCGATCCTGACCAGATCCAAGGTTGACTCAGCCTTCCATCTTTCAGAGATTGGTAAAATGAGTGCCTAGCATGTTGCAGACTAAATGCTAATTAACTTGTGAACCACCCAGAGAGTGCACTAAATGCTATGGGGTGGTATATAAGTGTAATTGCTATTGCTAACTATAAAGGAATAAACATTGCAAGGTTCCTGTCTGGAATAAGTTAAATCCCATTCAGATCTTGGAAAATTTCCAGTTTAGGCTACAGCCCCCAGATTCTCCCCGCTAACATGATCAATGATTGTGCTGGCTTGAGATTCTGATACTACTTTCAAAATGAAACTTTTCCAGTGCCAGGTCCTCCATTCTATTGTTCAGAATTGTCATCTAAGAGAAAATACACTAACATTTGAGAGATAAAATAAGATAAAATGAATTAAACTCAAAATAAGCTAAGGAATCAAAATGAAAACACTTTCCAAAGTAGTACTCCTTGTCACACAATTTTATTTATAAGTTTACAACAGTAGATATTTGCAAACCAATTTGATCCCAAATTTCTAACAGAACAATTACAAGATACTTTGGTCGTAAGTGCCCTTGAATGCAATCACACTACCTTCAAGTTGTATTCATTTTGACACTGCCTTTTGTAAATGTGTAGATTGCACCCATTGTCCACAGGAGTTAAACTAGCATACGCTGAAAGAGTTTATGCAATTTCAGACAGAGTCCTTGATATGGAAGAATAGTTCCTTTTTTAACAGGTATACTGGGTATACATCTTTTATATACAAACAACTCGGTATCTGGTTGCAGAGTCAGAGGCTGGAAAATTCAGCTGCTTGACAGGGGCTAGATTCAATAATCCATAAGGTCCCTTCCAGCTTTGTAGATCTAAGACAATGATGATACAAGATATGCTATGCTCTAAGTGTGTAAATTGATCAGTTGTACAACCAGGTAGACAAACTACTAGTAAGCCTTGACAACCAAACACATATTTTCAGGTCCTGCCTTGACACTCTCTTATCAACATGTACACTTTTTAATTTTATTTCATAAATAAGTCCACAGAAAACTAAACAAATATAATATTCCAAGTGGGAATAAACATATACATGATCTTAGAGGTTCCCTTCCTCCAAAATCCTGTGGAGTGTGTTATGTACAAGAGTCCAATTTTTTTTTTACAAATACTGAGGAAAACCTGAAGGCCTCCTTTGTTAGCTGGAATGGAAACTGGAAGACTCAGACTCTGTTGACACAGAAGAATGTCCCCCTCGCTTGCCTTTGGATAGGATTTTAAGACTTGATCCTCTGCTAACAGAGGTCAAAGCATTTTGGGCGGATGTCTTGAATTTGGCACCTAGAAAAGCATATAGAATGGGATTGAGGCAACAGTGGAAAAAGGCTAGGGCTTCAGTAATGGAGATCCACTTGTGGAGGACTGCCTCAAAGTAACAGCCATTGCTGATGAATCCAAGGAGGACAAAGGTATCAATGCTGATGCCAATGTGGTATGGCAGCCAGCATGCAAAGAAGGCAACAATGAGGATGATGGTAGTCTTCAGGGCTTTACGCTTCTGATGGCCTTTTGAGTGGGATAGCTTAGAAATGATAATACAGTAGCAAGTCAGTATTATAAAACCAGGCAAGACAAGGCCTACTAAGATATGTTGAAACCTGAAGGAAATCATCCAGTTGTCATGAGGGTAAAATCGCTGGCAGACATATTTCCCATTAACTTTACTAGTACTGGCGAAGATTATATCAGGCACAGTCAAAAGTACAGCTGGTAGCCAAACACCAACATAGACAATCCTTTCAGCCAACAGCTTCCTGGGTCTCTGGCTGTTGGTAGCATGTACAATTGCCAGATACCGATCTAAGCTTATGAAGGCCAAGATGAGGACGCTGCTGTACAAGTTGACGGTGTAAATGACGTGGACTGCTTTGCACAAAAAGCTTCCAAAGTACCAGCTGATCACAGCATCTACAGACCAGAAGGGCAACGTGATGACAAACAGAAGGTCAGCCACAGAGAGATGGAGTCTGTACTTGTCAGTCATGCTCCTTAACTTCTTCTGATAGCCCATGACGACAATCACCAGGCCGTTGCCAATGATTCCTGTCAAGAAGATGATGGAATAAATTGTGGGCAAGAAGATGCGGTTGAAATCGGCATTCTCTTCTTGCAAACACATCTCTCGGTAGTCCCCATCATCACCAGAACCTGGTTCGTCAGTGCTGTTTTCAGACATAACAATTAAGAATCCAGAAGAAAACTGCAATGGAACAAAAAGAAAAGAAAATTAATTAGTAAATGACAGTGAGAGCAAAAGGTCAAACCCACTGATTTAGCAGCCTTTGCTTTTAAGGAAAGCAGCATACTGAAAATAATGCTATGAGGACACCTTTCATAATATTCTTATGGATAAAAAAAGAGGAGTAAAATTGATCACTTAAACCTCTGGTGGACCAATAAAAATAATACCTTAAAGTAGATTTTGCTTCCATATTAAATGCTGTAGTTCCTAGCATCAGTGAAGAAGAAACCTGGAGCTCATCAGATAAGGAAGGAAGAGGACCAAAAGAAAGAAGCTACAGAACAAATTAGTTTTCAGCCTCATCATTTCAATTTTCAAACCATGGAATTCAGCTTCACAAACCCCTTTTAGAAAGAGCAGCAATTAACAAAGGCACACATATCTTTTGAATGTAGCACACGCCTGTAGCACATGCTTTTGGCCAATCACTGCTCTCCAGTGTACACACACAAATAGGCAGCACACGTGAAGCCTGCAAGGCTTTTCCTGTATGAAAGTGCTCACCATCTCAGAAGGTTCTCACAAGGAGCATTGAGCCTTTCTGTTAGGAATTTATAAAAGCCACAATCAGAGTCTGGCAAAGTGTCTTTTTTCAATTACCCTTCATAATCCAGCAACTGGGGATTATAGCTGTACTCCAATAGTAACTACACTTTGAGACATACAATGATGACTTTCCTGATAGTTCATTTACAAACTGCCTTGAGTATATCTCCTTTGGTGTAAGAATTTAAATGCAATGGTCCTCAGAAAAGCTGTTGCTGGTGCTTTACCATGTACTGTATTGGACTGCAACTTCAAGGAACAGCTTGGGCAAGAACTTTGTCAAACTCGCCTTTTGCAGTCTGATTTATAAGGCTGATATACCTGGCAACCATGTTGGTCTGGTAAGAGGGGGAAAAGTCAAACATTACAATAGGCTGACATCTTTTTTTAGGATTAACAAAATAATTACAAGGTAGGCAGCAACCTTTAGGGTGTAATCCCTACTCCTTGTTTGACTGAATATGAAGCAAAAGCAGCAACAGTACAAAGTGAGGGCTTCTGTTCCCTCAGGATGCCTGTTGCTTGGAACACAGTATGAGAAGCAGGAAAGGAAGACTTCTCAATACAGTACAAAGAAGTGGAGGAAAAAGAGAGAAGTGATATGTCAGGAAACCACTGGCTGTTTCAATGTTCAGGCTGCAAAGCAGGGAGGGGCCACCTGGTACAGCCCAGTTCTCTGAGACTTTGAGATCTTCCAATTCCCTTTTAGAAAAATTCCTATCCTTGTATCCAGATTGTATAAATTTAGGCTTCAGAACACCAACACATGCAAGACCCTTGGGGTCAAACTAAATGTTCAACATTACATTTCTAATGGGGAAAACCTATAAATAGGAGGACGCAGCATCAGATGGTAGATTCACAAGAATCACTTCTGAATTGAATGTCCCAAGAAAGAAAAAACAAAAACAAATGGAAGCCTTTAAAATGGATTCAGATTTTTTTTGTTCTTCACACTTTGGGTCCTTTAATGATGAAAAAAGTTTGAAATAAGTAGGAGAGACAGGAAGACAGGCTCAGTTAGAGCCAAATGGACTCCCAGCCACTTTTAAAATTTCCCGCCTATTCTTAGTCAAAGATAAAAGTTTCATCTCCTACGGTAGACGCAGAGCACAACCCACAAGCCTTTCCTCAGCCTCCCTCAACCATTCCACTAGAATTTTTCTGAAATACAAAGTCGGGGCTTCTCTCCATCAGTGGCTTGCAAACTGCAGGTGACAGGTATGCAAACACAACACTTTGGGCTTATTAGATGCCCCTCCACCCCACCCCAGAGCTCAAGCGTGTGCTTGCTTGTTTGAGGCAATACGGTCAAAAATATTCTAATCATATTAACGTTTGACTTTATTTGAATGTGTGTACTGTATATTACATGTGCGCCCATGATTCTGAACTATGCAACGGTGTGATACGAAGGAAGAGAGGGAAGATTTATAGGTCGCTGGTGAACTGTTTTTCCCAGATTGGGGTGTGTGTGTGCGTAAAAACCCTTCAAAAGAAAAGAGGGCTCCGGATAACGAGCCCCCCTGCCTTCCCACCCCCGAAATCCCTAGTCACCCCACCTCCCCACTGGGCGGTCCTCACTCGAACCCTTCGAACCCTTAAACGAGGATCTAAACCATACAGACTACATAGTCCTTCGCTCGTCAGAAAAGAAGCGCAGTCGCAATCCCAGAGCATCTCATCCATCCTGTGACCCGCAAGTAGTCATGGCAGTCCCCACCAAAAACAGCTACGGGACGCCAAAGTTGGGCGACTTCTTCTTGGCGCAAAACTCTGCCCAGCGGCGCCTCAATAGCAATTACACTTATATACCGCCCCACAGCGCTCACTTATAGCACTCTCTGGGCGGATTGCAGAGTAATTCGCATTTTGGTCCCAATATTGCTGAGTATTCATTTGGCCGACCTCGGAAGGATGGGAGGCCGAGTCAACCTCGTGTTCTCGTCGGGATCGAACTCGCAACGTTGTGGCTGCAGGACGGACGCTTGACTACTGCTTGATCCCCAAGGCAAAGGCTGCCTTTCCCGGGGACACAGAGGGAGGTTAGATTTGGGTCGCTCGAAGGCAATAACACCCACACACCCGCACTCACACGCTCCCGCGTGAGGGTTTTTCTGCAAGCAAGCAAGCAAGCAAGCAAAGCGAGCCGGTTAGGGACCACCAAAGGTGACGCGGTCTGCCGCTCGGGCAAAGGAGCGTCTCTTCCTCGGCAGACGCACCAGCGATAAGGCGCCAGGCAAGGCTGAGGATTCCCGGGCTCTGCTCGCAGGAGCCTCCGCCGCCGCCGCTCCCTCCCGGACCCGGTCAGCCCCCGAGCGCGCCCGCCCACTCCTGCGGCCCCTCACTCACATCCTCGCCCTCCATGGCTCTTCCTCGCTCCGTCGCCAGCGCAGCCTCAACGCCTAAAGAACTTCTCCCGCCGCCCCACCGTCGCCTCGGGCAAATAAAGGCGCCCACCCTCTGGAGCCCGCCTGCCCGGGCGGCAGGTGGCTCCTCCCCAGAGCCGGCCGAGGGCGGGACGATGGGGCAGGGCGGAGGCAAGACCCGCGAAGTGGCGTTGTTGTGTTGTGTCGTGTTGTGTGAGGAATTGTAGCTCAGGGTGGGCGCGAGGGAGAGCGCCGGCGAAGGAAAGGACTCGTGTGCGCCCCGGGGTGCTTGTCTAGGCGGAGGGTGCAAGAGATGAAGGACGGCGTGAGGCGTGGAGGGAAGCGGGAAAAGGAGGGAAAAGTCCACCCCCTCAGTTTCTCAAGTTCGGCTGGGGTGGGTTGCGGGAGGGTTCGTTCCAGCAGGAGGGGTGGCTGGGTGGGTGGGTGGGGAGGTAACGGACCCAGGGCCCCGAACCCAAGTTCACAAGGAGCACCTTCCCTAGAACCTGGAAAGGGTTGCTTTCATGCAGTACAATTCTGATACAATTCCCTTCCCTCCGTCACTTCTCGCTGTCCTGGGGACTTCGGAGGTTGTAGTCTAAAGTTCTGTTCCTCTTGAGATCAGGCCAAGTTTTAAAATAACAACAACAAATATATATATCAAGAAAACCAAGATAATGGCAACAGGCCCTATCAGTCCCTGGAAAATAGATGGGGAAGAAGTAGAAGCAGTGACAGATTTTACTTTCCTAGGATCAAAGCTCACTGCAAATGGTGATTGCAGCCATGAAATAAAAAGGCAACTGATTCTTGGGGGGCAAGCAATGAGAAACCTGGGGAGCATAGTGAAAAGTAGAGACATCACAGAAACAAAGATTCGCATAGTCAAAGCAATGGTATTCCCGGTGGCAGTGTATGGTTGTGAGAGCTGGACCATTAGGAAAGCTGAGCACAGAAGAATAGACGCCTTTGAGATGTGGTGTTGGAGGAGAGTTTTGAGAGTCCCCTGGACAGCGAGGAAAACAAATAGGTCAATCTTGGAAGAAATCAACCCTGACTGCTCCTTAGAAGGTCAAATAATAAAGATGAAGCTAAAGTACTTTGGACATCAAATAAGAAGAGAGGATTCACTTGAGAAAGCCTTGATCCTTGGAAGGATCTGGCACCCTGACCATAATTACAGAGCAATGTCTGTGTCTCTCTCCCTTCAGAAGAATTAAGTACCAGATTCCTATCAGCCCCAGCCAGTATGGTCAATATCTGTATGGTGAGGGAAGATGGGGTGATGTGTTGTCAAGTCAGAACTGACTTCTAGCTGCCTTAATAGGCTGCCCAAGGTAATTGTGGTGTTTAAGGAGTGAATTTACCAGCTCTACACCCTCAGTGAGCTTTCATGGGAGATTTGGGGTTTCAAACCTTGGCCTGAGTCCAAATCCAGTACCTGTTACACCACACTGGGTATCCCATCCCTGATATATAAAGTTTTTTTACCTTCAGCATCTAATAATCAGCTCTATACTTTTCAAATCTGCAGGTTTTATTGTGGGCTCTTCTGGTCAATAATCATGGTTCCTCTATGAATGGGTCTACAGTTTCTATCCACTCCACAGATGTTCTTGTACTCAATTTCTCCAAAGCACTCTCTATTGGCTATACCTGCCAAGATTTTTGGGAGCTGTACCTTTGGGGAACCAAAGTTGGGAACCCCTGGCCTATACATTGATTTGTTGAGATCAGTGAGACTTGCTTCTGAATAAACATGCATTATGTTGGGCTGAAATTCAGTCATACCATCCTAGAAGAAGTGGAAAAGAAAATAAATATTCACACAAAATGCAAAAGAACAATGTAAACTATTGCCATTAAACTACAGTTGTACCTCGCTTAAAGAGCATAATGCGTTCCACAGGATTGCTCTTTAAACGAGTTTGCTCTTTAAGTGAAACACCATTGTAAATGACAAATTGTGAGGGGGATTGTGAACCCCGATTTATTTGTTAAGCGAGTTTTTGGTTGGTTTTCTTTGTTAAGCAAAGCGAACATTCAGAGAAAATCCTGCTCTTTAAGCGAGTCACTCTTTATGCGAGTCGCTCTTTATGCGAGGTTTGACTGTATTCTACAAATTTCACTGGTTTATCAGGTCCGGTGTTGTGGTGAAATGTTCTGTTTTCTTTATTTGAATGAAGGACTCTTTATTTCCAATTGTTGTGCTTATTGTGCATAGCTTGCTGTGTTATACATGCTGCCCAAGTTGCAGACTTATTCAGAACTATTAAAAGTCTTTTTGAGCTCATTTGCAAAAATTTCTTTTTGCTAGGAGTTGCATAAGTTTGTCGTTGCCTCCATACTATTATGTTTTCTTTTGTGCAATTTCTGATGCTTCTTTTCTTTCCTGCAGACATCACCGTATGTGTTGTGGCAAAGAATTTCATAAGACATGTTGTGTGCAACAAGAAATGATGCTGCCTTTAGCTTATTTTGAATGTGTTTGTGGCTGGGGTTTTTTTTAACGGATGACTCTGCATTCAAATGCTTTTTTTATTTCTCTAGAAACTGAAGCCAGTAAGATTTATACAGTACTCCACTTTTCAATCAAATGATCCTCAAGATAACTTTATTATACTAGATTATATATTACACACAGAGAAACAGTTCACTCTTTTCACTATTCTTATAAAAATTTGACATACTGTAATTAACTGTCTCCACTACGCTTCCTTAAAGTGTCTTTCCTTGCAAGTACAGATTTTCAATGCTGTAAGCCTGGCTTCCAAGGGAATAGGCTCCATTTCCTGGCCTTCTGTAGTTTTTCTTTTAAGTGATGTTTCTGCATAGGATCTTATTCATTCATTTTCCAGGGGTAAGTTACAAGGTCTCAAGTACCAGCTGATCTCTCAGAGAATTATTTTTCTGGTCTCAAGTTGAGGGAGAGATGATAGATGGCAGCCCTTGAGGCCTATTGTGCCATTTGGATGGAGGCAATGGGTGGAGGAGCAACATCATGACTTGTTAGACTTCTTGTTACACCAGCCCTGGTAGCAGTGGCACAGGGGAAGAAGAAGCTCCCTGCATGCCAGATGTGCCATAGGTAAAGCTCCATTGAAGGTGAACCCAATCAGGAATGGTGCCAATATCTGCAGATGCTGGCTGGCTGTACTCCCCTCTCAGTGAATTTCCATTACTGTACAGTATTTGGTTTGCTGTATCATCTGCTTAACTGCTTACTTGCATTTGGAGCCCATTTATCCAGATTCTCTGGATTTCCACAATCAACTTGTCAAGCAGCCACCTCCTATTCTCTACCAGCCCCTGTTTCTGTGGTATTGGACAGACACCTGCCTTCTGTTGCAAAGCCTTGTCCCTTGGTCCCAGGTTTTGGCTCTGAAATCTCAGGCAATTCAATGCTATAAAATGCCAGTTAATATAACTGAATTCCAGTCATTATTGGTCATATTCTCCAAGCAGCCAGCTAGATTTAGTGGGTTGAACCAATGACATTGCATTTGTTCTTGCGCTTTGTTTTCGTTGTTCAATGGAAGCTTAAAAAATGGAACAGGAGAACCAATACAAAACATTTTGTGGCCTGAGACAAAACATGAGTTGATTCCATATCTATTCCACATACTGAAGTGGTTTGTATAGGAGCTATGGCACTGGGAGGCTGCAGATCAATTTTAGGGGTGTAAGACAGACTGAGAGTCTGGCCAGGTTATCCTGCTATGGTAATAAAGTAGTAGACCATACTGTCAGTGACTCAACGCAGAGTGTCAGGTGATGGTTAATTAATGTGATCACCCTGAGCACTAACAGCCTTGGGTGCCAAAGTCCACAGAGAAGGGTGATGGTCCCCAATTGGATTAAATCCCACTTGACTCCATCTTGATGGAGGGCAGCAGCTTCATCAATACAGGCCTGGGGCTGATAAGGTCTTTGCATGCCAAAAGTGCTCAGGACCAGAAAGTGACTCGCAGAGCTGGATCAGTGGTACTGTGATGCGGGAGGCAGATGAAAGGCCACTGCATTATATTCTCAGGACAGTCTTCATGGCTGATTGCCATGATGATCACCAATATTCGGAATCAGATATGGCACAGCAACAAGTGTTTCTATGAAAAGCCAGCTCTGGTGCTGTGGAAAAAGAAAGAGAAAAGGCCTGAAAGCATGTCTGTCATAGAAACAGGAACTAGTTCTGTTTCAAATTTTACTGTGGCCTATTATATCAGGAGTGCTAATAATGGTCTTTCAGAAGTCTATACCCATCTGTTGTTGTTCAGTCACATAGTCGATTCTGACCTTTCGCGACCCCATGGACCACCGCATGCCAGGCACTCCTATCCTCCACCATCCTCCTCAGCCCACCCGGCTTTGTGCCTATTGCATCAACAATGCCATCTAGCTATCTCATTCTCTGCCACCCCTTCTTCTTTTGCCCTTGACCTTTCCCAGCATCAAGGCTTTCTCAAGTGAATCCTCTTCTCATTTGATGTCCAAAGTACTTTAGCTTCATCTTCAATATTTGACCTTCAAAGGAGCAGTTGGGGTTTATTTCTTTTAGGATCGACCTATTTGTCCTCTTTGCTGTCCAGGGGACTCTCAAAACCCTTCTCCAACACCACATCTCAAAGGCGTCTATTCTTCTGCAATCAGCCTTCCTTATGGTCCAGCTTTCACAACCATACATCACTACCGGAAATACCCATCTACTACAATGCTTATAAAGATTATCAAAATATGTGATATCTTTCCAAAATTAATTACGGTATTACCTTTACTTGGTATTTTGACAAGGTAGGATCCTAGAATATAGCCCCCCCTTCTTTTCATTTTTGACTCTTCCCACCTCTCTAACATCCCAATACTTGAAGCTGTTGATAATGTGGACAACTGGGGTATCTCAGTACAAAATGGGAGGGTTGCTTATCAAGCTTTAATCAGTATCGTGAATGTGACTAAGAAATCTTTGAGAGACTTATAGAGACTTGATGAGATGAATTATAGAGACTTGATGGGATGAATTATAGAGACTTGATGGGATGAATTATTTCATCAATAGTTTTTTTTAAAAGAGTAGTAAGAGTCCTGTAAAGCAATCATTTCCAACCCATTTAGAAAACAGTATCCTAGCAAATGGCTGCATTGGGACATGAGTAGGGCTCCTGATGTGTTTTGCTTATCCCCTGACAAAAGGTTTTAATGAGCTGAAAAGAAACCATTGGGCCTGAAACAATTATCTACAGCCATTTTTAAAAACTTGTTATCTCCACTAGTTTGTTTTCTTGAAAGGCCACCATAGAGTCAAGGGCTGCAACTTCTGCAGGTGCAGATATTGGTATCTACCTAAATCTGCTTGCTTGTGGACTCACTAAACATAAGGATTCAATAGAGAAAGCTCATTCAGCAGGAGAGAAAAAGGTAAAAGTTCCTTTAGCCCTCGCATCAAAAGATCCTGAAAGCAGAAATCTAGAGCAGAATTTTCAGACAACAGTAAACAAATGTAAGCTTAATCACATATTGATTTGCTTAGAATGTTGTCTCCTCCTCCTGTTTGTTCTCCTCCTAGAGGCTGGACATCATTATGTCAAAAGTAACTTAGGATGTAGCAGCTTTAGCCCAGTGTTTCCCAGCCTTTGGTTTTGGGCTTCAATTCTCAGAAGTCTAAGTCAATTGCCCAAAACACTAATCAACCAATGTACTGACTTAGGCTTCTGGGAACTGAAATCCACCACTGTTCCGGGGAACATAGTTTGTCTAGCCAATGATATCTTGCATTTGAACCACTCTCCAAAAGTTTTCAGCCAGTTCCTTTTGTTCTTGTACTTTTTATTGATTGATTGATTGATTTTACTTATAGGCCATTTTTCTCCTAATTGGGGACCCAATGTGGCTAACAATGTTAAAAATCAAATTAAAACACAATACATTATACATTAAAACAAACCTCAGTAAGAGTTAATACATAAATGATTAAAGACAGGGTCAAAACACTGATTTTTTAAATAAATAAAAAAACAACAACTGCAGAGATGAACTCAGCTAAAAACCAGTATCCAGGCACTCAGTTGGAATTATCAAAAGCCTTCCTGGAGAGAAAGACTACGGTGGCTTAGTGGTTCACCAGTTATACGTGATCCAGGACCGGGACTCCTTGTTCATGGTCATGCACATTCTGGTCACCTCCAGATTTGACTATTGCAATGTGCTCTATATGGGGCTGCCCTTGATGACCATTCGGAGGCTGCAACTGGTCCAGAATGCGGCTGGTCAGATAGTGATGGGATGCGGGTGGTATGCCCATGCCTCTGCTTCGGGAGCTGCACTGGTTGCCAGTGTGCCTCCAGGTACAATTCAAGGTGCTGGTAATTACCTTTAAAGCCCTATATGGTAGTGGGCCAGGGTACTTAAGAGACCGCATCACACCAAGGACATCTGCTCGTCCCACTAGAGCAGAACAGAGGGCCTCCCTGATAGCTCCATCTACTAGAAAGGCTCACCTCTCTAGCACGAGAAGGAGGGCCTTCTCTCTGTCTGCTCTGGCCCTATGGAACCTCCTGACAACTGAACTTTGCCTCCAGGCAGAGCTTTTATCCTTTGCAAGAGTCTTAAGACCTGGCTGGCGCAGCGGGTGGGGGGCAGCAGCAGCTGGGGAAACAACTACCCTGGGTTGGCTTGTTTGACTATTGCTCAAGCTGTCAGTTTAGTATGTGATGTTGGGGGAGCATTTTACATTTTTAATTTTTTTAAAAAAAATTCTTAATTTTAATAGTTCAATTTTAATGCTGTCTTGATGTTTTTGTGAGTTTTTGTTTGTTGTGAGCCACCTGGAGTCATCTTGGCGAGGGGGTGGTGTAAGAAATGTGAATAATAAATAAATAAATAAATAAGACAGTGAACTTGACACATGGAAAGTTGACAGGTCAGCAGTTCAGGACCCAAGTACTTCATGATGGAGAGAGCTCCCATCTCTGGCCCAGCTCCTGCCAACCTAGCAGTTCAAAAGCAAGAAATAGTAAGTAGATAAATATGTACTGCTTCAGTGGGAAGGTAACAGCACTCCAGTGTCTAGTCAGGCCTGCCACATGTCCATGGAAACATCTGTAAACACAGACAGCATTAATTCTTTGGTTATAAAAAGAGATGAGCACCATTTCCTTGAGTCAGATATGACTGGCTTTCAAGCAAGGGTAACCTGCCTGAAGAGATGAGATATCAGCTATTGGCTGAAGGATAAAAGGGAGGGGGTCAATAGCAAATACACTTACATGCCATCCAATAGTGCTTAGTGCACTCTCTGGGTAGGTCACGAGGTTATTACCATTTTGCTGGGTACTCATTTTACTAACCTTGGAAGGCTTAGTTAATGTTAGGCATGGTCAGGACTGAATTTACAATGTCAGTAGTTTTGGCTGCAATACAGTACTTTAACCACTGTGGCACCAGGGCTCTTAACCACTAACTAACCTCTTGAGGGAGCACATTCCACAATCTGGAGCTGCTACAGAAAAGGCCCTCTCTCATGTTCCCATTAACTTGTGATGGCAATGAGACTGAGAAGAGGGTCTCCCCTGACAGTCTTAAGAGTCAAGTAGGGTTGCATGAGAAGATACTGTCCTTTTTCTTTTCCCATTTATTTTGCCTATTGCAGTGTCCTATTAATTTTGTTGAAACTTCATGCATTTTCTTCATGGAGGGGAAGGAGAACAATAACCTGAAACCCACAACGCAAATTACATCACATGACTGTTTCAGTGCAGCCATGCATGTATGCATGTTCAAGAAATACAACTGGTAGTGAATACAGTGCATGTGCAAATCTTGTGTAGAATTTTTGTGCTTTTTTGCATGTGTACATGGACATACTTACCTCCCTGCTACGTAGAAAACATATAATGTTCAAAGCAAGCCCTCCTTGCCAGGTAATGTACTTAGTCTTGCAGCCTTGGACTGAAGTCCTTAAAACTATTTATTCTGGCATTACTGGAATTCCCCTAGTTAAGAATTATGATCCTTGGAGAACCAGAATGTTTGAAAGTTAACAAGCTTAAAATGAGATATTTATATCTGACAAATCAGTTGGTGTTTTAAAATAAACTTTTTGAAGCTGTACTCTCCTTTGTTGCTCAAACCATACCTAAGAGTGGGGTGGAGGGGTTCGTGAAAAACTGTTTCTGAGAAAGGGGTAAGTTAAGGGGACAGTTAATGATTTCCAAGGCAATAAAAGAGGCTGCTGTTCCAGCAGTCTGTCTTATTCGATGAGTGTGTTACAAATCATAAGGAGAAAACTGCCATTTTCCAGTTTGTGTATTATATGAAAAGCTTTGGGACCATGGAAATTAGTGTGAAAATTAGAATCCAATGTAGCTTGTTACACATTTTAAAGAAACATGTGGCATTTATGTTGTGAAATGTTAAGCTTCTTTTCAGTTTTACATTGTGCACTTGTGAATCATCAACATGTTGTTGTTGAATAATTAACAAATGCTTACAAAACTTGTTGTTGACACGGTAACACTTCCACAGCATAACTGAAATGGATAACTAGCTGTCAAACTCAATTGAGGAAATTAAAAAGCCCTGGAAAATGCAATCCTGTGCATATCTTTGCAACTAAGCATTACAGAGTTCACTGAGGCTTGGTTGTAGGAAAGTATGCATAGGATTGCAACCAGGCATGCCATGTTAGAAGAGAAGCTAAGGCATATCTTTTCCTATGTCTTGTCAGCTTCCACTGGAAGCATAGAAAGTGCAGTATAGCAGCTACCTCTGGGTATTTGTAGCCAATTAAAAAAAATAGAAACAACTTTCTACCTCCTACTGTTTTTTGAGTGATAGATTTACACCAGGTGTTAGGGAACATGGGATTGGCCTGATGTTCTTGCAGTGATGCCATCTTCCCATAATGACAGCTGCCATTATGATTACCAGTAACAAGGGGTGTTGGGAGCAGTAATTCATCAACATCTGGAGAGCTGCTGCTCTCCTTGTATTGGCTATATTAATGTTCTCTATAACAACCCTAGGGCTGGTGCTGTTTGTGTTTCATTTTAGGGTTGTGTCTGACAAACTGAGAGTTTTAGACCTTGCAGAGCAACACTGTCTCCTGGGACATCTACATCTTGTCCTCTCCAGTCAGAACAAGCAACCAGTTGTTTGCCACCTTTTTTTTCTGCACATGAAACTGCCAAACTCTATACAGCTTGTTGTTCCTTTGAGTGAGTGCTATGCAGAAAGAAGCTATTCTGCACCCAAACTACTACCAAGCCAAAAGAGACTTCCAAGGTTAGGCCTTCTCTGTGAGGACACATCTCCAACTCCAGAGAGGAAGAATAAAGCAAAAAAGAAAGATAGACAAACATTGGGAGTACAGGATCTCACCCATACCCAGATCATTCTGTATGATTATGAGGCTGTTTTCCACAAGATGTAAGAATTATAAAATTAATATGGACCCTGTAGTTCTGTCATTAAATACTAGACTAGAAAAAACAATGAAGTGCTAGTTCATGTTATTGGTGATATACAACAAAGACGATGCTAATATTTAATATATTAAATAAACTGATAGGCAAGTTATTACAACTTCTGAAATTTAAAAGTAGAGAGCAATATAAATAGTAACACCTAAATGAATAGTAATTACAAGGATTGATATCCTCATTTACACAATAAATCTTTGGTGATGATCCAATGAGTTTTTAATGTGGATGATAATGTTTCTGCAAACCTATTGAAGATTTTGTCCTTTAAAATTTTCCAGGCATTTAACTGCTTAATTGTGCTTTTAATTCTAGTGCTCACTTTGGTATCTCTATCTATGTGTCTGAAAGAGTGTGGTAGCAGAACAAAACAAATAAATAAAAAAGGGCAAAGCCTTAGATACATGTGTTGGTTCTCAAGAACACATAAAAATGTGATAGGTTATAACCATTACCTCCTCGCACATTGTACATGCCTGTCTTAGAATCTGCATGAAACAAGGGCTCCTTTATACAATACTATTTGGTGCCTGTATAAATTTTTATTCATATGATTCCAATAAAACCTGAAGGCCCAACATTGGATAGGTTCTTACCACATGACAGCTACACATCTAAGGTCCTACATGACTGGACATCCTCAGGTTAGGTGTGGGCATGTTGATCTCAAGAATTTTTATGCGGGTAAGCTACTTCCATGGGAGCAAAGTTCTACCTCAACAGATTATAATAAAAAATGACAAAGGATTTACATCATCACAACTTGCAAATGAAGTCCTGCAGTGCAGGGATGCGTGAAGTGAGAAACCATTACATGAACTGCATTCTAACAACTCCTTGATGATAATATTGATAAGTAACAATTGAATCTGTGGCTTAAATCAGGCTGTAACCAAGGGATTTAATCAATGTGTGTAATTCAAAACCAAGTTATCTGTAGTAAATACTATCAGAAAATATTTATGAAGGATTATGTTTTATTATTTCCTAATAATTGATACACCACCACATTTTTATTTTTCAGCATCCTAGGTCCAAGAAGACAGACCAAAGGATCAAGCCTAATAATTAAGAATCAAGTCCTAAAAATCTGTGGTGAGATGTTTGCAAAATCACTGATGTCTCTTTTGAATTTCAAGCAGCAAAAGTGTAGAGCCTGTCCCTGTCATGAATCTAAAGAATCCAATTCATCATATCATAGCTGCATACCCTTAAAATAGCATCAACAGATTATATGTACATTGCACGAACGAGTGACAAGGTTTTTCAGCAGCTGTCTAAATCTTACTGATTATGCACATCTTTTACTCAATATTATAAATTCCAGTGATTCCCAGGTTTTAGAAAATGAAACTGCAATGGTTATACAGTACAGGGATAAGCATGTTGTCACAAATAAAACAGTAGATTTTAATAATGATTTTAACATTTGTGTGTCATCAATTTGTTTCTGATTTATGGTGACCTCTCTCAGAGTTTTTTTTTAGGTAGAGAGGATTCAGCAGTGGTTTACCATTCCTGTCAAGTCATTCTCTTTCCCATGCTATTATAGTAGCTGGAGACATTTTGAAATCTTTGGCTATCAATTTAAAACAGTTGCTAATAGCTCTTAAATTGCTCCCTACAACTAACCCTCCCTCCCCGGTGATTTTGCAAACATATCATTTTATCCACAAATTCTTAGAAACTGATTCCTAATTTTTAGTCTTGTCCCTTTGATTCACCCTTGTGCACTAGCAATGCTGAGAAATAAAAAGTGTCATGTGATAGTAATTACAACAACAGCAACAATGTAGTAACAGAGTAGTCTATAGAGAAGTCTTAACACATCTGGAGGGCCAAAATTCCTTGATCTCAGTCAGAGTTATTAGGAGCATAATTTTAAATTTTCTGCACTGTTAATGAAGTACAGTACTGCATAAAAATAGTTGAGGAGCCTTTTAAATTGCAATGGGAACATCTCGATGATTTCTCTTGTATGTATTTCTCTGCATAACCACCAAACAAAGCAGGCAATGGTTAGAGAGGAAAAAAGATGAATAGGACACAAGAAAGAGAGAAACAATAGTAAAAGTAAAAGTTTCTCTAGCTTGAAAGCAAGTCATCGCTGTTTCAAAGCCAAAGAGCCAGCTCTGTCTGCTTCTGCAGATGTTTCTGTGGTCATGTGGCAGGCATGACTAGACACTGGAGTGCACAGAATGCTGTTTACCTTCCCACCGAAATGATCCCTATTTATTTACTTGCAATTTCTTGCTTTTGAACTGCTAGGTTGTCAGGAGCTGGGACAAAAACAGGAGCTTTAGAGATACAATAGAATACCAATTATCAATTTTACCCTAAAAATAACAACCACGAGCTATTTGTCTCAAACATCTAAAGCAGGGATCCTTAACCTATGGCCTGTGGGCCAGGTCCTGCCCACAGCACCAAATCATTGGACCCATGCCTTCATTCCAGCTGCTGCTTCTGCCAGTGCCGCAATCATTGTCTCCTCCACTTGGCTTGACATGTCCCTAATGGCATTCTGCAGCAGGGCAGATGTTGTAAACTTACAACGTTCACCCTACTACAGAGTGCCATTAGGGACATGCCAAGCCAAATGGAAGAGACACGGATTGAGGCAGTGGTGGTGGTGGTGGTGGTGGTGGTGGTGGTGGTGGAAGCAGCTGTGGGGGCAACTCCTGGCAGCTCAGGGGTGTTTCCTTTACCCATGCAATGCAGATCCTCCAGGCCGGTAAGCAGGGGAGCGATATGGGGGGAAGTGGGGGAAGGAGGTTTGGGGTGTGTGCAGAGTTGGCATTGGGGGGACCACCAGTCCAGGCCCTCAATAGTCTGAGGGAGCATGACCTGGGCCCTGGCTTAAACCAATTTTTGTAGGACCGTAGTTTGAAAGAAGAACCACTTATCTAGGGAGAAGAATGGGCTCCCCTTTGCTAGATAACCCAAAGGTGGACAACCAACTTTCAGGGATTGGTCGACCTTTGAAGATTCTTCTCAAGTGGGTGGTTGACTCAATGGTCTTCAAGAAGAGCTCAAAAGCTATGCTTCTTATTCAAGAGAGAAGCAACATGAGAGCTTTTAAAGGGAGCTTATTCTAGTTTACAGAAGGGCACAAGATCTTTCAGGCAAAGAATTCTGAAGTCCTGGATCTAGTTATAGACCACGGGATTCCATAAGATGAAAACATGGGCAACTGAAGTTGATTCAAAACTAATAACTGTATTGTAGATATATGTAGAATCTAAAAAAATAGGGCAGAAAATGAATAAAGAAAGGAAAGACTGGAGAGGAAGAAATAAACTCATATCACTTCACTTCTTATAATGGCAATCTTTCAGTTCAGGAAGGAGAGGAACCAAGAGGTGGCTGGTCTCCCAGCTGAGCCAGTGCAACACATCCAGCTGTAGGCAGATGGAATGACTGCTAGTAGATGATAACTGAGGAAAAAGAGGAACCAAATGCAGCTGGCCTTAGCTGAACCCAGGGAATGGGCTCTCCCATTTTATATCTCCCATTGCTACAGCTGGTGAAATGACTTCTATCTGACAGTCGAAGAAGAGGAACAGCCAAAGGCACTTGGTCTCTCAGTCTAGGCCAATGGAGTGGCTCTGAGACAAATGTTGTGAAGGACCAGATATAAATGCTTCAAGTAGAAATATAAACTGATGATTTTGTTTCATTTCTCCTTCTGCTGTGGCCAGATGGGATGGAAAATATGCCCTTATGTCAGCTCTGGCATTACATTGAGAGCAGCATTTGCTCCACTTCAGTGTTATTTCTGAATATTATGGCCCACCTTTTGATCTGACTTTTCCCTTCTGTTCATCTCAGTCCTTCTGTATGGTTGAAAATGATCTGCCTATGTATAAGAGCCTGTATTAAAAAGGCAAACTGTGTGTTGTGTGGTCTAGCAGAAAAAAATTCTAGTTCTCTATGGCCAGCTCCCTCCGTGTCCTCCAGCAAAGCATTTAGTCCCCAGGCCTTAATATATCCATCTGTGAAATGGGCTTACTATATTTTAAATGCCTCAGCAACTTGTCATATGACTTAATATGCAGTTTGAAAATCCCAGTGAAACTGGACAGAGCTGTATCTTCAAGTCCCAAATGGGGAGGCAGCATGCAGGCAAACTCAGAGAAGAAATGAAGGGGAAAAACAGGACTTGAACCTTGCCTTGTCTCCTTCGGCATGTTTGCATATAAGAAGGTGGGGTGGGGGAAAAATCTTCTTGCCTTCTTATTTATGGCTTGTTTAGACTGAACTAACCCTGACAAGTTGCTTTGGAACAACTCAGTTAATCCTTCTAGCAAACATGTCTCCATTTTTGCACCAGGAGAAGTTGACAGTTTTATCTCAAAGGATTACAGAGCTACACACTGCAGGCTGCCCTTTCCCCTGTTTTTACCAGACTGCCACCAGATCAGGATTGGGAAGACACATTGCAAAAAGGAGAGGGCTATTACCTGAATTACGGCATTAGTTCACCTTGAACAGCAAACCTAGCACCTTTGCCCCCCCACCCAATCCCCTCTCCTGGTTTCTTGGAAACACTCCTGACACCAACACTATCTTATTTCTGGCACTGTCAATATATTTTATTTTCATAGGCATGTAGAAAACTCTATGGTTTTAACTTACACAATTACATTTGTATTTTTAAAATTCATTGCAATAGTTTGGCATCTGCAGGAATAATCTGAAAGGGTGTACAGCCTGTTCAGGACTGTGGTGGCTTAGTGGTTAAGATGATGAACTTTATGACTGAAAAGTTGGCAGGCTGGCAGTTCGAGACTGGAGTACTGCACAACGGAGTGAACGCCCATGTCTGTCCCAGCTCCTGCCAACCTAGCAGTTCAAAAGCAAGAAATTGCAAGTAGATAAATAGGGACCACTTTGGTGGGAAGGTAAACAGTGTTCTGTGCACTCCAGTGTCTAGTCATGCTTGCCAAATGTTTATGGAAGCGTCTGCAGATGCAGACAGCCCTGGCTCTTCGGCTATAAACAGAGATGAGCACTAAAGCCTAGAGTCAGATACGACTGGCTTTCAAGCAAGAGCAACCCACAGCCTGTTCATGATGCCTATTAATTGTTGATCTGATGGTAGTTTTTACAGTATATTATCATTGTATTTATAGAGTGTCTAGCTCTCATAAATCTTGTAGGAAGAGAATAATTTGATCTGAACTAAATTATTCAGCTGTCTTCAAGCACAAAGGAGGGCGTCCTGGTTTTATGGCTGGAGCCTGATATTCTCACCCTGATCTCTCTGGTCTTGATGGTCACTCTACGTACACTTCTTTCTGTTTAGTTGGAGTGTGCATGTTTCTTCAATGTACATGTGTACCTTTAAAGAAACACCAAATTTGGGATTCCATGGGAAGGAAACCCCTTCTTTGTCTCAACTTTAATGAGCATCTTTGGTTTTAAGCCATTTGTTGTTTGTTTGTTTCAATTAAATTTCTACTGTTTATGTACATCACCATAAAAAAATCCATTTTGGGATGAGAAGTGTGTGCATTATCTGTAAATAATAATAAATATGCCTTTCAGATGTGGCTTTCTTAAAATTCTAAAAAAAAAACCCTTACAACTGTCAATTGTCTGTTTCAAGTTGGATAGACCTGGTCTAAAATTTAAAATTTGACATCTGTTTATTTCTAAATAAACACAATTTGATTCTAAGTGTACTGAAGAGGTTTATTTTGTGGTATAGTAACAAGGATTACTATAAGGTTGAATCATGTGGAAGCTAGCTGGAGCAACATTAAGAGCTTTCATTGGTATGTGTAGTTCCTTTGCATACAGGACATTGGTCCTATATCTATAGTAGTGATGGCCAGATTTCCAGTGATAACTTTGTAAGCAGCTAGACTGGTTCCCACATATGAAATACACATGACACTATTCTGTTGAGCTTCTGGTGAGAGGAATACCATGCCAATGTAGTAATATTGGACTGTGCCACTTGTGCAGATGTTGCTGTGCAGCTTGTAAGCTCTATGAAGAATATTCATCTGCTTGCCCAGCGATATCACAGTAGCTAGTGGTGTGATTCCATGTGACTATGTGGATGAGATTTCTTGCTTAGCAGAAGCTGAATAGGACAATGTCCACAGTCTATCCCTGGGGCCATTCTCAAAGCCATATAGCCTATATGACAGTGTGGTGGCACTGATCTTGAGAACCCAACATCATTTATATCAAAATAAGGAAGCAGGGTAGATCTAGGAGTTGACACAAGGAATTATAAAGAGCCTTCCTAGATTGTGTCAGGGATCCCTAGTCTGGGATGGGAAAACTGTAGCCCATCAGATGTCACTGAAAGTCAGCTCCAACCAATGGGCAGGGAAAATGGGAAGTAACTCTACATCTAGAGGGGCACAGATCCCCCATTTTGCCTAGTATACCATAGTGTTTGGTGTTATGTCAAATGAATTCCATAACACCTGCTAGCTGGTCATAAAGACCATTGGTTACCTTCAGCAAACAGCTTCCATGACCACACTATCCCTACTCATGGAGGAGAAAAGGACAAGCTGAGACAGCAGCATTTAGCATACTTGTGGAACTTCAGTCTGCATTACATTTAAGATACATCTCTGAAGCATTTGATTCAGAACCAAAACAAAGCTTGAAAGATGGTATGCTAAAAATATCTCAAGTACAAACTGTGTTCATGATGGCGTGTGCTGTTCAAACTTTGGTGCCTTTTTCAAAACAGGAAGAAACATGGGTACATCTGAGGACTCTGAAGACAAGTCTACTACCTGCATATTTTGTTTCTAGAAAGATCTCCTGTTGTGGTTTAATGCAGTGTAACCATGGACACAGTCATTCATTTGTTTCTTTGGGTTCCGGTCTATAAAGTTGGCACAACTCTGAGATCAAAACCACACTGTACTGTGTATTAGGTAATCATATATTATGGGTGTAATCTTTTCAACGGTTTTTTTGTGGTCAAAGGCAAAGAACACACAGTAGAGACTACTTTGTTCAGATAGTTAGAATATCCCTAAGGCAAGATTAAGTGTGGTGTGCCTTAAAATCAAAAGCAAGCCAAGAAACCACATTTGTTCTCTTGTAGGTGCTTAATAGTTCAAAATACACATTTATATTATGAAAACATGCAACATATGGTAGCTTGGGGAGTTCTGATGAACCTCATCTCTTTTGTTCTCTGAGTTCAATACCTTTGGCAATCTGGAGCTGAAACAAGATCCATTTCAGTTTTGCTGTGAACACCTGTGCATGATAAAATGAACCTGCAATTTCCTAAAAGCTTGTAAAAGCTGTAAATAACCTCTTGGTCCAGAAGATCTAATGCCATCTGGTCATCTATTTGGATGATTAGGGCTGATGTGATTTTCAATTTCTTATAAGTAGTAATACATTCAGTACACTCATATACCACCTTGCTGCAAAATTGCTCAAGGTACTTTACATATGTTACAGTTTAAAATACAAAAAAAGAGAGGAAAATATGGACAAAGGAAAGAAAGGAAGACATTTAGGTACTAAGAAATTAATGGAAGGCTGAGGAAGGGAGGAACAAGCTGATAGTTCATCCCAGTCAATTGAGAGACAGGACCTCCCTCTCTTATCTCTCAAGTAAAATGGCTGCTCATGGGGAAAGTCTTACAATGGGACAGACCAAGGTGCAGTGGGTCCCACCAAAGTGGAAAGAAAGATGTGTCTCTTTGATCTTGGGGAAGATATTGGTGAAAGATAGAGAAAGGATTGGCTAAGGATTATATTCTACTAAATTGCCATTGTAATAAATATTTTTATCATGCTCTTTGTTCTCAGAACTCAAATTAGTATATGTGATTCCCTACCCCTCACCCCATACTTGTTACCCCATTTCAGGCTGGTAACAAGCATCAGGCATAAAGCACACTAAAGAAGTATATGCATGAAGGGGATCAATGTACTGAATGATACAGGATGAGAATGCTGCTGGCTTCATGCTCAATACTGCATGCCTTAATTGGTACCACAGCCTATGTGTGCAGATGTCTGTGGGAGCTAGAACCTTGGGCCTTCACAGTCTGGATTCTGCATTAATGTATGGGTATCCATGAGAGGGCAAGAAAGCCATTATACATTCAGGCTAGGACCCCAAAGCCTCCTTTGAAGTATGAAGTCCATGATTCATGCAGTTCCTGAAAGGGCCTATGGTGTTTGGTCCAAGCTTTACAACTCAACAAGGATATTGATCTAGGTTTTCCCAATCTACCTCCAGCACTCTTCTCTACTACATTTCACTGCTTATACAACAACAACAACAAACAATAAACAGCATGTCTGGGACTGTGTAACATGCATATGGCTACACAGGCTGACTCTTCTCCTAGGAGGCACAGACTCCCAACCTCTGTCTCTACAGCCAGATAGCTGAACCACTGAGGTATCCAGCCATCTTCACTATACCACAGTGAAACTTCTTAGCCATATACATAAACAAGTGTGGTACATGAAGCACTTCCTCAAGTAGGACCACAAGAGTACAAAATAGAAAAGTGAGCTGTTTCACATTAGAGTTATCTAAGAAATTCAGGCCTAGATTCAGTGTCTTTTTCTACGGTAGTACAGAGAATAATTAAAGATACTGTAGTCCTTTCCACAAATTCCACTTGCTTCGTATATAGATACAGTTATATAATTGTTGCTTAATGTTGCCTTGTAAACTGATGACAAAGATCAGAATGTTGTCTCCCACCAATGTTTATTAATGCAGATTTATACTGTGAGTTGGAGGATAATCCATTATAAACAATCTGCTGTAGCTGACTTGATCTTTGGTATTAGAATTAAAATATACTCTAATGAAAGGGAAAAGGAAACAGAAAAGGAAACAGGAAAATGTCAAGAAATACAGTCAAACCTTGCATAAAGAGTGCCTCGCTTAAAGAGCAGAATTTTCTCTGAATGTTCACTTCACTTAACAAATAAAACCAACCAAAAACTCACTTAACAAATAAATCAGGGTTCGCAATCCCTCCCACAGTTGGTCACTTACAATGGTGTTTCGCTTAAAGAGCAAACTCTCTTAAAGAGCAATCCTGTGGAACGCATTATGCTCTTTAAGTGAGGTACAACTGTACTATTTTCACTGAAAGCTATGAGTGTTAACGTGGATGGTTTCTTACATCAGGCTGTTTGTGGATCTTGCCAAGTTTTGGCAATCTGTGGTCCAAGAGTCGGAAACAACCTTCTTCTTAATCTCATGAAGGTTGGAAGGAGAGACCCTTTTATGAGGTATTTCAATCATGTCAAAAGGAGCCCTGGTAGTGCAGTGGTTAAACTGCTGTACTGTAACTAAAATGTTGTGAGTTCAAACCTGATGAAGCTCAAGGTTACCTCAGCCTTCCATCCTTTTGAGGTCAATAAAACGAGTACCTAGCATGTTGGAGGCAAAATGCTAATTAACTTGTGAACCGCCCAGAGAGTGCACTACGGGGCAATATATAAGTGTAATTGCTATTATTTTGTCTGTCCCTGAAGTTTTTGGAACTGGTGCATTGCTGGAATGTTGCAAGCAAAAATAAAGAAAACCCATACAGGAATTTTTTGAGCCCTCTTTCCCACATAGCCTTGGCTTTGTGTCCGAGGACAGACAGTTTTTATTGAAATGGCCTAGTGGTGGAATGGTGGTACAGTAGCAGCCTTCCTATGACAGTGGCTCCTCTTCTTCCTCACTGTTACTGTCATCTCCTTCTTCTGGTGATGCTGGGAGTCCTATCTTGTTACTGTCATTGCTATCCCTATTGTTATTGCTATTACCACATATTTATGCATGAAGAGGTGCAGCATAGCAGTATCCAAACCATGGGGGAAAGGAGAGTGTGCTTGGCTTCCTGCCTCAAACAGCAGAAGACACTGCCTCAAAGGCCCTGCCTAATTAGCCCGAGAAGTGGGTGGGTGGAACACAGCCTTTCAGAGGCACAAGGGTCCAGCCACCCCATTCCATTTGGTACTGGTTTTCCAATGTCTCCAACATGGGTGTCTTCTATGCTTCCAAGCAGGTCTCTAGGATGGAACCTAGGGATTTTGAAATGACATTTTCCAAATAACAGTTTCCAAATTCTCCCAGGTCAATTGTGCCTAGTCATGTTGGTTAGGCTTTCCAGCAGTTGTAGGTTACAAAAGGGACTTCTTCCCTGCTGTGATGTCTGCCAGCAAAAGCACACAAGTTACCACTGAGCTGTAGGACCTTCATTTTTTTCATTGCTAATAACATGGAATGACAATATATTCACAAACTGTGCAGCTCAAGAAGCTTTAAAAAAAATCTCCCGAGGTACCTGTGTGAACAAAAGATCATTGACACTATGTCTTCTACATATTAGTAGTGTAATTAAGGTCCTTTAAGAAGCTCTAACATGGGGGGGGGGAAGTATTTAAAGAAATATGGAATAAGAGTTTAGAAAGAAATGAAGACTGGCTCTCAACATTGCTGTGAATGCAAAAGTCAGTTTGAAATAAAGGCAAGGTTATGGGTTTTACGGAGTACACTATAAGGCAAAATGGTGAAAATAAAAAGGTAAGTTATAGCCAAGGGAGATACGGTGGAAAATAGGCTGGTAAGAAGCAAATAAAAGCTAAGCAGAAAGCAGCACAGCCACTGAAGGGCACGGATGGGAAAGGGGGGAATTACAGTGAGGTTTAGGAATAGTTGGGACTATGGTGGCTTAGTGGTTAAGATACTGAACCTGATGATTGGAAGGTCGGCAGGTCAGCAGTTCAAGACCTGAGTACTGTAGAATGGAGTGAGCTCTTGTCTCTGTCCCAGCTCCCACCAACCTAGCAGTTTGAAAGCAAGAAATTGCAAGTAGATAAATAGTTACCACTTTGATGGGAAGGTAGCAGCATTCTGTGCACTCTGGTGTCTAGACATGCCTGCCACATGCCCATAAACATCTGCAGATGCAGACAGCACTGGCTCTTTGGCTATAAATAGAGATGAGCACCAAACCCTAGAGTTGGATACAACTAGCTTTCAAGCAAGGTCTACCTTTAGCTTTACCTTAGGAATAGTTGCATCCATAAGAAAAAAACAAAGAGAAAGGTACAAAGCATATATAGTCTATTGTACACTTTAGAAAATATTGAGGCAATATTTCATATTTCCAACCAGACCGCTTACTTGGATTTGTAAGTGGATTTACACCACTCACAAGTTGACTTTCTGTTTTAAATTATTCCTGTCATAAAGTGTGAAAAGGTTTTGAAAAATGGGGTGGGGAAAAAATAAGGGCCACTGGCCTTTGCCTCTGGCCCCTCTGATCCATGTCCACCCAAACTCTGCCCCGGCTGCTGCACAACATGGACAAAGTCTGAAAGAGTTAATGGAATGAATTTTGCACTCCCTTCTTTCAGTGTGGCAGAAAAATACCCAGAAGGCAGGACTGCACAAGGTGCAACTTGCAAAGATGGATAAAGCTCACCCAGCATGAATGGAGGATTGTCAGGGGCTTAGCAAATTTCCTGTTTTTCGCTTTGGCTGGGACTTCAAAAACCTGAGATCTTGTTGCTGTCAAACAGCTGGGCTGATCAGTGCAAAAGTGAAGCTCTTGTAAGCAGAATGTTCTGAATGAAACATTCAAACTTATACCACTGGACTGATTTATTTCAGCCACTGTCTTGTGATATTGTTCTCCTTTAGTTTTTATAACATGGTTTCAAAATTTTCTAACAAGGTAGAAGGTCAGCAGTTCGATTCCCGAGTACTGCAGGACGGAATGAGCTCCCGTCTCTGTTCCAGCTCCTGCCAACCTAGCAGTTCGAAAGCAAGAAATTGCAAGTAGATAAATAGGGACCACTTCAGTGGGAAGGTAACAGCATTCCATGTGCTCCGGTGTCTAGTCATGCCTGCCACATGACTATGGAAACGTCTGCAGAAATAGACAGCGTTGGCTCTTTGGCTTAGAAACAGATATGAGCACTGACCCCTAGAGTCGGATATGACTGGCTTTCGAGCAAGGGAAACCTTTACCTTTACTAATATCCTTACATACAGTATCCCATGAGCCTGGGATACTGTATGTGTTTCTTCTCCGTGACACACGAGTCCTTTGTGAGATGGAAAACTTTCACCATGGGAATAAAAGGAAGTTGACAAGGGTTTAGGTGGAAATTAAAGGAAGGCAGGAGCTCAGTCTATATCAAAATATTAAACTAGATGAGGCTAAGCTAAACCTATGGAAAGGAAAAACAACACATGATGTTTATGTTATCAGGAAAAAGAAAATGTCATTGGGTGAATTTGGCAGGAGTGTATGGGTAATCTGGACCAATGTGAGCTGTAAAGTATAAAATCCAAAGCTTGGAATCCTGTTATGACGTTTAAAGTGAGCACCATCAATAATACTTGTGTCTGTGAAATTCCAGGAAATGTTTTGTGGGATATGATACGTTTTGTTTATTCAGATGAAGGCAGGGCTGTGATCAAGTCATTAAGCAGTTGCATTTTTCAACTAGGGTTCAGAACTTGAATCCTTTTGTTTTTCTTTTCACTATCTCAGGCGAGTTACTGAAGCATGACCCACATGTGTCTCCTAGAAGTTTAGTGGACTTCCATTTGGAACTTTTATCAGGTGTTTAAAAACAATGAGTAAAATATGGTTCTAAGACATCTTCTATTAATTTATTTTGCCTTTAATGGAGGCTGGAATAATAAGAATTATATGTCACAGGGAGGGCGGGCATCAGGATTTTAGAGATGCTTAGGTGGAGCATAGCCAAAAAAAAAAAAGGTTGGGAACAACTGCTCTAGAAAGTTTGCAAAGCATAGAATTATGGAGCCATAGCAACAACAGAAAATTGGGAAATGAAGTGAAGCATTAAGAGGAGCTGGTTAGTTGCAGGCACGTAAGCTTTGAGAACAACAGGAGACAATGAAACAGGATGGGCAACCTCAGCAAGTTAGTGGGCAAAATTCTGCAGGTTGTACCAGACTTACAAATCATCAGTTTAGAACGAATGAACAAAAACACTCAAAAACAGGAACAGCTCAAATTGTATTATTTTAGAGAGGTGTGTGTTGAAAAATGGATTTTTAAATGCTGGCCTTTAAGACAACAGGTCAATGGCTCCTTGTCATGTTGGTTAGGGTTTCCAGAAGCTGTAGGTTACAAAAAAAAAAAAGAGAGACTTCATCTATGCTCTGATTTCTGCTTGAAAAAGCAATTACACCTAAGTTATAGGACCTTCCATACTAATAACTTGGAATGATAATATATTCACAGTTCAAGTGAAGACAACAGAGTCTTACAGTACCTCAAAAACTAGTACTGTATACAGTATTTTGTTCAAAGCTTTTGTGGATCGTCATCTCTTTTTTCCATGCAGCTGAAAAAGTGGGCCATAGACTGCTAAAGCTTATGCTAGAATAAAATATGTTAATCTTTTAGATGTCATAACACTCTGTTGCTTTCACTGTAGCACAGAGGAGGAAACAGGTTCAGTTTCTCAAGGCACTTAGCTTCTTCTTCTTTCATGTCCTGATCAAACCTTGGACTGCCAAAATGAAGCCACCTTCTTGGCTTTGTTGTTGGTCAAACTTAAATCTTCATCAGTGCATGTTTCTAGTAGGAAATAGTATCTGTGGTAGGCAGAAAGAGCCTCCTTGAAGATTGTGGGTACTTTTTACATTTTTGAACCACAATAGAGTGTACCCTGGACAATGGTTTTCCCAGCTAATCTTTCTCACACCTTCTTCTTCTTCTTCTTCTTCTTCTTCTTCTTCTTCTTCTTCTTCTTCTTCTTCTTCTTCTTCTTCTTCTTCTTCTTCTTCTTCTTCTTCTTCTTCTTCTTCTTCTTCTTCTTCTTCTTCTTCTTCTTCTTCTTCTTCTTCTTCTTCTTCTTCTTCTTCTTCTTCTTCTTCTTCTTCTTCTTCTTCTTCTTCTTCTTCTTCTTCTTCTTCTTCTTCTTCTTCTTCTTCTTCTTCTTCTTCTTCTTCTTCTTCTTCTTCTTCTTCTTCTTCTTCTTCTTCTTCTTCTTCTTCTTCTTCTTCTTCTTCTTCTTCTTCCTCCTCCTCCTTGTCTAGCCCAGATGTGAAACTGCCAAAATGAAGCCACTTTCACCTGACCTAGTGTGAGAAAGATTAGCTGGCAACACAAGGTTGCCGTTACCATGGTACGTTCAAAAATATCACAATCATTGAGAAGCATCTTTCTGTGTACCCCTTCTCACTCCTTCTCAAACCAAAGGAAATGAGGAATGAATTCATCAAAAAGGTTTTTGTCAAAACCAACCTTAAAAATGATCTGAAAATGTTCAATTCCTTTTTAGCCTAATTTTTTAATATTGTAGTAACTCATATTTTTAATTGTTAACAGTGAAGTGAATTTTGATAATGATGGTTTTAAATTATGTATTTTTATTCCTGTTTTGTAAGCCGCCCAGAGTTGGGATTACCCGATTGGGGCGGGATAACAAGTTGGAACAAATAAATAAATAAAAATAAATCTCAATAAATATTGAGGGACTTCCTAGTAATAAAACACTAGCTAATATAATAAAAACATAATGAAATACTGTAAGATCACAATTAAAGGAATAATGCAAATCAAAACCAGTAGAGGTACTGGCACAGGATAAAGCACAGCACAGATAAAAGATTAAAACAAATAAGCAAATACTAAAGCCACTCTCAGGTACAAGAGATAAAACAGCACAGATTACAAATGTGAAAATTGCCTGGAAAGAACTTTTACCTTGAAAAGTAATATGAAAAACACTCTATTGTTGGCTGTAATACTGAATATGACTGTAGAACCAAGGATTGACTGTAAAAAAATAGAAAAAGAAAGTAACACACATGTTGTGTTTGCTTTGTAAACTTCAGGATTCATTAACCTCAGTAATGTCATTAGATGAGCAAGACTCTTTCCCATGAATTAGTGCTTGCTCAAAAAGGTGGCTGTTTTACAAGCAAAGGCCTTTGTGGCTATAATGTGTGTGTGTGTGTGTGTGTGTGTGTGTGTGTGTGTGTGTGTGTGTGTGTGTGTGTGTGTGTGTGTGCGCACCCCCTTTGCAACAGTTGCCTCGCATCAAACAACCCTTCAAAAGATTTTCCTGGGTGGTTCACTGAGGGGCTATTGTGAAAGTCTGTGGTTGTAGGCAAACCCTATTGCTTAACTTGTAAGACCAAGTTTGAACATGGAGCTGGCGAGGTGTACACAAGACAAATAAATTGTGCCAGTGCTCCTCCTAGCTCCTCTGAATAGCAACACTGTCTTCACTTTCTGTAGTTATCATACTCAATCTTCAACTAAAAGCAGCTCACCTTCCTTTTTCATGTACAGTATATGATAGTTATCAAAGGGTGCTGCTTTGGTTGTTGTTCAGTCGCACAGTCAATTACGACCCCCTATGACCCCCCTGGACCATTGCACGCCAGGCACTCCTATCCTCCACCATCCTCCTCAACCCACCCAACTCTGTGCCCATTGCATCAACAATACCATCTAGCCATCTCATTCTCTGCTACCCCCTTCTTCTTTTGCCCTTGACATTTCCCAGGATCAAAGCTTTCTCAAGTGAATCCTCCCTTCTCATTTGATGTCTAAAGTACTTTAGCTTCATCTTCACTATTTGACCTTCCAAAGAGCGATCAGGGTTGATTTCTTCTAAGATTGACCTAGTCGTTCTCCTCGGTGTCCAGGGCACTCTCAAGACTCCCCTCCAACACCACATTTCAAAGGCGTCTATTCTTCTGCACTCTGCTTTCCTTATAGTCCAGCTCTCACTAACATACATTACTACCAGGAATACCATTGCTTTGACTATGCGGACTTTTGTTTGTAAGGTGATGTCCCTACTTTTAACTATGTTCCCCAGGTTTCTCATAACTTGTCTCCCAAGAATCAATCACCTTTTTATTTCATGGCCGCAATCACCATCTGCAGTGATCTTGGAGCCTAAAAATGTAAAATCTGTCACTGCTTCTACTTCTTCCCCATCTATTCTCCGGGGAGTGATATAGCCTGTTGCCATTACAGTATCTTGGTTTTCTTGATGTTGAGTCTCAAGCCAGCTTTTGAACTCTCTTCTTTCAACCTAAGCAGGAGTTTCTTTAGGTTTTCCTCACTTTCTGCCATTAAGGTATCTGTGTATCTAAAATTGTTGATGCAATTTTAATTCCAACTTGTGATTCATCCAGCCCTGCTTTGCACATTATGTGCTCTGTATATTAAATAAGCAGGGTGACAAAATGCAGCCTTTTCTCACTCCTTTTCCTATTCCAAACCACTCAGTCATTCCGTATCCTGTCCTAACTGTTGCTTCATGACAATTGTACAGATTTCTGATGAGACCTATAAGGTGTTCTGGTATTCCCATTTCTTTAATTACTTGCCACATTTTGTCAAATGCTTTGGTGTAGTCAATGTATACTGATCTTTTCCAATCCTGTGGCCACTGCTGTGTTTTCCAAATCTGCTGGCATATGGAATGCGGTATTTTAACTCCATCATCTTTTAGGGCTTTGAATAATTCAGCTGGGATACCATCATCTCCACTGGCTTTGTTGTTGGCAGTGCTTTTTAGGGCCTTCCTGACTTCACTCTGTAGGATGTCCGGCTCAAGTTCAGTGTTCTCATCACTGTGATTAACAGGGGTATTGAGGTTTTTCTTGTAGAGTTCTTCTGTGTTCTTTCTCCATCTTTTCTTAATCTCTTCTGTATCCACTAAATCCCTGCCACTTTTGTCCCTTATACCGGTCATTTTTGCTTTAAACATATCTCTTGAATACACTTAAAAGATTGTTGTTGCTCTTTGTCATTTACCTGTTATCTGGAATGATTCTGCTATTTAGTGGATACAGTGACATCCACCGTGTATGTTTGACCTGAATGAACTAAACAGTATGACAGTTTAAAAAAAAAAACACACAACCAAACACCTTTACAACATTTCTTCTTCTTCTTGACTAAAAAAAAAATTCCTAGTGGAAATCTAGTTTTTCTGCCTATTATGTTCCTCTCAAAAGACCACTTGCCCCCTAATGCCTTGTAGCTTGCAAATAGATTTGTTAGCTTCCATGTCAACCTGCTCTTGTTCTAAGGTCATCTGGTGATGGGTTTCTTCATGTGCCTCTACCCTCTGAGCTGAAATGGGGGAACTGTAATAATGTAGACATTTGCACTGACAGAGTACAGTAGATTGGCGCTGAGCTTGTCAGCACTGAAAATAACAAACAAGTGGGGATTAGATAAGAGAAAAACTTAAGCTATGCACATGATAGTTTCATTAAAAAGTTCATTCCTGGTTGCTTTCCAGCTTCCTTCACTAACCTTCCTTATTTGTATCAGAGTGTCACACAATTCAAAATTATGAACATACAGTATGTATGTACAGTATTTTATGATATGTTAAACTGTCCTGGGTCACCTTTGGCAAGGGGTGGTGGTATAGAAATGTAAATAAATAAATAAATAAATAAATAAAAGAAACTAAATGTTGAAATAATTAGACTACTTCAATAGCATTATCTTATTTACTAGATCTTCTTTTGTACACATGGTAGGGCATAAATTGTATGCACATAGGTGCTGAATTGATTGGATTTCTCCCCATTAACAGAGAATTTGAAATTTATCCAAGTACAGTAGCTCCATTTTACTTGATAGGACATCATCTTTCACCACATCTACAGGCCACATAGCTTTCTTGGGATCCCTCTCCTTCAATGTCTGATGATGAGGTCAGTGTCACCATTCACCGAATGGTAAGGCGATCCCTATTCCATACAAAGCATGATAAAAATTAGTACCTTCTTATTTTCCTAAGAGATTATAATTTGCACATGGTGATAATGTATTTTTAACTTAAACACTCCAGACAGAGATTGCAGATCTCCTGGCCCACAAAAGAGACAACACAGGGAAGCTGTTCTCTTTTTAACACTTATTAATGTAAGTTAAAAACACAGATGAAACAATGGTAGAAAATACAAGAGGGTAGAAAGTAGGAGATATCATATGGAAGCCCAATTTTTAAAACATCTCTTAATAAGGCAGAGATAATTACCAAATAAAGGCTACATCTGTAAGGGCCTTCTGGAGAAGCAGTTGTCAAATTCAGCAGAAAGCTATTGGATGAATAGATTTTGAATGGTGAATGTATTTGTGATTGTCATCTTGGGGTGACCATGTGACAGCATATTCACCAAGGATGGGATACAATAAAGTGGGCAATTTAGTTTAACCCCCGATGAGAATGGGATGATTTGGTCTGGATTTGCTTGCTTGCAATATAGATATAATTGAACAAACCCACCCCCAAACAGCCCCAGACAACAGGCTATATGTCTGTGTAGACAGCTCCTTAGTGAATATTACTTGCATAATGTACTTGAAACTGATATGCATTTGGTATGAAATATCTCTGTGAGAACGAATCCAAAGAACATCATTGACCAGGTATCTCTTCATTGCTACAAATAAAGAGGCCTCGATACTCATGTGCCAACCCTGTGGTATTTTCATCTCATGTTCAGATGGCTCCTTTTGTTGCAGGAGATGCATTGCTTAACAATGAGTTTCACACAAAGGTTCCCCATGATAGGAAAGAGAGACAGGATGTAGACTTTGAAAGTCTGCTGGTCCAATCAGGATTTTTATAGCCCCAGGTTCTGAAGCAAGAAGACTATCTGGAGGGCTGTTTAAACGATTAAAAATACAGTACAAAACACAGCACAGTGGTTTCTACACCCCTAAACATTGACTTTTATCCATTGCCAGCTGGAATTGTTCTAATTTGTTCTTGAGACATCTCAAAAACTGCAGCTCCTGGCTGGGCCATTTGAAAAAATTGCTATGTAGTGAAAAGAAAAAGTGAAGTAATGACTTTGGGGTGTTTCCCTTCTGGTGGGTTAGCTTTCATGTCCCTTTACAAAGCTGTATAGAGGCCATTGTTAGGCCTCACTTAAACAGAAACTAATAGCCTTCCCAAATAAGGTCTCCTCCAACTGGTATTGTCAAAGAGCAGCCCAAATGGTCTTTCTGTATCCTTGCTATCTCCAGATGGTTCAAGAAATGTGAAGTTTAGGATTTATTTATTTTTGTTTATTTATTTATTCAGATTTATATTGCCGCCCACTCGCTGAGGCGACTGGATATTGTTGCTGTGGAGTTCCAATGATTTAGTTTCTATTTTCCATCCAATCATTTTTTAAAACAGTAATTACTATTGTTTTACTTTATTTTACTCTAAAAAGCAACAACACTAAAACAGAACATATTTTTAAAAATAAACAAGGGGCTCCATTATATAAAAAGACACATTTCCTAATCTAAGATGGATTACAGTTATTCTTATATAAAGAATGCCTGAAATTGAAATGTCATGAAGTGGACAGCTTGGGACTTTAAGGAAGTTATTCTAAATGGAAGGAGGTGGAACAATGAAGCATTCAGAAAGTGGATCTCTGATCAACCACAGGCTCTGCCCTAGCAGAACCAAAATAGCAATGGAGCTACTCTCCCCAAGGTATTTTTTTGCAACTTTCAAAGGGGAAAACAACTTTCTCATTCCTCACAATGGGAGGAGATTTATTTAGACCAGTTCCAGGAGTAGGCCCCATCTCCTGCCATGCTAATGCACAGTTTAAGACTCTGTTGAGCAGATGCCCTCACCCTCCCTGTCAAATGGATGCTCCAGCACACCTTTTCCCGTCTTCTAAAGATGGTGTTCTGGCTATGTAGATCATGCAGGCCATTTTTTTCAGCCTCCGCTTCTGCTGCTGCTCTAGATATATCATACGCCTTCCTCCTACATCACCACGTTGTGGTCTTCTTTTCATCCCTTCCTCTTTCTTTCAGAAGGGAATAAGAATTTTCATTCTACAAATGAGCCAGGTTCTCATGTCCACAGAATGTTGCCCATTCTTCTTCTAGAGAAAATGACTGGCAAAATCTCCATATCCTCTGTGAATGGTCTGGAATAGGGACCTTTATCCTTTTGAAAGCATATTTCTGCTCAGCCCTGTGGCTTTAGGACAGGGGTGCCCAAACTCCAGCCCACGGGCCTAATTGGCCCTCTGCATATAATTAATGTGGCCCATGGTGAGCATCCCCACCCACCTCCACCACCTGATATCAGCTGCCCTGAGCAGCCTCTCACTTGATCCTTTCCCCTCAGCAACCTGTGCTGAAGCTGATCGCTGCCTTAGGGGAATTTTTGGAGCCTTCTGCAAGTCAAAATTCGTGGCACTAAGAGAGCCCCCTGGCACACTCGGGATAACATTGTGACTCCTTCAAAAGGGTTCTAAGTGCTATGGGGTGTTGTATAAGTATAATTGCTATTGATAGTAAATATTTTTCCCAGTGTGAGCACTTATGGATAAATGCCCAACTCCTCAAATACTTTAGTTAGCTTTTAATGTGTTACTTTATTTTCCTTCCTTTCTTCCTAGGACTGTAAAATGGTTGATCCCTCTTGAAGAGTTCTGGTTTGTTTCTGGTTTGATTGTGAATGTTATTCTAATACTTGCTTGGTAGAAAATATGTTGGGAAAAAAATAAAGGACTGAGATTGTACATAAAATCAGTACAGTTTATTAGTTAATCAAAGATGATATACAGTACTGTATGTCAGCCTTTCTGAGGCCATACCTCTCTCTTACATAGACATATCTCTAGTCAGAAAAATATGCACAGACACTGAAATTTGTTGCTCATAAAACACGCACACTCGGAGTGCAATCATACAAGTAATCTAAACAATTTGTCAATACTTACTCTGTTCTCTAATGACTCAGATTCCACAATCTCTTCTGTCCATTTCCCACTTTGTTGGGCTTTATACTTCAGAAAATTTTGAACACCCTCAAATATTCCATAAAACTTCAACAACGTGATAAGCAAGAGTATTAGAAATCATACTTCTGGGCTGAGTACAATTCCATGCTTAGAGGTCCAGCTGACTTCAACAGGGCCCACTATCTCAGTGGCGTGGTGTACCAGGAGAAGGGAATTCAAAATCCTCACTGTGCCTCCTGGAAGAGACTGACTGAGATTACCCTGAACATGTGTGGTTGGTATCTGATAAAGCATTGGGCAAGCTGCAATGTCTCAGAGCACCATCAGAAGAACGGATCAATAAACCAGTTTTCAGAACTACTGTATCTAGAAAGCCTTAGGAAGTTCTCCATTGGTCAGGAAAAACTTGATTGCACATAATTATTTTTAGTGCCAATTAAGTGTGTAGCCTTTGGCTTGCAGCCATAGGTTCTAGGGTACAGCATTTACTTGCCCTGGTTTTAATACTTAGCTTAAGGACGATGTGTTAATCTAGCCTGCTAAGGCCCATGAAGCCACACAGTATGCCATGAGATGAGAGGCAGAGCTTGGCCATTTTGAGGAGAAATTGTAGAGAAGAGTTATTCTGAGATGCAGATGGCAGGATGGGACATTGGCAGATCTTATTTCACACAGCTAGATGCATGGAAACACACTCTCCTTTCCCATTATTGTAACTTTTTTGCTGGGTTTAACATCTTCTTTCTATAACTTATTACTATAGAAGCTGTTAGTTCTCCAATGACAGCATGACTAATGTGTCCCATGCGTGCTTTTATTTTCAAATGGAAGGGCATGAATTTAAGCAGTTAGTGATGTGTGTGATGAATGTTAAGACAGACTGAAGATATTCCAAAGCTATGCTGAAAGTGTAAGTTTAGCTGGTAAGAGCTCTGGGTGAAGAGTCACCATGGGATTTGCAAGTTTCCCCCAAGCAAGTGCAGAACAAAAGCTCCACTGTTCCTGCAACGTTTTAAATCACGGCTCTATCTTATTTTGTCTGATATTTTGCCAGTCATGTCCTGAACTCCTGGAAACGGATGAAATAAAGGGGAGGAAAAACACAAAGCACACACCTTTGTATAGCAAAGAAGAACACGCATTCCATTTTCCCTCTCTCATGGTGATCCATTTACCTTAACATGTGGCCCTTCAAACAGGGCCCCATATTAGAAGGGATATTCAGTTTGGCTCGCCAAGCTATTATGATCAAGACTGTTATTGTTACCTGTGTTAACAGCATCATTAATTGGGCAATGTACAAAACATGTAAATAAAGGCTTATCCAGATGGAGCAAAATTCTACTGCCATTGACAGCACTTCGTTCTGGTTTATCCCTGAGGGGATGGATACGTTATAGAATACATCAAATTGTCCATTAATTAGATTTTTTGGGCAGAGTACATGCTTTTATCAAGGGCGAAACTAGTACTGAGGAATTATTTCTTCTTTATATTACTCTTCCTATCATTTAAAGAAGCTATACAGACAATACAGTAAAATCCTGACTTACGTAACAAGTCTGTTCCATAGGCTTTTACATAAATCAGGTTTTTATGTAATTTGAAGCAAACCCATAGAAAAAAAAAGATTTTTTACATAACTTGAACACATAGGAAAAATGAACTTTTAAAGTAAATTAAAGCAAACCCAAAGAGAATTGAATTTTTACATAAATCAAAGCAAACCCATTGGAAAAATGATTTTTTTACGTAACTCAAAGCAAACCCATAGGAAATTGCACTACATAAATCAGGACATTTATATAAATTGGGACATGGTTTTAGCACAAAATCATTACGTAAGTCAAATTTTACATAACTCGAGGTGTACGTGAGGCGGGGTTTTATTGTACTTTAATTTTTGCATGGTTTTGGAGAAATTAGAAATGATGGTGCCAGTTTAGCATATTTAAACACAGAACTATCTAATATACAGGGAAAGAGATATAAATGAAAGAGAAGAACATGTGAAGCAGAAGGTCAGATTGCATTTGAGCACAGAACAGGGATGGGAGAGAACAAGAGGGATGATTAATAGAATGATCAGTGGAGCCTAGAGCTAGGTAACAAAACAATGATAACAGATGAATGGGCATGGCAGCAGGAAGGGGGCCTGCCAGTTCAAGGCAGGAAAGAAGAGCTATCATGGTGCAGTGGTTAAGCTGTAGCCAAAACTCCATTCACAATCTGAGTTCAATCCTGACTGGAACAAGGTTGAGTCAACCTTCCATCCTTCTGAGGTTGGTAAAATGAGCACCCAGCATATTTGGGGCAAAAATGCTAATTACCTTGTGAACTGCCCAGAAATGGGGTGGTATATAAGTGTAATTGCTGTTGCTAAGGGCTGGTATATAAGTGGAGACAACAGCAATAATAAATTACTGTTTTGACTAGGGCACAAGCTAAAGATTCCTCAAACCTGCAGATATTGCCTGGTACTTGGTATACACAGAACAGGAATCTTCAATATATAAGCAGACCTTAAAGAAAAACATTGTTTTTGAAGTGGTAGAAAAGTTTTCTGTGTAGTTTTTTTAAAAAAGAACCCCTACAATTGTTGTGATTTGTTTAACCTATATTATTGCCAATACAGTATGTGCATTCCCCCCACGTGGGGGAGGGGGGGGGAAAAGAATCATTTTTATTTTGTTGTCACTTATAAATTTATTTGGTTTATTTATTTTTAATGTTTAATCTCTAATTGGGTTATAAGCCATACAGATTGGGAGAATATCCCAGATGGGTGGGAAATAAATAAATAAATAAATAAAATTGAGAGTGTTCTAAACATGCAGCGTGTCACTGATTTTGGTGGAATGAATACTAAATCTGTGTGCATGGATTTCTCCTGTCCTCAGTGTAGATGAGAAAACAACACAGGTCTAGCCAGTGTATTGAGGCTCTCTTTCATTACCATGGACAGATCCACTTCTGTTAGACAACGTTAAGGAATGTTTTGACTTTGTAAACATTTTGGATTGAATGTAATAGCATTTGCAACTACTGTATTACCTTTGTTATTTTGTGGAACTCAACTAGGACAGCAAAAAGATACCTAGATTGGAACAAAGGCAACCTGGAGAAACCTAGGGCTGATTGCCACAGGCATAGTTTAACTAAAGTAATAAATGCTACTGAAAAAATGCATTGATGATAATACTTTTCCAGAAAATGTGAAGTCCTCTTTGGGGAGGGGGGGTGGAATCACCATGTGACTATGGAAAAATTGGTTTGAGGGAAACATTGGCCACATAATATTCTTCAAACATTCTAGTAACAGATATAAACAGGCCATAGCACAAAACATTAGAAAACATGGGTTAGCTGGTGGGGGCATGTTATCGTCCATGATTTACTTGAAAAAGGGAGGGATAGATCTGTGATTGATAGTAATGCTTCTGCATTTCTGCAGAGCTTTTTCTAAGAGCTCAAAGCATTCCTCTATTGTCAGTCAGGACCCTACCATGCTTGGCAAGCTTTTGGTTTTCACAGGAGGCAAGATGGTAATGAGGTCATATTTTCATTATTACAATTAAAAAACGTGACCTCATGGGAAAATGCAGAACCTGTGGCTTAGCAGGCATAATCATATAACAGCAAATAAAGTGCTGGATTCTTGGAAAGTCTTTTATCTTGAGAGCTGCTGGCTACAAATTCTACAGCGTTTGTTACGAATCAAATTATAAGAGGATGCAGCAGCCTATCACACCATGCACAACTAAAGATACATCAACAAGGCCATACAGAAAACATTACTTCTTATGTGCCCTCACACCTAATTTGCTGACTCGCAATTTCACATTTTTATTAGATTTTCACATCATAGAATAATAGAATCATGGAACTGAAGAGTGGGAAGGAACCCAAAGGATTGTTGAGTCTATCCCCTACCAGTGTAGGAAATCCACAGGTAAAGTATCCCTCATAAATGGCTACCCAATGGTTCTTAAAAATCTCCATCAACCTACAAGGCAGCCAAATTCACTGCTGAATGACCCCCACTGTTAGAAAGTTTTTAATGTTTTCTTAAAACCTCTCTCTCTCTCTCACTCTCTTTCTCTTTTGGTAACTTGAATCCATTAGTTCTGGTCCTATACCTCAGACATATGGAATGCTGAATGTTTAATATTTTTTGGTTTATTATTGTTTATAGCTGTTGGCTCTGCTTTTTCTATAGTTATAAATTTTTAAATTAGTATACACTGTCCAGAGTGGGAAAATAACCCAGATGGGAGGAATATAAATGTAATAATAAAATAAAATAGATACATATAATCTTGAGCTGCCTTTAAAAAAACAAGAAGTCTGCTCCATCTTTCATGTGTCAGTCTTTTAAATGCATGAAGATGTCTATTATATTGTTTCTCCATCTTCTCTTCTCTTGACTGAACATGGCTCCCTTAACCTTTTCTCATAGGGTTTGGTCTCAAACCTCTGACTGATCTGCAGTGCCAGATTAAGCCAGCACGAGGCCTGTAGAAAATTGTGTCAAGAGGCCCTTGCTTAGATTTAGGATTTAGGATACCTATAAAACAAAAGACCACTAGTAAAAACAAAGTAGTAAAAACAAACTTTTACCTAATGCAAGAGAAATTCTCCCGATTGGGGCGGGTAACAAATGCAATAAATAATATAAAAATAATAATATTGCACTGTCTTCTTGTCAGCTGTTGTATCAATAAACAGCAGCAGGCAAATAAACAATACCACATAAGAATTGCAAGAAATAACACACCGCCACTTCTCCCCATGCCATCCATTAAGCAAAAACCTGTAAAACAAAACACAGCTCACACATCGATTGACTCTGCCACTCAACACAAATTTGCGTTAATGCGGAGTAGCGTGTAAGATGTGTGTGCAGACAAAGATGGCTCAACCCATGCTTGCATCTTTACTCTATGGTGTGCATTGAATGCTCGAATGAGGCGTCGGCAAGTCTCTCCAAGTTAATTTTTTTAAAAAATCAATGCGAATGAACTGAATATTTAAATTTGGATTTTCATTATAACCGAACGCAGTGGCTGGGGGCCCCAGAGATGCGGGGCCCATAGCATTTGCTACTCCTGCTATCTGGCTGATCCGGCACTGCCATTCTGGTTGTTTTCCTATGAATGCATTCCAGCTTCTCAATATCCTCTAAAACTGTGGTACTCAGGATTGGGCGCAGTACTTGAGGTAAGGTGTGGCCAAAGGAGAATAATATTGAATTTTTGTTTTGCTGCTTCACCAACTGTTGGCTCATGTTCAGCTTGTGATCTACTGAGATCCCAGATGCTTTTCTAAGCCAGCTTTTACCCATCCTATATTTGCGTATCTGATTTTTCCTGCTTAGGTGCAAGGCTTTACATTATTTCCGGGTTGAAGCTCATTTTGTTTGTATTGGTCTAGTTTTCTAATCTGTTAGAGTCCTGACACTGTCTTCTGCTATATTAGCTACCCCATATATACCAAGCCTGTCAGTCTTTGCTGGGGGGAGGGGGAGAAGATAAGTTTAGTCTGGCATGATTTGTTTTTGAGAAACCCATGCTGAGTCTTCAAAATCACAGTTCCACTCCCCTCACGCAGTGCTCACAGGTTGACTGTTTAATGATCTGTTCAACAGCCTTTCCTGGTATCGATGTCAAGCTCATTGGTCCATAGTTCCCTGGCTCTCCCCCCCCTTCCTTTTTGAAGATGACATTTGCTCACTTCAATCTTCAGGGACATCATTTGTTCTCTAAGAATTCTTGAAGATTATAGACAGAGGCTCAGAGATTATATCTGCAAGCTCCTTTAGTACCTTTGGATGTTCAACTTGTTCTGAAGATATAAATTCATTTAAGGTGGCTAGGTTCTCCCATAAATCTCTTTCTGTATGTTGGGGCAGCTGCCCTCTCATTTTCTTATTCTTTTGGGACCAGTTTGGGCACTGTTTTCCTTTTGTGAGAAACCAGAGGTGAAGTAGCAGTTCCACAATTCTTCTCTCTGTTGCCCTTTAGTAATTCTTCATCTTTCCCATGCCTTGTTCCTCTTTTTGCTTCAAACACAGCCGAAAATCCCTTCTTGTTTCTTTTTAAAAATCTTTCTTACAAATCTGAGCTCATTTTCAGCTTTACTCTCCTAACCTTTTCTCTACAAATATTGGAGATCTCTTTGGACTCTTCCTTGGTGATTTGCCCTACCTCCCACTTCCTATGCATGCCACTTTTAAACTGTAGCTCACCCGAGAGCTCTTTAATATAATCACCCTAGTTTCTTTCATAGTCCACATTTCATTTTACACTTAAGAAAGTGTTATTTCTGACCATAGGCTCTTGCCCATTATTTTTGTGAGCTTACTGAAATTAGATTTCCTAAAATCTAGAGTATGTATTAGTTTTCTCTGTAATAATAATAATAATAATAATAATAATAATAATAATAATAATAATAATAATAATAATAATAATAATAATAATAATAATAATAATAATAATAACCTTAAGAGATCATAGTCACTTCTACCCAAAGTTCTCACTATTTTCATTTATTTCACCAATTCTTCTCTATTAGACAACAATCAGATTTGGGATAGCTGATACTGTACTTTAGTTGCTTCCTCTACTGTCTGAAATATTAAGTTGTCAGCACGTGAGTGAGGAATTTGATCACCTTACTTTCTTAGTAGAGTTGGACTTCCATTTCATTAATTTAATTTCATTTATTGGCTTTGTATGCTGCCCTACTCGACAATGCGACTTAGAGTGGCTAACATACCATGAAACAACAATATTACAATATAAAATATAAATACAGCATCATAATACAATACAGTCGATACAATCGATATATCTAACATAAGAATAAAAATATAATACAATAGGGCAGCTCTCTGTCCCTCCCCCATCCAGGGGAGGGCGGGGTCTGGAGCAGCAGCACCGGTGGTCTTCAGCTGACAGCAAGGCCTGGCAGTTCTTTTATCCCTTCCCGGCCAGGGAAGGGTGGGGCCTCGGGCAGCTGCGGCAGTGGAGGTCGTCTTCGGCTAACTGCGAGGCCTGACAGTTCTTTTATCCCTTCCCAGCCAGGGAAGGGTGAGACCTTGGGCAGCTGTGGCGGCATTAATGGCAGTCTTCGGCCAGCCATGAGGCCTGACCTTTGTTCCTTCCCAGCTAGGGAAGGATGGGGGCTCGGGCAGCTGTGATGACGGCGACAGCAGTCGTCGGCTGACCATAAGGCCCGACAGTTCTCTTATCCCTTCCCGGTCAGGGAAGAGTGGGGCCTTGGCAGCTGTGGTGGTGGCAACAGTGGTCTTCTGACAGAAGTGAAGTTCTCTATCCCTACTATTTCTTCCCTCTTTGAATATTTGGAAGGAGGGCATCATCTAGACTCATCAGTATGGCTAGGAAGCATAATTTATATTTTGTTTTCTGGTAGAATATTGCCTTCTCCATTGCATGGATTTTTTTAATATTTAAGCTAGTAAGGTACATCCTCATTTTTGCCTTGTTGCTTTCAAAATCCTAACATACATTTCTTCCCCAGATGAGTATCTTAATGTGATAATAAATTTTCAATTAGCACAAAGGAATCTGCAAATTATATTGTTCATGGTCAGGTTAAGGTTGGTGATTTTGTGGTAGACTGACATACTTTGTCATAAAGTAATAACTGGGAATTCTTTGCCCATATTTGCTTGACAATTACTTATGGGTCCCCTAACATTACCTTTGTGGGCTGAAGGGAGAGAATTAGGCTTTCAATGGGCACATCCATATGTGAAAGAGATCAGCAGCAGTAGCGAAACAACCATGCAATGAAACAAGAAGACATTTACTCATGAACTGCTTCCTGTTGACTTGGGTTTGTAGCTATCATCCTTGCTGGAATATGTTCTCATGGATAACTTATTTTCCCTTTGCTATCTCTAAGGAGTAAGGAAGTGTCTCCATGTCAGTTCTCTAAGTGGTTTGCCCAAGGTGGCTTCCAAGGTGTTTTGCTACCTGAAACAGAGTAGGAGATAGTGCTCCCTACTACCAAAATCAAAGTGCATAAGCCAGTTTAGATGTTTGAGGCACCAAATCTCACAAGTTCCTCTCATAGTTTGCTTCCCAATTGTTATAACTCAAATCATTGGAGCCAGCTTACTCTTCCTCCACTTTCTTTTGCAACTTCTTAGAAGGGGTAAACACTTTCCCAGCCTCCCTTCTTCCTCCAGATCTCAAATTTTGTATACAAGGACTTATTTGACCTTGTCATCTTTCGATCATTACCTTTTTATGCAGGCATGCTATTCTTCAATAAGCACTAAACAAACAGAAGAACTATATCACAACCAGTGATATAAAACAGTGGTTCCTTTTCTGTTCTACAGGATAGACCAGGGGTTCCCATGAGCTGGATGTGGCTTACAGCACCATTTCATGTGCCCCCCCCCCTCTGCTATACCCGGAAGTGCCATGTGTGGTTCCTATTTAATGTGCAGGCTGCCCCCATCATGCAGTTAGGGCAAAATGGCTGTCCACCCCCGAAGCTATCTGAGGGAGCATGACTCAGCCCTTGCCTTGAAAAGGTTGAGAACTCCTGGGATAGGCAATAGCCCTATTCCGGCATTAGGGAATCCCCATTTGTGAGCATACTTCAAAGGGAGTGCCTAGGCCCTTCTCTTCTGCACATGCATTTACTGATCGGTCTGAAGAGAAGAGGTTCCTACTGACATTGAATTTCTTCTCACAAACAAGAATCCTGGGAAATTAGGCTGGGACACATCTCCACATGAATAGGAATTCCATCCTCTTCCGTCACTTTGGTCCTTGGGGAAGATGTAAGGGGAGGAGCTAAGCACTCCGCACTAAGTGTCTTACAAACCAGGGTTCTCTAGGGCTGGAAAGTGGTCTCTATTTGTATCTCTTTCCTTTATTAAACCAATATTTTTCTTAGGCTTAGATCTAATATATATATATTAATTTTACTAATCACAAAAATATTTATAGTGCTACTCTGTACATGTCTACCAGAGCACTGATTCCAGTGGGGCTTATTCAAATTTAACTAGGCTTGATGCTTTAATTAAATAATCACATTTTTCATCTCAGGTAATAAAAGTACCAGTCAGTTCCCTCAGCTACATTCAGAGATGAACCAAAGTCTTCTATGTCTCTCGTTTACAGTAAAGAACTAAGCTGGCAGTATTGAACTTTATTTCCACACTGACAATACTTTGTTTATGATTGACAACTGTGACAAAAATATGTGTAGGAGTGGTCTGGGTCACTGTGGTGGGGAGTGAAAACTCCCTGCCATTTTGTGCTGGGAAAGAGAGTGGTGTTGCCACTGTCTCTCACCATAGGACAAAGACCAATGGGGGAGGGGATGAGGGAGTGGAGGGAAAAGAGTTGATGACTAAGGGCAGCAAGGGTAATATGATTAAATGAAAATCAAAAAAGGATTTGTGGGAATAAAACCCTGCTAGAATGACATTTTCAAAAGTGAATGAAAAAGGGGAAAAAACAAAACAAAGAACAAAACCAAAACCAGCAACAAACAAAAAACAACCAAAGCCACATGCTGCTTTATTAAAAGAATATATTCACTTTACAGTCTACACACAAAGATGCTGTCTATTGTTGCCAGATTAAGAGTAAAGGTATTAGCTCATCTCTTCTCTTGTTGTATATATAGTCCTAGGGTAGCTGGATAGTGCAGTGAGTTAGATATCTAGCTGCACACCCAGAGGTTGGGAATTCAATTCCACACTGTGCATCCCAGAAGAATCAAATTGTGTGCCTTTGGGCAAAACTGCAGAGTTCCAGCCCAACCCCAGAAGAAAGGAATGGTAAACCATTTCTGAGTATCCTCTAGCTAGAAAATCCTGGAAAAGGGTCACCATAAGTCAGAATTGACTTGACAGCACACAACTAGCTCCTGCCAACCTAGCAGTTCTAAAGCAAGAAATTGCAAGTAGATAAATAAAGACCACTTGGTGGGAAGGTAAACAGCGTTCTGTGCACTCCGCCTGACTATGCCTGCCACATGACCATGGAAATGTCTACAGAAGCAGATAGCACTGACTCTTCGGCTTTGAAACAGAGATTGGCACTGAGGCCTAGAGTCAGATACGACTGGCTTTTGAGCAAGGGAAACCTTTACCTTTAATTTTTATATACCATCCTACTTAGCTATTTATGGTAACTTTATGTCAGAGCCCGGCACCAGCAGAGCTCTATAGCTGATTAGAGCTACAATGGGGGAAGGGGAGCTTCTCCTTACTTCAGATTTCAGAAGGAGCAGAGTCTTTGTTGCCAGTCCAGAAGTTAGGAGCCAGTGGAGTTGTACTAGAGGTGCAGGGGTTGTCCAAGAGGGTGGTCAAGGTCACAGTCCAGTGTTCAGAATCCAGGGAATCAAGGTCAGGAAGCCAGGAGCACAAACTGATGAATTGGCCCAACAAGGGCCTGCTCACACGCCTCTCCTTTATGGGGAGTCAGACCCTACAGCTCTGTTCAGGAGGCGTGCCCGAGGCCTCCTCCTTCTCAGCTGCATTTGATGCCTCAATGAAGCCCTGTAACGACCAGCCTGCTCCTGAGTAGCCTGCCTGCTGGCACCTGGCCTAGTTGTCACTCAGATCCTCTGGCCCTGCTTGGCCCTGTTGGGCAGGCTCTGGAGTGACAACTGGCTGTGAGGCTGGTGCCATGTCCATGTCCTCCGACTCAGCCTCTTTATCTGAGCCGGCCATGGCCTGGGGCACTGGCAAGGGGTCCTCCTCAGGCTCAGATGCCAAGTCTGAGCTGGCAGCAGGCAGCTGGGGTAGCCTAAAAGCCTCCTCCTCCTTGCACCCAGGACCCCAGGTCACAACATTTTCACAATCCGATAGTGAAGAAAGTAATGTGGTCTTTCTGTAAAATCCAGAAGTTATCAAACACAGATTGGCAAGCAAAATCCCGATTGGTGTACATTTGTCTTAATTATTCAAGAGTGCTTTAGACAGAGCACTTACGAGTTCCTCCTCCCCCTTCTGCTCTGCTTTTGCTTCCAGCTCTTTTAACAATTATTTTATTACATTTCTACCTCTCCTTTACCACTTAAAAATTAGCATTCAAAGGGGGCGGTAATCTACATCATTAAAACTAATTTAAAAACCAGTTGACAATAAAGCAACTTAGGCAATGAAATCATTAAAATCTGACATTCCTTCAAGTCATTAGAAGCAGAGCCATCAAATGACATAGCAGTATTTGACTGTATGCAATGCTAAACAGTGGCCTTAGGAGCAGGAATGTTTCCTTTCCTTTCAAGGAGTCTCACATTATTTGCTCCTGGCATCAATTTCACCCTCTTCCTTCTGGTTCTTCTACCTACTGTGGTTTATTGGCCATGCATTCCCTTTCCAACAGCTGCTAAACTTTCCCTCTGTGTGTGTGTCCATGTGTATGCAAGAATGAATGTGTGTTGTAAGAAGAGTATGCCACAATCTTGTCCTTAGTGTTTGTGAAGTTGAAATTAAGCTTGATCCAGATCTATGTTATTTGCAGCAAAACACTGCTGATGGGAGTAGGTGGGAATGAGGCTATACTGTACTTAGCAGCCGCACACTCCAGTTTCTACCCCATGTGCCAGCAACACCATCAGTAGCCATTCATTTGCCTGGGGTGTGAAATGGCCTTATTGGTGTGTTTGGCACAGATACTGTCTTTCTTGTGTGGAATGCTTTAACACATAGGCCAGGGGTACCCAAACCTTTTGGGCTGCGGACCAGTCATGTGGTTCAAGGGGCTGGCCACTATGGCCTGGGGTCTGGATCCAGCCCCCAACACCAATTCATCCGGTCCATAAAGCCCTCGTTGTTCCCAGCAGCAGAAGTAAAACACGTCCATTTGGATGAATTGGCGTTGAGAGCTGGATCCGGCCGTAGTTTGGGCACTTCTGGCATAGGCCTTTATGTCCATAGCTCTACTTCATACACATGGGACTGGTGACGTGGAGCCTATCTGATGAGTTTGACCCTATTGGCTTCCAATCAATCCACTGTGGATTAAACCCTTTGATTCCTATGTTTTTTATGTGGGGATGTTTCTGGACTCTTTACACAGCGTTTGATCTTATGTTTCTTTTGGAACTTTTGGGTCATGATTTTCTTAGCTTTTACAGTTGCCTTGGGTTTTTTTTTAAAAAAATCATTGTGCATTAAATCTTATGCTGTTTTGTCATTTTTATTATTAAATATAGGACCTTTCTCTGATTAGGTAATAAGTAATCTAGTGGAGCTGCTAACAGACGAAAAAAAGGGTGGGGTGGGGAAAATATGCCACAAATTAACAGTGTATATAAAATATAATGGCTACATTTGTTCATTAAATGTGATTAATAATATGCTTTATGCATTTTCTCACTGTGAAACCATGTGCATTAAAGTGCTAGATGGTTGTATGTAATGTAATGTAAGCAGGTAAAAATGATGTAGAGGATCTGAAGGTGCTTATCGTAACAGCCATTTAATGTGCCATCTCTTTTTGTTTTCTTTGTATAGCCAATGAAAGAAGGTCATCAACTGTTCCTGCCAAAACATGTTGGGCAGGCTTTAAATGGCAATAAAGCTACATTTTTAATGTATCCTGAGACTTTGGTCTCTTTTTCGTAATTGGATTTTTATTACTTATACATTGTGTGTTGTTTTTATTGGGATTTTATTTGCCTTTTTGTTTGTGTGTCTTCATGATGCAAGAACTGTATGATGGCTGTAGAAAATTATTATATGCACATTAATACAATATATTTAAAGTGTGTTTGTGAGACAAGGATCTGTTTATGAAGGTATCCTGCAGCTTGGTGTGCTGGGGGAGGGGGAGAGGTGATTGGATTTCCTGGGCTTGCCAAACCTAAAACAATTATTGTGTACATAGAACATAAAGATAAAACTAAGTTAATTCCAACATATATAGTACTATTTTTTCATCATAAAATATAGCTATTGAGAAATATCATATTATAATGGAGAAAATCCATTCTTTCTCTCCTTCTTTCTGTCCCAACATTAACATTTATAATGACAAGAACTTAATTAGTGGCTAAGTCTTTTTGAGTTACTATGCCGCTCTGTTTTCAATTAACACCCCATTGTCAACAGTATTATCCTATGGTATCTCCAGCTGTCATCAGGCATGCTCTTCTTGTAGTTACACCTCAATTTTACTGAAAGCCAAACTACAGCAAAAAGATTACTTTTATCTTTGATGTAAACATTACATAGGAATTGTTGTTAGGATAAAGCCCAGATAATTGAGTAAACGAAACCCAGTAGTCAATAAATAAATCTAAGGTTGAGACAGGAAGGGAAAAACAGCCTTTCCTAGACAGATTGAAACAGCTGCACACAGTTCTAAGAGATGTCATTTAAAACAGAAAAACAAATGGGCAGATAAACATAAGTCCCACAAGTAATGACATCAGAGTGCGTGCATGCGTGCTGCGTCTGTCTGTCTGTCTGTCTGTGTTAATGAAGGACAATTAGGACAAGTTATTTTGGCATTGTTGTTGAACAGGTTTGTTATTTCCATTCTGGCAAAAAAAATTTTTTTTTTAAATCATATACTAAAAAACGTTGAGTCAAATTAGGGTCACAGGGTGGGTTCATTAGCAGAATAGTGGAGGAGTGATTTTCACTGCTGTAGCACCCTTGCATTCCTGAAAATCTGCTCTTGAGAGTTGGGGACTCTGTGGAAAAGACTGTAGTGTAGGAGATTGTAACCAGGAGGCAAAATGACATACTGATGGGGGCCTCCTCTGGGGTGAAAGCCCCTTTAAGCCTGGAGGAGTCATACTTCAGAGCTAAGACTTTGAATGCATGGCTGCTTGCAATTGTTAAGGAGAGACATCGTTCTCAGAAACAACAGGACAGGGAGTTGTAATTATTCTCTCCAAATAATATTGCTTGTTTTATCCTGCTGTCATTAGAACAAGAGTGGAAGTTGTTATTCTCATGCATTGTTTTAACAGTGCCAGCTTCATCCACATAGTTCTGGATATATGAATCTCATTTTGAATGTCATGACATACAGCTCAGGCTCAGGCTGTATGCGTGTTTTCTTTCTGTGCACAAATGAAATATGCAAGGATGAGAGGGAATGTCATCATCACCTCAGTCATTGCTGCTTTCGGTCACTCTCACTTCATAGAGGGCAACTGGCTGAAGCAGAGAGCCTTTTGCATCTACAGAGGTGCCTCTCACACCTTGTGTGATCCTGGGAATTCAACGTTTTGAATAGCATGGAAATCTTCCAACAGATGCAAGAGGCTCTAGTTTCTGACATGTCATTCTTCATGCATAGGGGGAAATGGAGTCGGGAGCAAAGGGGCAGAACTAGTACATTTTCCATCCTCATGTACTGAGGTCATCAAATTTTAAAATGCTGAGCAGGGTTCAAGGTGCACAAGCAACCCATAAATAGGATTCAAAAAATTTTTAGGGGCAAGATATTGACACTCCTTGTAAGCTTTTCAATAGGTTCTGGGGGCACATCCCTCAAGTCTCATTACAAAATTTCTTAAGTCAGCAAAAGAAAAATAAATCTTGGGTACTTTTGTGTATTTGGCTGATCAATAGTGGAGAACATATTTTTTTTAGCTTATTGTATGTCTTCCTAAAATAATTGGAAACAGGAGCCCAGCCTTTTTGTATGTATTACTCTCAAGCATTTTCTAGGGACTCTT